>BRZM01000020.1:17551261-18124471 GCA_033238685.1 Lates japonicus | reverse complement strand
CACATCCAAGGTCTGGTAGTGAATTCAGGTGGCTGGGTCTGTCTCTGCCATGCCCTCCTCCAACAGCAGCATGAGTCTGGTCGACTGCAATGACATGACCAGATCCAATATTTACATGAGGGCGGCAGAGAAGATGAATACTACCTTACTGGAAAGGGAACGAGAGAGAGGAGAGAGAGAGAGGAGAAGGAGAGCAGCAGAGGAGCAGTCCAAAGAAAACGGTACCGGGACATGAGACGCTCAAGGACCATCATCCAAGCTGAGCAGCTGGACATCTTGTATGGCTGCTACTTCAAAGACCCGAACCCTGGGAAACACGAGTTTGAGCAGATTTCAGAGTGGGTCCACCTTCCAAAGAAGGTCGTCCAGATCTGGTTCCAGAACATGAGGGCGAGGGAACGAAAGGGCGAGGTCAGATTTATTAGCGACGGCACCCTGGCAGCAGTCGGCAAACCTCTCATCAAATTCACCTGGCCTCTGTCCAAACCCATCTTCTCCAACAAGCCCGCTTCCAACAACACCAGCTGCATCACAACCACTCCAATAGTGCGCACTCTGATGAAAACAGAGCGGGAGTCTGTGAAGGAGCTGGGAAAACCAACTGTGGTGAAGAAAATAACCCCAGTCCCCATCAAGCCTAAGGAGGTCATTTCCTCTGCTGTGGCCTCTCCTGTGGGCAGCGCCGCCTCTGCAGTGCCAAAGACCAAGCTTGAAACCACCAGCAACGTCACTATGGTCAAAGTCGCACCCAAAGTCTCCACCCCCGTTCTTCTAGCTCCACCCAAGGACCCGATTCCCATCGCCCCCCGACCGGCCCAGAAACGAAAATTAGAGGAGGAGAGCGAGGAAGAGAAGACCGATGAGGAGAGAGACAATGAAAACGAGATGGGTCCTGGACCTGGAACCACGAACCGCATGGTGCCCAAACTGCCCACCACTCCCATCAACAACAGGCCTCCTGCTACGACTGTGGTGCCACAAAAACAGAACGGGCTCAACTACTGGACCCCCAAAGTCCCCATAAAAATCAACACTCTATCCAGAGAACAGCTGGCTCTGCCCACACACACGCCCCCCCCGCACCATCCCCCCTCCCCCCACCCCCAGCATCGCCCCCGTCAGCCCCAACACCCCCAGCTCCACCAAAGTGGCCAGCCCCTCCACCCCGGTCATGGCTAAATCCAGCCCCACGGAGAGCAGCTTCCTGCCCCACTCGTCCAGCCGCAGGCCACGCACACACCTGTCATGCCTGCAGCTGTCCATCCTGCAGTCCTGCTACGAGACCTGCGCCCACCCCAACGCCATGGAGTGCGAGGCCATTGGCACTGAGCTCAACCTACCACTCAAGGTGGTCCAGATCTGGTTCCAGAACACCAGGGCCAAGGAAAAGCGCTGGAGGCTCCAGCAGGAGAAAATGGTGGGTGAAATTTAAGTCTTTAGTTTAAAATCATTTAAATGAAATGTCACTGAGACCAGGAAACTGAATTGTTCACTGGCTGTTTATGACTTTTTTCAAATTTCATATCAGGTATTGACTTTCAGTTAAATCAAATTGTGATAAACTTATTGTGATTTCATGCAATTCTCAGCACATTTTCATTAAAATCTATAACAAAGTTATTTACATTCATTTGATTATTTTATGTGAAATTGATTCAATCTTCAGCTCTACTTTATTCAAGTCTGTGTTTTGTTTAGTTCTCTCATTCAGAGAACTAAACAAATACATTAAAAACAGACTGGAAACATACTAGATCAGAGGATTTGTAAATTGAGTCTGAGTCAAACCGGTAACAGACTTGAATCTGAACAGATTGAACATTAAACACTCTCCCCCCTCTCAGTCTCCCCTGTCAGGTGGGAAGGTGGACATGAGCTCAGGAAGCTACCTGCAGTACAATGCTCTCAAAGCCAATCGTCCCATCCTGCCCAAACCCGTGCAGCTGACGGTCACTGAACCTTCGGCATCCCCAGTGGCGGGCCAGCCAGTGCCGAAGGAGACCCTGACGGGCCGCTGTGATGCCTGCAATGTCTCCTTTGAATCCCGAGCGGCGGCGAGGGCCCACGTCTTCTCCCCGCGTCACCTGGCGACCCTGAGAACCACTAACTTCGGCCAGCCAACGACGCTCGTCAACAAGAATGGCACCGGTACCAGCGGACCTGTGCCGGGCTCACAGGCTTCTCTGTCTGCCCCAGTGACCACCTCCTGTCCCGGAGGGGAGATGGTGATGGAGTCACCTCCACCGACTGCCACCAGCAACAGTTAAAGACTGATCAGGATTGGTCTGCACACTGACTCCTCTCAGACCCGTTTTGGCTCCTCAGATTTTAATAAACAGATTTGAGCACTAATCCTCAAAAGCTAACATGGTTTAGTTTTTGAAGTCTGCTCCCCCTCCTCCCGCTATTCTTCGCTCAAACTTTACCAGCTCCACCTCCGTTAATCTGTAGAGTTCACCTGGATCCACCACCACAGCAGACTGACTCCATGCTGCTTCATCTGATCAGCTGATGATCACATCTCCACCCTCACAGATGTTTTGGTCCCAACCCTGTGGTTATATTAAACCTTACTCAGCTCGCCATGCTTGAAATGTCCTTCCCCAGAGACTGATTCTAAGGTGTTTCCAGTTTTGAAGAGGTCCTCTGAGGGGGCCCCAGAAACACTGTTTGGGATAACAAGATGCTCAGAGTAATAACTCCCAGTTTGCTCCTGTGGACATGTTTTCTTATGCCTCTTTTCACTTATAGAGCAAAAACATGATTGAACTGAAGCTTTGGGAGAGGGAGTGTTGACTGCCACCTTTTAATTTGCTAAGGGAGTGTGATCTGATGAGTGTTGTGTCTACTCACCTGGGATATAAACAGAGGTACTTCAGAGAGAACAGGGCTGTTGAATTGTTCCCATTTACATGTTCACAGTTTTCACGACAATCCAAACAGAGGCTGAGGAGGTCGATCCTGGCATACCGCACTTTGACACATTTTACTTTGTTTGAGATGTTTTGAAGCATTCTGCTGCGAGTGTCTTTTTATGGAAAGATACAGTACTGCATGTTGGATGCCTTAATATGAATCGCGTGAAATAAATAGATTTTTGCTAATAGAAGATACTGTAGGTGTGGAGGAGGCAGACGTGGGAACAAACAGAAGAGCTCAGTTCCAAAATGTTTTTATATTCATGTCTGGGAGAAAATCTCTGATCTGTAACGCTCTCTTCATCATCATCCTCGTGGCCAAGGACTAGAATTAACTCCTGATTTTACTACAAGTCTAACCCTAACCCAGACGTGTGTATCTCATGTTGGGATGCAGCTCTTCACACCTGTTTAAGGTAAACATAGGTGTGTTAGAGGTGTGAATCAGGTCCAGCCCAGGTTTGATTCACACCTAGGGCCGAGGCTCAGACTCCATCATCTTTACAGTTTAGTTTGCCATGAATACTGTGCGTCAGAGAGGAACGTTAACGTCTCACTTCCATATTGATAAAAACAACTACAGAAGCAAATAAAACCTGATGTAACAGATTTTTATTTAGGTCAAAACCAAACCTCTATAAATACTTAGAGAAGGGGCTGTTTCCTGTATTTTCAGAGTTAGTAAATCTGGTGATGAACGTGCTGTGAAATGAGATCTGACGTCTGGAAACCGTGACGGAGAACTTAGTATCCTAAAGGGATGAGTGGATACTTCAGACTATGAGGCAAATTGGGAAACTTTAAACGTGTTGACTGAGAGCTAATAAGATGGTGCTGTGTTGAAGGACACATAACATACTAAAGATGTTTTCCTTCAATTTAAGTTGTATATTAATGTTACTATTGATAGTTTTAACAAAATGCAAAACTAAAACATGAACTTTTGTAAAGAAATATATTAAAAATAACTGGTATTCCAAAGTAACCCTCCCTTTGCTTTCTGTCATTCAAAAACCAAAAAGCAATCTTGAGGTCGACAGAGAGCAGGAGAGGAGTCGTAATGCAAACTGTAAAGGACATCCCATGGCTTGACACTTGCACTAGTCCACTATTTTTTGCACAAGCTACAGACATTTGAAGCGAACACAGCCATCAACATTCAGAGTCAGAGTTGTGGTTTCTGAGACGTCCTGTCATGAGTAATAACCTGGACTCCTGGTGGAAAAAGTGTATCTTGTGTGTAAACCAAGGACGGCAGTGCTCGGACCTCAAGACTGGGATTTCACACACAAACACACACACACACTCACGGTGTTGCACTGTCCAAACTAGATAGGTTTTTATGGAGATCTGCTTTTTATTCTCTTATGTTTTGTCACTTTGATTATCACTATTGTTATAACTGTACTACTACTTATACGATTTATCATTACTACTCATCACTGTTTTTGATTATTATTGATCCATAATGGTTTTAATGCCACCTCTCTGCTCAGAAAGAGTATGGTATTCCTTTGAATATTGAACAATAATAGTGGCAGTGTTGTTATGAATTGTTAGATTTTTGATTAAGCTTATTTTTCCCTCTCACTTGTACCTGCCTTTTTGTGTTTGGTCTCCATTATGCTTTCTTTGATATACAGAAAAACAAATAAAATCAGTTGAACAACAACGAGGGAGATATCTGTGATTACAGAGACCGCTCTGAGGCCTGTACTACGCGAGGTTACTGGCCTATCAGAGTAACTTCCTGATTAACCTGTACTACGAAAGGTGGATAGGTTTTACCCGAGGTCTGCTAGTGTTGCATATTATCGATTTGAATAATCCTTTAAATGGTGGTGGGGGGTTATTGTTCTGAAAGACAATATAATGCGACAGGCTGTTGTAATTGTAGACTACATACCAAAATATGCAGTATTAATGGTGGGAAATATGAATGCGTACCACTTTACAGAATGTTTCTATTTCATCCAGGTTCAGATTTCCACTGAGGCTGCAGCTGAAATACTGTTAACATTAAGTTCATACTGAACATAACGGCATTACATTCATACATACAACCTGAGTGTTCCAGGCAGAACATCATTAACAGTGAGTAACAGGTCATTTTCAGACATGTGACCCGCGTGTTGTCTGTAATCCAAGTAAAAATTATCACATATTTTACGTGTCCTTACATCTCATATTACCTCAAGTTACCTCGCTAAGCAAATCCTCCTTCGTAGTACAGACCTCCTCGGCTTTCGTAGTACGGGTTAACCAGGAAGTTACACCCGACGTCATTAAGTTACTCGTGAAGTTACCCCGATGAGCCAGTAACCTTGCTTCGTAGTATAGGCCTAAAGTGTATGTGGTTTAAACACAGGTGTAGTCGCGCGGTGTCTGTGGCAGAGTGAAATCCGTGCGTGATATCGATCTGAACGATGATTGGCTTTGCCAGTTGATTTATGGCCGACAGGTTTGATTGGCAGAAACCTAATCCAATTAAAGGCACGCGTGCGATATGGGACTCGGAACGTCCTGCTGGATCGTCCAATAGGAGCGCGGCAGACGTCGGAGAGGTTGGTGACGAATCATGCGCTGACGTATAGGATTGAGAGTTTAACGGCCTGCAGTGCCGCGTGGCTCCGCCCCCGGCATCCATGTCTGGAGTGGAGGGACGGCTCGGCGTCCTCGCTTTTCTGTGTACACATTTTAGTAAATAAACCGGGAAACGCGAACAGTATCTGAAGGCAGCGGATCAGACGGCAGCCCCTGATCATCGTGCTGTGCTGTTTCAGTACTGCCTGGAACTGTAGCTCGCAGTTTATTCCCCGTTTTAACTTTACTGAGCGGCGTTTTCCGCCGTTTTTTCTCTCCGGCGCCCCGCTCACTCTAACATTATACCAGCCCCCCCCCCCCCCCCCCGTGAGAGTCGGGCCTGCAGCGTTGACTTGGCCACGAGGAGCATCGGTACGACTGGATCAGGGCGATGGCGGAGTTCGGTAACGGACTGGCGGAGGAATCCCTACTAGATTCAGACCCCGGACATCCCGAACTGGAAGACCCGGGAGTCGGTGACGAAGAACCGGGGTTAGAAGAGGGAGAGGCCGCGATCGAAGACCCGGTAAGTGAAGGGCATTGTCTGAACCGCGGGAGCCCACATAGAGACCGGGACCCGCTGTGGTCAGATCGGATCGGTCGGTAAAAACAGGCAGACGATTTGTTTTTGTTTTTTCCCCCACTAATCTGGGGTCACATGCCGTGTGCGTTACTGCTGCCGCCTGGTCGACATTAACCGCCATTGTGGTTCACGCAGTGCAGTAGAAATGGGTGGTGACATGCGTGGTGTCGGCAGCCATCTTGGCGCAGCAGCGGTGCCAGTTTCTCTGCGCCAGGGAGCAGCTCGAGTCGCTGGGCGGGGGGGAATCTTCGTCGCAAAAAATGCGAGACGGAGAAGCAGGAGACCGTCAGGGGCGAGGGTAGGACAGGCTCCCACCGTTAGCCGCCTCCGTGCGAGTCCACCTGCTTGAGAGGGCGACCTGCTCACGGTAATGTAATGTTTTATTTCGTTAATCGTCACCATTGTGCAGCCCGCAGCTGCGACTGAAGCGCCGGTGTGTGCTCGTGTAAATGACCCCACAGCTGGCTAACGTTAGCCCACCGAGGCACCGAGTGCTACGGTTGAAATGACTAGAGACCTGTCGGCCATTGTCTTCAGCCGACAGTCAAAATGAGGCTTAAGCACCTTGAACTGCCGGTCAGCCTGCTAGCTACCGCATTTACCGGGAGGTAGGGGACTCTGACGGGCTAACAAATCTGGGGCGGCTCGCATGTACCTGGTCACCTCTGTTGTCATGTTGGACGATGGCTAGTGTCGGGCACCAGGCGGACCTGAGTTCCGCCGTGTCGCGGGCAGGGCCGGTCGCCCTGTGTGTGATTTGGACCCGCGGCTCGGTGGGTCCAGGTGGGACGGATGGCGGAGCTGTGTGTCGGGCAGACGACGCAGAGGCAGCGGGCTGCGGTATTTGAGGGGCTGGGTCTGCATCCTGCACAGTTTGATTAGAGGGGGTGGGGGGCTGGCACTGAATATGCGACAAAAAACAGGAGCCAGAGCGGGTCGGTGTCGGGTCCTGCTGTGAATGTGAGTCAATCTCTGCTCGTCTTGTTGACATCTGATGCGCCAGGTTAACAGGCGCAGGATGGCTCCGTCACATGCAGCCTGTCGTTGTGCAGGTGTAGTCTGTGGTCTGTCCCCCTCCACCCTCAGCTGAGACAGCGGCTCTGATGGAGCTGGAGTGACTCCCACTGTGCTGCAGTGCACCACTGTCAGACAGGAGGCTCCAGCTCTGTTCACCACACCAATATTTAATCTGTTGGCTCTCATTGTTGTGAGGCTCTGCACTGCCCCAAATACACCTACAGCTCTGTTTACTACACGGGATTAATTTAAACTGTATCAGCGCTGTATCAGTAAATCAGTGTTTTTACGGATTATTTATAGATCTGTTCAACATAAAACATCATTAAACGCCTGTGGTCAGGTCTCAAGAGAGATAAGCACGTTTGGATTTCTGTTGTTCAGTTTCACAGGTTAAATAACCGAAACACTGAACAATGCATTTTGTGTCTTTTACTGATGTCTTGTTGTTAATTTGTTCTGTGTTGGATCTTTATCATTGAGAGGTGACAGTTGATCCATGTTATTACTGTCCACTGTGTTTTGATCGGTGATGGAGGTTGTTTGGTCGGACCAGATGGTTTGTCTCACGGCCTCAGGGTTGACTCCAGCTGTAGGAGACCTATAGATTTAGACTGGAGCTGGTCAGCAGTTAGTGCAGTGAAACACTTGTTAAATGTTAATGACAGTTACTGATGGTGTGTGTTTGTGCTACAGGAGCTGGAGGCGATCAAAGCTCGGGTCAGAGAGATGGAGGAAGAGGCAGAGAAGCTGAAGGAGCTGCAGAACGAGGTGGAAAAGCAGATGAATCTCAGCCCCCCACCAGGTCTGTACACCACCACCACCTCCTCCTTTACACACCTGTCCACCTGTCTGATCTCACACAGTAAAAGAAAATTTTATTTATTTGATATCAAATCACAGTAAAAAGGATCTGATTTACAGAGTAAACCTAAGAGAAAACAATCAACTAATCAGTGATCCCAAAGTAACAGGTCTGATTTTAAGCTATGCAGTCAGTGGTCAGTTTATTAGAAACACCCAGTGTTACCTGAAGCAGGCTGATACAACACAGGGCAACAATTATTATTATAGTTATTTAGCCCACACTTACTGATATAAATGTTTAAAGTAATAAAGACGCTATCAGTATAACACAGTAAAGCTCACCAGCCTCCACAATGATCACACAGGTGAGTTAACATGTCTCTGAAACAGTCTCAGTAAAAACATTATCACCCTCATCAAGGAGAATTTATTACATGTTGACTTAGTTTTAACTGGGTGTTCCTTATAAACTGATCACTGACAGTACAGATGAGTGTTTGGCTGCAGTTTATATGTTGTGTTGTCTTCTGTCCTGACATCAGCAGGATTTTATCTGGTGTAATAAAGGTTAAATAAAATACATGAGTTTAGTGTTTGGAGTTAGTAGAAAAACAGTGTCTGTACAGCATGATTTTATTCATTAACAGCAGAGAAACAACTTTCCAGAGACTGTGATGTGCTGTTAGAGGACTGGTTCCAGACTGTCCCACTGAAGTAATAAAACATCTGTCAGTTAACATTCAAACTGCACATCAGGTTTTATATTACAGGATGTTTTAGACTAAATTCAGATGTGGATATTGAGCTAAATTTACAGTTCTGTTATCATAAACGTTAATAAGACAAAAATAGACTGAGAGAAAGAGGAAGCCAGGCTCCTTCTCTCATCTGTCCTGTAGACTGATGAGGTTAAAGAACACACAGTGAAAGAAGCACCAGGTGTGAATGTTGTGTGTTGTTGCTCAGGTAGATTAGTTTGTGTCCTCTCTCCTGTGCAGTCGGCCCTGTTATCATGTCCATCGAGGAGAAGATGGAGGCAGATGGCAGATCTATTTATGTTGGAAACGTGAGTATAACTGTCTGCCTGTCTGTTGTCTCAGACTAAAGCTGTTCAGGTCTCATTTGTCTTTATGACGGCAGGAAGTTTCTCTCAGCTCAGTGAATAAAGTGAATGTCTAAGTACTGATCCCAGTCCTTGATCCAGGACTTTAAAGTAGAGAGCTGAAGTTTGATCCCTTTAGGTTCCCGTGTGCCTGCTCTGCCATGAAGCTGTGTACTTTTTACGTCTCCAGACTGAGCCATGGAGGAGTTCTGTTTTTTAACTTGATTACAAGATTTTGAAAACACCAGACACACCTGATGATGATTACAAATCAGCCGTTGAAACATTTTCAGCCTACTACTTACTGTTACAAATCCCATCACCGTCACTTTTTAAAATAAAGTTTAAACTATAAAAACCGGATGAAGGTTTTTGTCACTGGATGTCTGGTTCTTATGTAATCAGTGAAACAAGGTGAGCAAAAACCACTCTCACAGCCCCTTTCTACGTCCTGTCCACCTAACAGCGTCTCAGAGAAACACTGATTATGACAATAAATTGCTTTATTCAGTGTTTTCTAACAGATTTTAATCTCTTGTTCCATTTCTTTTGGAGAGGAGACCTGTATGGATAATTCAGCTCCCCAGTACAAACTGTCTGAATGATGAACACTGAAGGAATCCCACAATAACAACAACCTGAACATGTAGAGACAAGCTGAGCTGATGTTAGCAACAGCTCAGCTAACAGCTGTCAGCCCCTTACTAACGTCCTGTGTCCGCTGAATAGCACCAGATAAACACTGATTTTTAACATGACACTATTTTATTCAGTGTTTTTTCCAGTTTTAATTGTCAGGTCCATTTGTTTTGAAGCGGTTGAAACCCCCCAAAAATAAATCTGCTCCCGGTCTGTATACAAAGCTGGACATTGTATGCACTTGTGGAAAACCCTGATCTTCACTACATGTACTGTTGTTCACATGTTGTTAAATCCTCTTCACAGTTTCTGTAGAGTTAGTTTTTCCTCATGTGCTGAAGTGTTGCTGATGTGTGACCTTTGACCTGTCTACAGGTTGACTACGGAGCCACAGCAGAGGAACTGGAGGCTCACTTTCATGGCTGTGGTTCAGTCAACAGAGTCACCATCCTATGTGACAAATACACAGGCCATCCCAAAGGGTAAACACCTCCATTGTACCTCTGACTGTGGCAGGTGAAGGTGTGGAGGACAGGTCTTCATCATCTGTTTTTTTTGTGGGGTTGTGGGTGTTGTGGGTTCAGAGAAAGAAGCTGTTGTGCGTCTGTGTTTGATTCTGTTGTGGATCTTTGCAGGTTCGCCTACATTGAGTTTGCAGACAAAGAGTCTGTGAGGACGGCCATGGCTCTGGATGAGTCTCTGTTCAGAGGAAGGCAGATAAAGGTGAGACCTGTTTCCTCTGTGTTCTGGACTCCTGCTTTTTTTTATTTTGCAAATTCACTGTAACACCCCCCCCCCCCCCCCCCCCCCCCCAGGTGGGCGCTAAGAGAACAAACAGACCAGGTATCAGCACCACAGACCGCGGGTTTCCACGGGCTCGCTTCAGATCACGGGGAGGGAGCTTCTCGTCACGTGCGCGCTACTACAGCGGCTACACGCCACCCAGAGGCAGAGGACGGGCCTTCAGGTGAGCCGACACAAAGACGTCTCACCTGTCACACCTGGGACCACACCACCACCTGCATGTACTGACGGACAGGACAGATCAGAATTTATACTCTGACTGTTATCAGGTTTTTACAGGACCAGACGATAAAGACCAGAGGTAAAACTATCCTCGTGTTTTACAGGAAGTTGACAGGTGTAGATGTTTTACCTGTAGGACTGAGGCGGGAGACTGAGGTGGACTGTAGGGGACTGAGGGGATCACTGCATGCCACATCACATTAAACCATCTCACTGGAGGCAAACAGACTCTGTGCACATCAGTCTGTCCTCACCAGGTCTGTGACAGAAACTGTTGGTGCACCTGGTCCAGTGTCGATCAGACTGTTGTGTACTGTAATTCTGGAGGCAGTCTTCATCCTGGGTCTCCTCATGTTGGGGTTTCTTCAGTCCAGAGCTCTGTTGTGGGGTCACCTGGGATTTGTCACCACAGACCTGAATACCTGTTTCTGTAGACCGGATGATGTCAAGGGGTGTCACAGGGTGTGAGGGGGGATGAGGGAGGGGTGGGGGGTCTGCCCCTCCCTCCACATGAGCCCCACAGTGGAGCTCCGTGTGTAGAGCCATATTGTTGTCTCTGTGGGGTCTGAGCTGTGACCCTGAGAGGTTCTGGTCTGATCCTGATCTGGATCCCCCAGGCTCCTGCTTAAAACCTCATGTTCAACAAAGAGGACAGAGGCTGCATCCTGGGTCCAGTCTGACCTCAAGGTTGCAAAGACCGGTTAAAGGTTCTGAATAAGTTCTGTATGTGTTGTGGTCTTGTTCCAGGGTCCTGATTGATCTGGGTAGTTAGTATGATGGGGGTCCTACTGAAAACCATTCTCTGACTTCTGATTGAGACTTGTTCATGTGTTCATCATCAGCTGTGTTGACACCAGATCCTGATCTGACCCTGAGAACTGGTCCATCTGGTACCTGGTCCTGTGGTGAGGACTCGTCCTCAGTGAACTGTTGAAAATCTCTGGGTGAACCTGTTTTGATCTTGGGAGGGTTTCAGTTCTGGAATTTAGTTTAGAAGATGAACCAGTCTTTAGTGAGCAGGCTGGAGTATAGTCTATAAGTCTAATCCAGATTCATTGGTCCAACATCTCAGGTCCTAGTTAGGAACAGGTCCTGGTTCAGTCCATGTTGATCTTCCCAGGTCATCACAGGGAGAAAAGAGATTCTACTGTGTAGACTCTTTGTGTGTGTTCCCCTGTGATTGTGTGGAGTGTGTCTCTGCATGTACACTAACCCAAACACACACACACACTGTCCGTCTCTCTTCATCCCTAACTCCTGTAGGTTTGTGCTCCTCTCTCTCTCTCTCTCCACACACACTCTCTGTGGCCAGATTGACTGTTCACTCCCAGAATCGAGGGTTCATTACTGCAGCCTGACCTCAGCCTCAACTACACACACTGATTCAGTGTGTTTACCACTCTGCTGTGTGTGTGAGTGAGTTTGTGACGGGTGTGTGTGGAGTGTCTGCTGCTACACTGTGTGTGTCAAGTGTTAGTGTAGAAATGGTTCAGGTGTGAGTCCTGTTGTCCACTCTGTGTGTGTGTGTGTCCGCCTGTCTGTCTTGCTACACGTATGAAGCTGTCCTCAAGGGACTTCCCCCCCCAGAGGCTTCTCTCGCCCAGAGAGACTCAGAGAGAGAGAAAGAGGGAGAGAGAGTGCCTTTGCCATACCCTCACTCCCCAACACTAGTCACGTTCTCCTCACCCCCCGACACACACACACACACACAATCATGTCTCCTCAAATCATTCATCTAGAGATTATTGATCAGTACTAATCAGCTGTAGTGTACTGATCAGTAACAAAGACACAGCACCTTTAAGACGGTGTCTCCCCCTCAGATCACAACGCAGCCCCAAACCCACCCACACACTTACACATTATATAACGTTACATTATCACTTATTATTCTACACCAGCAGACGGTGTCGTCTTCTTTAATCGGACCAGAAACGAACTCACCCTCTTTTTCTCTCTCTCTTTTCCAGGGGCCGAGGGCGAACAACATCGTGGTATTCCCCTTACTAAACCCCCCACACACACACACACACTCACACACACACACTCCTTACTATCAACCCCTTCCCGCTCTCTATTCCCATTTAAAAACACACACACACTAATGACTAAGCCCACCCACCCAACAATAAAAGAAGAGCCCCCCAGGAGAGAATCAAACCTGTGGTGGATAGAGACTGACTGCCGCAGTGTGAGGGTGTGTGTGAGCGTGCGTGTGCCCAGGTTGGTGTTCGGCCCTGCTAAGGTATCAGGCGGCCACTGGGGTGGGGTGTGGGGGGGGGAATTAGATCTCTGTGTTGGTTTCTGTTGGTTTTGGGGGAGGGGGGTAAACAGAGAGGATGATGGTATCTCAGGCTGCAGATGTGTTTCCTTTGGTCTGGCTGTGACCTTCACACCATCACCGACACGGCCCCACCCACTCACCCTCCACCTCCACCAGACTGCCGGCGGGGGGTGGGGGTGTTCATTTAGTTTTACTGTACATGTATGACACAAGACAGTGTTGTGTTTTCAGTTTGTGGTTTGGATCATTCCCCCGTACCCATCATTCTCTGCCCCCCCACCCTCCTCGCTCCCTCTCTGCATTTTACAACACCTGCCCCGCTCATCACCACCATGTGTTTCCTCTGGACAGCGATGGAGCTCCCCCCTCCTCCTCCAGCTCAGGCATGGCCACAGCTCATTTTATTTTGAAGGCATCACTGTTTTTATTTTGTGCACCTCCCTCCTCCTCCCTCCTCTCTCTGTATATTAGACCACTTCTTGTCGTTTCAGGTTTCAGGACCAGTGGAGGCTGACGACCCCTCCCCAGGTGGCGTCGGCCCCCCCCACTGTCTCTGCATCGTCTCTCTCTCTCTCTGCTCCCGCTATGCACACTCACCCCATCTTGTCCGTGTGGGGAGGCGGGGGAGGGGGGCAGGGCGACCACAGGCCCACGGCAGGGGTCATTTATTACAACAGCAAACGCTGATGATGCTTTTAGTCCTTTTCACACTAACACAGATACACACATAGACAACACACACCTACACAGAGACAGACACACACAGTGCAGTACGGCCTGTAACAGCCAACCCTACATGATTTCTATCTGAGCTGATCCAGCAGCAGAGGCAGAGAGAGTGAGGAGGGCAGGACCAGAGACCAGGGTGTTTTTTTAGGGTGTACAGACTTTAACAGCCTTTCTGACTTGCGAGTGCAGTCACAGCTTGTCTGAGGAAGGAAGCTGACTTGTGCCAATGGGCATTGATTATTAATTTAATAAACGAGGGCTTCTGAGCTGTTGTTTTGGGGTAGTGGGGGGTGTGTGGAGACTTTTTTCGTTTTTTTGAAAAGGGGAGTGGGTTTCATCAAATGTTTGTTTTTTTTTATTTTGTTTTAACCCATGAGTTTGTAATTAGGAAAAAACAACAGATAATAAAAATGAGAAATGAGTTCGTGTGAGTTTGTCCTGAAGAGAAGCCTCGCTCTGTTATTGATGAGATGGCAGTGATGATCCTGAGGCCTGTACCACGGAGCAAGTTCTACAGACCCAGGATATCTCTTTATCATCATCACTAAACCCAAGAACTACAATCTGGCTAACTGATCTTGTGATGAGCTCTATCAAATTAAAAGATGACATTGATAGCGTTGATCTTTATTCTGATAGAACAAAGATGCTCTCATCCACACATTCTGAATATTTCCCACGCTTATAAATGAACATTTCCAGTCAGATGGAACCCAGACATTAATCCTCTCCTCTCTACGGCAGCAGAAACAGTCTGACATTACTGTCACTGTTTGACGCCTGCACTATTCACCAATAAATCACCATCACACAAAAGAAGGCCAAACACCAGTGAGTAAAAAGCACAGGATCTCTATTTACAACAAACAGAACCAATCTGCTCCACCATGAGCAGCACTATGACAGTGAGAGGTCCTTTTAAGAAAGCAGAACCAGATTCAGGGTGGAAGTGCCACCCTGCCCCGGACTGTTGGGTTGAGAAAGAGACCCAGAACCTGAATAAAATCCAGACATCTTGTCTTACCCATGCCATACAGGTGAAGTGTTTCAGAAGGAGGCCTCACATCAACATCTGTGTAGAACAAAAGTGAAGGTTGATGTGGACTGCCCCCAATGGAGGCACAAACATGACTCATGTAAAGGATAGTAAAGGTTTATTCCACTGTATAAATGTATTTAACAGACTCTGTGAGGATAGTGAACAGTGTAGTTTAACGGCCGTTTGTCTTCACGCCATCAGAGAGTCAAACTCACTGGATGTATTGATTCATGTCCATCAGTGTTTCCTGAAAAGCTGCAGAGAAATCAGAATTATCACCATGAAACACGACGAAACAAAATAAAACTCTGTTCTTTTCTGTTTTTCATCACCGAATGTGAAACTAATGAACTTTCTACTATAAAAAACATTGGTAAAGTGGTAAAATCACAGTCAGACCCTGGTTTCCTGTCTCACCTCTTCTCTTAGTTTTCTTCTTCATGAGTTTCTTCTTTTTCTTGGGACGACTGTTCTCTCCATCCTGAGCCAATAGAAACAAAACAGCCTCATGAAGAACACTGACTAAATAAAAACAAGACACAAATGTCCCGTCCACTGTGACCCACATTAACCTGTGTCCTAATGGTCAGTGTGACAGAGCTCACCTGTCCGGCCTCGCCACATGTCAGCGCTGTGATGTCACTGAAGTGTGTGATGCCACCAATGGGATTCGGATATGGACATCATACTCTCTTCCTGCGTTCTCTGACTTGGGCATGGCTCAGACGACCACTGACTCAAACAGGAAAAATAAATAAAGGAGACAAAACAGAAATGTCTGTGAGTTTGTCTTGAAGAGAAGTCTGTCTTTAAGCACATGAGGATGGTGATTATCCTGGAGGCCTGTACTACTTGAGCAAGTTCTATGAATCATATTCTTTATCATTCTGTTCAACCTAACAACCACAATCTGGCTAACTGATCTAGGATGAGTTTATCAAATTAAAAGATGACATATTGACAGTTGATCTTTATTCTGATAGAACAAGATGCTCTCATCCACACACTTGAATATTTCCCACGCTTTTATAAATGAACATTTCAGTCAGATGGAACTCAGACATTAACTCTCTCTCAGCTTTACAGTAGAAACAGTCTGACATTACTGTCACTGTTTATCTGGCATCACATATTCACACTAACCTCAATAATCACCATCACACTAAAGAGCACACAAACACCAGTGAGTAAAAAGCATGGTGGACTTATTTACAATAAATACAGAACCAACGTTCCACCCATGACAGCACTAAGGACAGTGGAGAGGGAAAACTTCCTTTAAGAAGCAGAACCAGATTCAGGTAGCGGCCATCTGTTCGACCAGTTGGGCTGAGAAAGAGACCCAGAACCTGAATAAAATCCAGACATCTGTCTTACCTATGCTGCCACAGGTGAAGTGTGTTTCTCAGAAGGAGGCCCCCCACATCACCACCTGTGTAGAACAAAGTGAAGGTTGATGACTGCCCTCCTCTAATGGAGTGAAAATAAACATGACCATAGCTGACAGTAAAGGTTTATTCCACTGTATAAATGTATTTAACAGACTTGTGAGGATACATAATAGTGTAGCTTAACGGCTGTTTGTCTTTACCATCAGAGAGCCAAACTTCACACTCGGATGCATTGATCTTACGTCTATCAGTGTTTCCTGAAAGCTGCAGAGAAATCAGAATTATCACCATGAAACACGATTTAAATCAAAATAAAACTCTGTTCTTTCTGTTTTTCATCTGAAACGTGAAAACTAATGAACTTTCATTATAAAAACATTGGTAAAGTGGTAAAATCACAGTCAGACCGTTTCTGTCTCCCACCTCTTTCTCTTAGTTTTCTTCTTCATGAGTTTTCTTCTTTTCTCTTGGGACGACTGTTCTCTCCAGTATCCTGAGCCAATAGAAACAAACAGCCTCATGAAAGAACATCGACTAAATAAAAACAAGACACAAATGTCCCAGTCCACTGTAATCTAATATCAACCTGTGTCCCAATGGTCAGTGTGACAGAGCTCACCTGTCCGGCCTCGCCACATGTCAGCGCTATGATGTCACTGAAGTGTGTGATGCCACTCAGCTGACCCGACATGGACATCATGCCTCTCTTCCTGCGGTTCTTCTGACTCTTCGGCATGTTCAGACGCACCATCATTGACTCCTCATAATTTCTCCTGTAAAGAAGAAGAAAGAGAAGAACTGTTCAGAAAACATTTAGAAAACATGAAGCAGTGAACAAAGAAAACTTGACACACACAGACCATGTCTTCAACTCATCAGATATGAATGATTGAATCTCTGATCTGCTCTCCTCTCAGACAGATGAAGGAAAACCACCGACCTGTGCGTCTCCTCTCGACTCTCCCGTTCGCTTTGGAAGTCTCGTTGGTCTCTGATCTCCTCGGGAGAGTCGCTGTACTGCTGCCTCAGCTCTTGGATCACAGAGCTCCTCAGAGCCGCTCGCCGCTGACGCTCCACTTGAGCCTTTTTCCTGTCAGCCTCCGCCATGTCTCCATCTGCAGGAAAAACACAAATATAAATCTTTCAGTCAGTCTGATTAACTTTTTCAGAAACATGAACTTTAACAAAATGAAGCTGGTTAAAAAGACGTTACCATAATGCACTGGGGCGATCTTTGGTGGTACATATTTCTTGCCATTAGATTGAGCTGCTCTCTCTGAGGCCGCCTTTATCTCAGCTTCATCTTCAGACTTCTCAGATTCATTGAGCTGATCGATCAAACAATCAGTCGATTCATCGAACAGAGATAAAAAAATTAATCAGATCAGTTATAGTTTAAATGTCTTTAATCACACACAGGAAACATGACTTTGACAGTTGTTCTCTTCAGTATATTGGATCTACACAGATGATTACTGATGATCAGAACGAGTGTTGAGGACTTACTTTGCTGATGAGGTTTTCAGGATTAGGACGAAGCTGCAGAGGATCGTTTTCAGCTACATCAACAGAAGACACAGCCGTTAACATCTGAGTTTTACAGTTTCCAGTCAAACTAACTGAACATGTGTTGTTGTTAAAGTTAATTCTAAATGTATTTGTGCTGTTCACTGTCTCCAAACCACACACACACACTCAGTGTGAACCTGAACAGTGTGAAGTACAGAGAAAAGAGGAAACCTGTGTTTTCTAACCACAGAGAACAAAGTGATTTTCTTTATCTCAGACTCCATCACAGCTGTTACGTAAAGACACTTGTGAAATCAAATCCTTCACAGAAATTAGATTAAAAATAAAATCTCTGGTGTCTGAACTTATCAGTCTTACCTAAACTGCCCGTCACCGCCGTACGCACCAGTTTATCGATCTGGTACTTCAGTTTGTGGTCCAGGGGTCGCATCTTCTCCAGGACCTGAAAGAAACAGAGGTAAAGAAGTGATTAAACTCTGAGTCATCTGAGAGTGAACAGCTTCATCTTTATAACACCTCACCGTCCTGACAGTGACCAGTCTGTTCAAAGCTTCACTGTCTCTGATTCTCCCTCCTTCAGTCTTAATGCTGATCAGGTGAGTGAGGTCCTGCAGGTAGAAGAGCAGCAGGTGATAGCGAAGGTCCAGGAAAGACAAACCCTGTGGAGAAAGGACAGCAGAGGCTCAGCAGTCACACATCTAGTTAGTTACATAGTCATATAGGGATACCAGAGAAGAGGACTAGGGCTAGCCTTCCTGCCAGCAAAGCTACTGTGGGCAGATAGCGCATGTAATAAAAGGCTGATGTCAGGCAAGACAATGGTAGGGGAAACACTGTGATGATCCAGGACCAGAGGAGTCCTCAGCTGATACTGAGCAGACCTGAGGTATACCTGGAGCCTCTGATCAGGATCTGTATTAACAGGTGTGATGAAGTCTCTGCTCACCTGAGATGTCTTAAATGTCCCATCTTTGACTTTAGTCAGCAGCACGCAGACATGACTCGTAACTGAGGCCACCTGAACAGAAAATACACAGAGACTCAGCTGTGGTGACAACTCAAAGATTCATATCTACAAAGGCCTGGAAAGACTCATATCTTCAGATACTAAGACTCACATCTACAGACACAAAGAATCACATCTCTAGCTACAAAGACTCATATCTACAGTCTTTGTGTTATCGTGATGGACCCAGACCAAGATAAAGCAGTAAACAGGACAGTTTAAGTAATTCTGTTAACTGCGTAGTACTATGATGGTCTGGGCCAGACCAGGACCAGTGAGTCAAGAGCTGATGCAGTATCATTCTGGCACAGACCATAAAACCAGGTTATAATGTGTATGTATTTTATGCCTGTGTAACAACCTTAATAAACCTGAAGGTATTGTTGTTGTTGTTATACCTGTTCTGTGAGATTATTGAGCAGCTGAACAGCTTTAGGTAAATCACTGTCAACCAGATCCTGTCAGAAAGACAAAAGACAGAGTAAGATACACACAGACAAACTGAGAAACAGTAAAAATGAATGATAACTCAGTTAGCATGTGGCGAACTTGTTAGCTTCGTCTTTAATATCTAAACTACGATAACTAACCGGTCACAGCTGGTTTCAGACAGAAATTTAAACTATCAGAGTGGACTGCGGTGTATAATTTAAACTAAATAACTTAATAAAAGTCTTTAATTATCAGCAGCGGACCGAGCTTTACTCACGTTGTCAACAGGGGCAGCCATTTTAAGTTCACGCCGATCTACGGAAGCCGCGGAAGATCGAAGGGAGCTAGTGTGAGAGCTCGTATCGTTCCGGGTTTAAAATAAAATGTCTCGTCCGCATTACATGACAGTAAATAACCTGCTGCCCAATTATATTTCACAAACAATACAGACTGTCACAGACTGACAGCTGCCGTGACATCATCAATAACACTCGCATTAAAAATAATTTTATCAATTATCTGATTAATAACGTGTATATCGCGGTCTTTGTTTTTTTTTCTGTTTCCTGTATTTACAGTGTAAGTGAGAGAGAGAGAGAGAGAGAGAGAGAGAGAGGGAGAGAGAGAGAGAGAGAGAGAGAGAGGAAGTGATGGAGCGACCATCATCATCACCATCAGAGTCTACCTGCCTCCTCTGACTCTGAGTCTCAGACCAAGTCCAGGATCCTGAAGTCTGAAGTCATGGTGAGTCTCATCACTACTTTGTTCTGCTGTAAAACACACTGTAAAAGTCTTTGATACATTTTTAAAAAGTTCAATCAGTTTAAAATAAGCTGTTTAATTCTGTGTTAACAGATTTAACATAATTAATGATAATAATCAGAGTTATCTGAGCATTTCTGTCTAATGAGGAAGAAGCTGAAACAATCATGTACATTTAGATTTATTACCTTTCTCTGTGTTGTATCTTTTGTGTTAAAGCTGCATCTGACAATTATTTTATTATTGTCATTAATGTGTTGATCAGTTCATCAATTTAATGATCCATTATTTCTGTCTTTTCTGGAACTCAGTTTTCAATAGTTCACATTTCCAGGAAATATTTAGCCATGTGGAGCTGGAACCACTAATTTTATTTTGCTCATATACATACAATTATTAATTATCAAAAAGAACATGACTAAAAGATTAATTTACCAATAATTTCAGATTTTATTTACTGTTAATTTACTGTCAAAAAACGTTTATCTTGCTGATGACAGTATTTTCTAACATGTTATTGTTCACTGGTTAAATAAACTAAATCATATTGTGGAGAAGTCAATTATTCATCTTCCCACATGACATTAATACTGTGCTCCATCTTTAACAGAAATATATTAAAACCTTTTTGTACAGTACAGATACTCTGTCATGAGTAAAACTCCTGTGTTGAAGTTTTATCAGTACTTAAAGTAGAATAACATCCGGAAGACTGAGACTGTATATATTTATCAATCAGCTGATGAACATGTGAACTGGTTTAAGCGCCTGTTCTGTGTAGAATAGAAACACAATAAAGTCTTGTTTCTACTCGTTTTCTCTTCATATAAACTCTGATGCGTCTGGTCCTGATCCGGTCCAGATGTCTGATTCCAGGCCGTCCTCTGTCATCCAGGAGTGGGTGAGCTCGTACCCGGGTCAGGCCCACTTGACCCCTGTGGGCCCGGGTCAGTCCTCGGCTCAGCTGGCCCAGATGGACATGATCCCGTACAGCCAGTCTCAGGGGATGATGAGGGGGGGTGGCGAGGACCGGTTGGCCGAGCAGATGATGGGCCTGTCCTACCTGCCGTACTCTGCTTCCTGTCTGGGGAATGCCTCCAGCTCAGTGAGCTCCACCCACCATCAGAGCCACGGTGGATCTCAGCAGGTGAGGCCTAGGTGTCTGAGCTGAGCCTGATGAAAACTGTTTGATCTGGTCCTGAACTGGTGTCTCTGACCTCCAGGACTTCTCCCCCTTTCTCCTGCCCACCGTGAAGGCCCCTGTCACCAAGAGGAGCATCAGCAAGGACAGCGCTGAATACAGGCTGAGGCGGGAGAGGAACAACATCGCTGTGAGGAAGAGCCGGGACAAGGCCCGGAGGAGGATCCTGCTGACCCAGCAGAGGGCCCTGCAGCTGCAGGAGGAGAACCAGAAGCTGCAGCTGAGGATTGGACAGCTGACCCAGGAGCTGGACACTCTGAAACACATCCTGTCACAGCGACACCTGCAGGGAGCTGAGGACGGAGCAGCTGGGGAGTCCAGTATCTGAGACCAGAACCTGGTGGTTTGTAGTTTTTATTGTCAAACATGTTCAGCTTTAACTGTTTGCTCACACTTTGCTGTCATGCTTTGGTTCAGTGAAGGTTAAAGACACCACCCTCCAACTCCTCACAGATCAGAGTGAACAGAAATAACTTTTACTATTGGGAAATCACATTTACAGACATTAAAACATCAAATGTCTCTGGGTCAGATTGACCCATGACCCTGGAGCTTGTGTTGTGTTATATACTGTTGGTGGGTCTGAGCTCCAAATAAACTCAGGGAGCACAGAGTAACTCATATTTCTGAGCTCCTGAAGGCATCGTCCTCCTACATGTGTAATCCACTCTCTGATTTGATTTGAAAAACATTTCCTGATCGTCTACCTGGTACTTCTTGTCAGGGGCAGAGATGATTGTAAGTGTTGTTGCCCAACAGAGTTTCACAACAACCTGTGGTTTGTGGAGGATTCACTGAAATCTAAGTCTCTCTCTGTCAAAGACTCTAACTCTGTGAGATTACTTGAAATGACTGTGACTCAGATTGTAAAGATTTCACCTCTAATGTTGTTGAATGTGTTTTATAAATTTATGGTGAAATATTTTCTTAAATAAATCAATAAAAGCGTGTTCCTTGATGAAGCTGTGGTCTGATCCTGACCATGAATCTATCAGAGTTTTCTCACTGATCCTCCATCATCGTTCTTTGTCGTGCACCTGCCACGTTATTTAGCCTGAGCAGTCAGTCGACCACAGAAACGGACGCCGGGCTCTGGACCGTTGTTCACCAGCGGTTTCCCTTTGTGGGATAGGCGAGATTTCGACACAGTGGAGGACGGAGACGAGGAGCAGAGATAGTATCAGTGTTTGGGGCTGTCAGGGCCTTCCTGTGGCTGTGATGGTACTGAAGGGACACAGAGATAGGAGGGGGGGCAGGATGGGCGGGGGGGTGGGGGGGGATCAACAAAAAAGACATTGTTTTAATTTTATCTTCACCTAAAACTTAAGTTATATCATTTAAACATTTGTGTCAGAACAACTGTTCAGGCTGAAACACTTCAGTTTCTTTTTCCTTTTTCACTCAGATTCAGATTAAAAAATTTTTCACCTGATCTCAGATCTGTTTTATTAGGAACAAAAACCAGATGAAGCAGAATGGACACAGGTCGACAAATTGTCTTTATTCAGAAACAATAAAACACTGCCAACACATCTCTCTTTAGATTACAGATTAGGACACAGGACAGTGTGCACAATGTTGTGATCAGACTTTAACAGATGAAGGCCATCATAGACTGTCGTCTCCTCTGAGCCTCATCATGACTTGTTTGTGACCGAGTCTGTTGAAATGTCCTGCAGCGTCGTGTGGGGCAATCTGTGGTCCCAGGACTGCAACATCTCCACAGAGTGAAGAAAGACTGTGTTTCACCTAATCTCTTCCATCTTACTCAACACACCATATGAACTCCCCCACAGCCCCACAGCCCTTCCGACTGAATCCCCCCACAGCCCCACAGCCTGCTGGACTGAGGCTCTCACAGCTGCTGCTCTCACAGATCCAAACAGAATAGGACCAAACAGCAGAAACATTCACTTTATTCCTCTGTTTCATCACTTCCACTCTCAGACATGTTCATAGCTCTGAGATCAGAGCTTCAAGTTCCCACCACAGTTTAAATCATAATCAATAAGTCAGAGCCCTGCAGTGACAGATGCTCTGTGTCAGGAGACAGGTCATCTGTCAGGTCTGGGTGTAGATGGATGTGGCAGCCATCATTGGACAGTTAAAATAAAACAAGTCTCAGTCCTCTGTGACCCAGTGTCAAACTATGACCAAACTGCTGCCTCCGTGAGGACAGACTGTGTAGCTCAGCTGAAACCAGTGGAGATCATGATAGCAGGTGAAGCAGCTGCTTTATTAACAAGTAGTTAACAGTTTCCTCTGTGACAAGCACATTGTCCTGTAACAAGACTGGAAACCTTAAATAGCCAGAATCAGTTTCTTTTTCCTGCTCATTCAACTCAGTTTGATTTATTATTATTTCACTGAAGCAAACCAGTTTTAGTTTTCCTCTTCAGGACCAGAGAGGATAAACTGGCTCATGTTGATCTGCAGTGAAAGTGAATTTGCTGCAGCAGATTAATAAAAATATCTAATATAAACTGTGTGAAACATTTATCTCCTTTCTTATCTCGTTGATACTGATGATGAAAACCAGCCTGGACCGCGGAGTTGCAAAGACCTGGACTTGTCTCTGGTCTGATTTATGGCTCCACCATGCGGCAGATCCATCCTCTTGTAGCTGACGGCACAGGGACAAGGACAGAGGTCTCACTCTGACACGGATCCTGTCAACCACCAGGTTGTTGTTTGTTGTTGATGTTTTACCCTTTCTCTAAGTGTGAAAACTCAGTTCTCAATTACTGTAATAAAACCAAACATTTACTGTACATTTTACTTTTCAGAAACACTGGTTCTGTCTTCTGTTCAGTCTGAAACAGGCTCAAATCAAAGGGTTAAAGATCCAGTTTGGCTTTATCATAAATTCATGTGGAGGTTTAAAGGTCACAGTGTTCACACTGCTTCTTTTATGTAGAATTTATTTAACTGTAGCAAAAATAAATTATATAAATGACAAAAATGTGTAAAACTTAAATATGAAGCATCAACAGATCAGAGAGGCATCAGAAGTTATCTGTTCAAATAGCATGAACAAATCTGATCGCGGTGAGAGACTGAATAATCAATTAGACTGATCGCTGATAGGCCTCAAACTAATTATCATTCTTATTATAAATTAATACGCACTGTCTATTTTTTAAAGTAATTAATTATCTGATCTTAATGTCAGACAATAATAAAAAAAAACTGTTGAAGTTTCTAATAGTCGTTTCTGATTTTATCACTTATCTTTAAAAACCATCATATCCAATGATAAGTAGTCTGGACGGCCATTAACTGTGTGGAGGTGTTTGATCAGTGTAATCAGGTGATCGGCCCCTGTAACTCCAGCCTGTATAGTGACTACAGAGTGATGAATCGTCTTTATAAACGGTCTTTGTCCGCAGTGAGCCGAGGGGACGTCGCTCTGACGGGTTTAGCCGGGTTTTGTCGAAGTGTTCTGGAGCCTCTCGCCCCTTTAAACAGCCTTCTCCCGGTGCAGTTTTCCAGCCGCTCTTTGTCCTCCGCCGGCGGAGCCACGGCGCATTTTCCTTTGAGGTGAAGTCGGACACGGTGTAATGACCGAGGGTAATGTCGGCGGGCGGAGACGGTAGCAGAGGGTAGGACAGCGGCGTAGCATCCACCAGCGGGCATCCTCACATCTCCAGGCAGCAGAGGGTTCGCCGTGCTCGAGACTAACGGCGGTCCAGTGTCCTTTTGTTGTGTTTGTCAGAGATTACGACAGTTCTCCGGAACAGACATGTCGGTAACGGACGGAGGCGCGGAGGAGACGCGGTGACTGCGGAGAAGAGTGTCCGCTGAGCCTCCCCCTTCAGCCCGCAATGTTTGGACGTGTGCACAAGGCGACGTTACACATTTAATCACGTTTGAACGGAGTAAATAACGGAGTACTTGTAACGACTGCCGTGTCTGAGCGGTCTGGCGGAGCAAGTGTGATCGGCTGGTCCAGCTGCGTTAGTTCCTCCCGGTATATTACTGTGTTGTTCCATTCACACCACCTCTGTTGTTCGGTTCCTCCACTGAGGCCAGCCGGCCCCCGGTGGGTGTTACACCCCCCACCCCTCTGTTAAAGCTCTTATATAACTCTGTGGGATTCCTCTGTAAGACTTCCTGTGTCAGGAAACACTGAAACACTAGCTGCTGGACCAGGTCCACCAGGATTGGACTAGGTCCACCAGGAAAGGGTTAGAACAGGACCAGGTCCACAAGAACAGGATTAGAACAGGACCAGGTCCACCAGAACTGGGCCAGGGTAGGGGTAGAACAGGACTAGACTTTATTAAAACAGGACTAGACTGGGTTATGGCATGGCTTGACCAGGTTAGAATGGGACTTGACAGGGTTAGCACAGGTTAGGACAGGACTAATTAGGGTTAGGACAGGGTTAGACCAGGTTAGCACAGGACTAGACCAGGCTAGGACAGGGTTAGGACAGGGCTAGGACAGGGTTAGACTGGATTAGCCCCAGTTAGACTGGATTAGGCCTGTCACTCCACTCTCTGTTATCAGAGTCAAAGAGAAAACAGACATCATTTAGTCCAGGATCTGGTCCTGTTAATGTATCCTGGGACAGACCTGAACCACATCAGACCTGAACCATGTCAGTCCTGTCTGAACATTTTAAACTGTAGAATAATTCTGTTCCTCTTTTTCCTTCCACAGAGCCCTCCCACATCTCCCCCCTCACTCACCTCCATCTTCAACCCCCTGATGATGACATCCACAGACTCACCCCCACTGGTGTCCCCCTCCCCATGCCCTGCTCCCCCTCCGTCCCTACCCTCCTCCCCTGTGCCCTCCTCCCCGGCCCCATCCTCCTCCTCCCTCCCCGCCCCTCCCTCACTCCCTCCCACGGGGGAGGTGATGGTGCTGGCTCTGGGCAGGAAGAAGCAGCGGGTGCTCATCGCTCTCTCCATCCTGCCCAACCTGTTCCTGGCCTTCCTGCTCTCCTCAGACCCCCTCATCACCCTGTCCCCGCCCCACCATTGCCACCTGCCGGGGCCCCTGCTGTCCCTAGAGGCGCTGAACACCTCCCTCCCCTGGGAGAAGAGGGAGAGGCTGGGGGAGGGCGGAGGCCCGTCCCAGTGTAAGCAATACGTGAACGGGAGCCAGACGGCTGTGGTGGACTGTGAGTCCGGCTGGGACTACAACGTTACTGAGGGGCTGAGGAACAACATCGTCACTGAGGTATGGTTTGACCTGGGTCCTCCTGAGCTGTCTGTTTCTGACCCAGGTCCTCCTGAACTCTCTGGTTCTGGTCTGGTTTCTGTTGTAGTCTGAAGTCTGTTTCTGTTTTTATCGTGTTGCTGAGTGTGCAGTCTCTGTTTCTGCAGTGTCCTGTTAAAGTCTGATACAGCTGCACATGTCTGAGGCTCTGAGGCTTTGAAGGACCAGACCACAGTTTTTATATCTCAGTCCACTGCTGCTGTACTGATCCAGAGACCTGGATCCTCTGTGATCCATCATAGCTTCTAGTTTCCTTTAGTCCCATAGTTTTGTTGTGGTCGTGTGGAGATGGGGATTGTTGTGACAACTCCTCCTTGTTGGTGCATTAGCATCTTCTAAGATAACACACCCCAGTGTAGCACCTGACTGTCAGAGGTCCAGTTGAATTGTGGGTAATGTAGTGATTTTCTGTGACAGCAGTGTGATGGTAAACTCAAGCTAATATTTACTAATATTTAACAGAGCTGTGTCTCCTGAAAACATCAGGACTGACAAAACCTGAACCTGTATCAACAGAGTCAGGGAGGTTTAACCACAGTCACTACTGTTAGAGGGTGAAGTACCCAGGAGCTGTTAGACTGCTAGTCCTCAGATCAGTTGTAGTTCAGACCTGGATCTCAGTATAAGACCTCTGGTCTGGGCAGCTGGTGTCTCTGTGTGTTTTCATTCCTCTGCCCTCTGACGTAGGAACCACACCCAGTCCTTGGGTCTGTGGTATCAGGGCAGCTCTCTGGTAATCCATTCATACCACTGCAGCTGAGGACACACTGCCAGGAAACATTTGATCTGTGTAGAGGAAGAGGAAGCTCACAGTCTTCTTCATCCCTCAGACACAGATGTGTTTGACTCCGTCAGTTTCTCCAGAGCTGCTTCTCAGGAGGCAGGGAGCAGGAAGTTTTCTCATCAGCTTCACCTCAATCAATTAACACTTTATCACTTTAGGACCAGTACACTGATTGTCTCTGATACAAACAACATACACCTTCCTCCTGTCAGAAGAGCTCTCTTATTTATATATGGCTGTATCAGGCCCTGGAGGGAAATATGACCAACCAATAAGCAGCTGATTTAAGTTTAAGTTTGTTCTCTGTCACTGTTCTTTAACCTGTAGCATCCCTGTGAAGTCTAAGTTCATCCAGAGAGGCAGAGTTCCTGTTTTAAATATATCTGTAGGCACCGACCTGTGCTCGAGCCACAGTCACCAAACTGGTCTGAGGAGTTGATAAACTTGTCTGTGTGCATTTTCCCTCTTTGTGTCATCAGACCATTCCACCTGTATGAACCCTTTACCTGGTTACAGCTGATATAATGTGTCAGGCTCAGATTATCTAGGCCTTTATATCAGCCCCCTCTCCCTGTAGATGGTGAAATTGTTTTGCTATCAGCAGCAGCAGGCAGTGACAGTAGCTTAGCTGTTACTGTAAATCAGTGGCTCGACTTAATGTGATTAAACCTCAGATCTGAGAGCAGATATCTCAGTTTCTCTTTGTTTCTATGAGGTTGCACAGCTTTATAACATCTGACCAGACAGTAATACTACTGTTACTACTGACTGTCAGGCGTACACATTCAGTCATACAGTACTGTTCTCAGATCTGAGCCAGAATTATTGAGCAGAAGTGATCCTCATGGAAAACCCACTACAACAGTTAAACCACATCCACAACTGGATGTGAACAGGAACAGATTTTCTCTGAGAAGTAATTTGCTGAAATAAAAAGTCAGTTCTTCTTTGATAAACCTTTTTCTGCAGTTTGGATCCACAGTGGTTTTTAGATATAATGTAATGTAAATAAACTTGAGTCAAAGTAAGTAAATAGATCAGTTTTAATTTGTCTCAGTAATGGTATTAATCTTCAAACATGAGGATTAGAAGGAAACAGCATGTCTTTGTTGTCTTCAAATCTGGACACTTAACACCTGAAATACTACTACTACCACTACTACTACTTCTACCACCACCACCACTACTACTACTACTACTACTACTAATAATAATAATAATAATTATTATTATTATTAATAATAACAGGAGAATAAAAAGTAGATACATGGTAAAGACATCACATTAAAACATTTTTATTTGAACTTGTTAATGTAAAATTAGATTTTTCTTCTCTCTGCTGCTTTAAATGTCAATAGAATTTATATTGATTATTAATCAGTTTCTCCTCATTACCATGAGTGAAACAAATGAATTAATGAATGTATTTACTGATTCTGCCTGAGCTTTAACTGCTGTTTCTCTGATGTTTACCTGTTGTTTTCTTGTGTTTCCCCCTCCCTTGTGTGTCCAGTGGGATCTGGTGTGTGGTCAGTACTGGCTGGTCCCAGTGGAGGAGGTGTGTTTTATCCTGGGTGTCCTGACCGGCTGTCTGGGTCTGGGCTATGCTGCAGACAGGTAAAACACACACACACACAGTGACAGAGATTTCAGGTTTTTATGTTTAATAATTCTGTTTTTGTTTTTCATGTTTTCACTCGTCATCATGGGTTACTGAGATTACAGACTGACAGTTAATCCTCCAACACTACAGAGTGACGGGGTCTGAATACTTTCTGTGATGCAGGATGTGAACATGTCCATCTGTCTGCAGCTATTTGTTCCTGACTCAAGAGTTTCAACCCTCAGAGTGACAGAGACATGTTAGTATCTGAGTTAATGTTCAGATCACTGAGTTATAGATTCACTCTGTGTGGTTCCTATGTCAGTTAGTTAGCTGGTGGTCAACAGATGTAGTGTCTCCTCTCTGAAGAACATTAGACAGACCAGTTAACAGAGCAGTGACTGAAACACAGATGATGGCTGAAGAACATCAGCTGTATTCAGTTTGATTTCAGCAGATACACCCTCCGATAATCGACCTAATGGATCCAGTGTGTGTCAGCTGAGTTGTCTGAGTGAAAATCACACAGGGGAAACTGCAGTTGTGGGAGCATTGTGAGAGAGATGATGCCAGTTTAATCAGCTAACAGTCTTCATTAATTTGCTAACGGACTGAGCAAAGCATCTGTTAGTTAAGACTAGTGAATTAATGCCGTCTCCTGGGAACACACAGGAAACAAAAATGCTGCACCTGCATGAAACTTATCATTATACTTCATACAGCTTTTATTTCTGTTCCTGTCACTTGTTCTGTCTTGTTTCTGTGGTTGTATTTTCCTGGGTTTTCATTTTAATCAGTTTGTTCATGTGTTTTTATGATGTTAAAGATTAATTAACATCTCTGTGATTTAATTAAATCCACTTGAGGTGCAGTAGTTGATGTTTTCCAGGAAGTGTAAATGATTAAGTATGTGTGTGTGTGTGTGTGTGTGTGTGTGCAGGCTGGGCAGGTCTAAGGCTCTGCTGACCTCCCTGACCCTGTCGGTGGTGTTTGGGGTGCTGGTGTGTGTCTCTCCGTACCCCTCCATCTTCATTGTCATGCGTTTCTGTCTGGCTGCAGCCAGCGCTGGAGTCTACCTCACCCTGTACATCACCCGTGAGTAATCTAACCTTTGACCTTTGACCTTTACACACACTGTGTTAGTTTGAGTGAGATAGACGGGGATGATCTGATGTTTTTCCTCCTGCTGCAGTAACTTTACTGTGTGTGAAATCTCAGAAACATGTATGAGTGACAGTCTGTCTGAGTCTGGACATCTGCTTGGGATCTGCTGTCTTTGTGCGTCAGGTCTGGAGCTGTGTGAACCCTCTCTGAGGCTGCTGGTCACCATGTTGGCTGGCCTGATGACCGTGGCTGGAGAGCTGCTGCTGCTGGCCGTGGCTCTGGGCTGTCAGTCCTGGAGGGGCCTGCTCGGAGCCGGGGCTGCCCCGCTGACCCTGTTCCTCAGCTACGGGTATGAGTTCCTATTGATGTGAATCAGAAGCATTTAGTTTGTTTTTCGAAGTGAAGGAACCTGTTGATCTTCAGATAAAGTGTCTTGATGTTGACTGACTCCCTGAAAGCTTTGTTGGACTGTATTGATTCCAGACTCCCTGTCACCCTGAGCCTTTCAGCTCACGTCAGACCACATTAGACCACTTTCTGTTACGAGATAAGCCTTCAATGAAGTTTCTAAATCAAATCAAACAAATCAAACAGAGATTATAAACAGATTACTTTCAGGTTTTAATATGAGTGGATTAAGAAATAACTTTATTATTTTCCACATGGAGGCAGTTAATCTGGATCACAGCACTGATCCTTCATGTGTTGGTAAAGGTCAGATCAGAGAGTGAGTGCAGCTTGTGTTTGTCTCTCTTGCAGGATTCCCGGGGTGTTTCCAGAGTCCCCTCGCTGGCTCCTTCTGTCAGAGCGATCTGCAGACATGAACTCATTCAGCGAGAGAAGAAACTCCAACAGAGACGTGAGGGATGACGAGAGCTTCACAGGTGCTTCACGTCCTCGTCCTGGGAGCTGAGTTCACGTAGTCTGCATTATTAATATGTTCCTTATTGTTCTGCATCTCACTACACGAGCACCTATCATGCACCAGGAAGAGGTAATGAGGCTCAATTAGGACTCATTATTTATTTTAAGACTTGAAGTTCCTGCGTAAAAGATGATGATCTGAGCTGGATGTTCACATGTTCATATCTGAGGAGGTGGCTCCTGTTGTAACAGACTCAGTGATATGTTTGGATCTGACTGTCAGAAAAGTCAACAAACTTGTCATCAGTCCAACATCAGGATGAATGTTGGGGGGTATAGCATAATACAGATTTCATATAGAAATGTGAATAATATTAGTAATAACAGTAATAGCAATAAGACTACCCATCCATCCATCATCTATACCGATTATCCGTTAAGGGTCACGGGGGGGTGGAGCCTATCCCAGCTGACATTGGGCAAGAGGCAGGGTACACCCTGTACGGATCACCAGTCCATCGCAGGGCCAACACATAGAGACAAACAACCATTCACACTCACATTCACACCTACGGGCAATTTAAAGTCACCAATTAACCTAACATGCATGTCTTTGGACTGTGGGAGGAAGCTGGAGTACCTGGGGAGAGCCCACACAGGCACAGAAAGAACATGCAAACTCCACACAGAAAAGCCCCGGGCTCAAACCCGGAACCTTCTTGCTGTGAGGCAACAGTGCTAACCACTGCACCACTATGCCGCCTGCAATAATAATAATTTCTAAATATAACAGCAGGTGTTGATTGGGGTTGTAGGAGCAGCAGGAGACTTGTCATCACAGACCAGACTCTCCAGAGGCAGAAATACATGCAGAAAGAGACAGAAGAGGAGAGAGGAGAGAGAGACAGAGGAGCACAAACCTACAGGAGTTAGGGATGAAGAGAGAGGACAGAGAAAGAAACAAACCGCCTGAGGGAGAAAACAAACAGAGTCCGAGTGATGCAGTGATTTTAAGACAGTTTACAGTAATCTGACATGGATTATACTGAATACTGAGTTTAATTGATGCATTGAGACTGACCCAACCCCCTGATGGTAGAGTGGCAACAGGTAGAAACATGAAATAAGAAACAGAATAAGGTGCTAACTGAAAGTTAAAACAGAAAGATGAGTTTTAAGTTGAGATTTAAAGGCCTCAGCAGATTCAGCCTGTCTAATGTCAATAGGGAGGTTGTTTCAGAGGAAGGAGGTCTGATAGGAAAAGGCCCTACAGCTTGCTGACTTCTGTTTAACTCTGTGGACAGACAGCAGCCCTGCACTCTGAGAACACAGAGCACAAACAATAATGATGAAGGATTCTCACTCAGTTAATTAACACTGTCATCAGATCAGAAACATTTTACTGAAACTTTGTGAGCAGATATTAAGTTCTATAACTGCTGTATTAACAGGTAACGACTGATTGATGTCACAGTGTAACATGGCTGCAGCTACACTTAATGACACATGATGCTTATTTATTATTAATTGCTGCAGAGCTTTCAGCTGTATTTCGCTGCCTTCATCAGTGGATGGATTTTTCTAACTTGCCACAGAGAGACAAAAAGTGTTTATTAATACATGAATGAAATAAACATGTTAAATAGTTGTAGTTTCTCTGCTGCAGAGCTCCTGTAGTACCTACCTGTGATAAACCAGGTTCCAGTGTGAACCAGTGTCTGAGCGTGAGGCAGCAGCTTTGGTCTTTCTTCTCTCTGCTGTTAATTAAACAGAGGAATCCTGTTTTTGTCCTGGTTGTTTTCTGCAGAGCTGGACTCAGAGTCGGCCCTATCCTCACACCCCCACTTGTCCTTCCCCGAGCTCTTCCACAGCAGGAACATCTGGAAGAACATGTGTGTGCTGGGCTTCACTTCGTAAGTCATCCCTCATCATCTTGCTGCTACTGCAGAGTATTTCCTCCACCTCTCTGTTTAAACCTCTTTCTCTCTTTGTCTGTCCTCAGATTCATCTCTCACGGTATCAGTCACTGCTACAGCTCCTTCAGAGGTGACGTCAGAGGCACTGCCCCCAGCTTCTATTGGATGTACCTGCTGTCTGTGTGTGCAGGGGGTGGGGCCTGGCTGCTGCTCTGGGTGACCGTGGACAGGTGCGGTCGCCGTGGCATCCTACTCCTCTCCATGACAATGACAGGGCTTGCCTCTCTGATCCTCCTGGGACTCATGGAGTGTAAGGATGCTGTTGTTTTTTCTGAAGACATGTAAAGTTAAATAAGGAGAGATATTAAAAAATCCCCCCTTCCCTCCTCCCTCAGAACTCACCCCCTGCTGTTAGAGAACTGGTATGTGACGTCTGTGTCAGCAGCAAAGTCCTGGTAGTTAGTTAGGCCTGGGTCAGATCAGATCATTCACCCTGAGGCTCACGCCGACCTTGTTGTGTAATAGATTACAACCAGATGGGTTCAGCTCATGGAAAAGTCTGATGTAGGTACACTGTTGCCTCCATGTGGCTGGAACTGAGCCTGACACTGAGTTAATGTAGGACACTGCAGAGGCAGCAAAGTCAAAGCTGTGTCAAGCTGTGCTTTAATCATGCATCGCAGACTGGGGGGGTGGAGGAAGTGTTTGGGAGCTCCTCCTCTGTGTCCGTTGTTAGTGAAGGAGGTCTGAGCGGGTTGATTCATTTCAAATCAACAGGTATCAATATCTGAGGCTGGAGAATAAAAACACTGCACTTGATCAGGGTGATGCATAATAATCCCCCCACACACTCTTTTCTTCCCTGCAGATCTCAGTGAAACGGCCATCACAGTTTTCTCTGTGCTGGGTCTGTTCTCCTCTCAGGCCACCGCCTCCCTCTGCATCCTCTTCACTGCAGAGATCATGCCCACCATCATCAGGTATGACTGACTCTGTCTTCTCTCATTGCTCTGGAGGGAACATCTGTCCACAAGTTGTCATGTGTTCAGAGCTGCAGGAATGACTCAGGACAGAGCAGAGAGGGAGTTTCCATCAGTAACTGGGATCAGTCTGAAATTACAGCGTGGATTATGATGGGATAAATTTCACTTCTACACTCTGGTTTTTGTACAGATGAAACAATCTAAACTGTTTCCCCGTGTTTCCAGTCTTTATGCTAAGCTAACACTCAGATGTGATGTGTCTGTGCAGGGGCAGCGGTGTGGGCGCCGTCCTCGCCCTGGGCTGCGTAGGCCGCCTCAGCTCGCCACTCATGGACCTGAGGAACCACTATGGCTACTTTCTGCACCATGTGGTCTACTCGTCTCTGGCCCTGCTGGCTGTGCTGTCCATCCTGCTGCTGCCCGAGAGCAAGAGGAAGCCGCTTCTGCAGACACTGGCCGACGGCGAGCAGTACAGGACGCCCACTGGGCAGGAGGAGGAGGGACAATGTGCCGCTGCTGCCACGCCCAAATCCCAGAGAAGACCCAAAAGACCCAGAGAGACAGGGGTGGACTGAGATCAGTCAGAGTGTGCTACCGCAGAGGAGATGAGCAGCTGCTGCTTCCTATCATCATCATCACCCTCACACAGCCTGAACGCCATCTTTCTTCATCTGTTTTCGCCATCCATGCTGACTGTCTATCTTCATGACAGACAGTACCAGCACACCCCTGGCTGCACGCTGTCCTCCCATGTACCTGTTTCGAGAGGTGAAGGGCTTCCTGCTGACGAGGCTGACACTGCCTTAAGTCTTCTGAAGGCCTGTTGTTGTGTTTGCTGTGCATACAAAACCTGCTCGAAGGACGGTGGATTTGCAGAAAACTTTTCAGACAGTACAACTTCACCATCTGACTCTCCAACCAGGACGCAGCCTTCATTTACGTCATAACACTTAGGTGGGGTGTAAATACCTAGACTTAGTTTCTTCCAGTTAATAGCTATCAGGATCAGGATCAGTGTAAAACCAGAACAAACAGACCTTAATCAGAAGTTGCTGAATCTGGCCTGGAGCCAGCTATATTTATATCTTATTTATGTTGTCAAGAAGCATAATCAGTAAATGATCCAGAGGCATTTAGCTATTGCTTGAATATAGTTAAATTGGCTGAGATGAGATGGCATGGAGTAAACCTCTGCATGTCTAGAGGTGTTGAAGGTTGTTCTCTCTTTCCTCAGAAGCTTCTAATTATTAATACCTCTCTAGATGACCACTCTCAGCTGCACCGGAACAGATGGGTATCTGCCGTGTAACCACCGCCATATATTTTGTCAGATACTTTGTTGATGTTGGAGAAAGGGCCTGATGACGATGCTCCGGCGAAGAGGAGCCGAAGAGGGCCCTGAGCCAGGACAACCCCGACCTCCTGGTCCCAGAGGTGATCCCTGTCCTCCTCACCTAGCATGGGATGGTACACGTGGTGGTGTTGGAGGGAGGACTCAGTTTTGATGTGAATCTGATGAAGTGGAGTTCTTGCAGGACTGATGAAGGACCCTTTGCTGACATGTCCTCTGTCAGCCTTGGTGCAGTTTTATTTCTCTGTATGTTGCCCTCAACAAGTCCCAACACTTATACACCGATTATCATCACTATGATTAACTTACTCGAGTCATATAACGTCTACACTGATGAGTGCGATGCTGTTAACTCTATAGCTTGATTTCATGTCAACAAAACTGGTTCAATTAATTAGATGAGATTTTAAAGTTCAGAAACAGCCTAATGGTATATTAACCCTGATCCTCTTCTCCTTCTGGAGCATAAAGGGTCAGAAGCACAAATACAAGAAACACAGGGAAACAGTAGCTGTAGCTCATGTCTTCATTTAAAAGACAGAGAGGACAGATGTCAGCCTTCTCATCTGACTCTACACTGAACTGCAACATGAAAACATTATAATTTAAAATTTAGTAAGTTATAACATCATCAAGTCACATGAGGTTCAACATTTTTTCTAAATGTTAAGGTCCAGAGAGAAGTCAGGAGACTGGAGTAAAGTTTACTCATTACTCAAACACCCAGGTCTGGTTATGTCTAAGACCGAGCCGAGCAGACAGCCGAGACCTGACCCTGGACATCATACACCCCGTCCAGTGAGGTCAAAGTTAAAACCTGAATTTGTGACGCTTGGAAGAGGTCTCCAGTGGCTTGTTAAGGTCCTACAGAGAAATCCTCTCACAGTAATCGCACTCAACACCTTGTAACATGTCTCTTTCCTAGACAGTAAAACCCTGACAGTAGTGAAGGAACCTGAGCCCTGACTTGTGCTAGACCGTTGGCCTTCAGGGCCCCCGAACCGGTCTCTGATGATCTGGTTCACCTTTTGTCCTTATGTTGATTTCATTAAGGTGACAACTGATTATTCCAGTTTCAGGGTTCTTGTCTTTTTATTCCTGATTGTTTTAGTTGTTTTGCTATCAAACACCCAACCTTTGTTTGTGAAAGCTGTGATAGCTGGTTATTGACTATCAGATAATAACATGCTCCTAATCAGCATTGATTCGCATTGATGACATATAGTAAACTGTTTCTAGTACAAATGTTTTTGACATAAAACCGTTGTCCGGGGAATTATTTCTAACTCAAACTCTTGCCTGGCACCAGGTCACACCACCTTCATCAAGGGCGTCTGTGTATGGCCTTGGCAAGCGATTATTTATGTCCACTGGGACCTATACAACAGCAATGCACCTGCTACAGAATAATGAGAGGCCAAGGTACAATCAAACACACCTCACAAGTGTGTCAGGAATAATCCAAGAAGCATTTGACAGATTTATCTTTGTTTTACTGATAAAGAGAAGCGAATAGTTGATGGGACAGAGGTTACACTGACAATAGCTTTTTTAAGACAGTGGAGAACATTGTGACCTTAAGCCAGTCAGCAGGAGACAGGTGGATGTCCTTGCCGATTAATAATTTGAGGGTATTCATGCATATACTAATGCATTTTTATTTCATGAATGCAGTCATCAGATGTTTTACACTGTCTCTCAGGTTTTGATACAAACAGATCCACATGGACAATCCAGAGGTTTAACTGATGTTCCTTTCATGCCATAAGAAATAATGAGGTGCTAAAACAGAAGGCTGAATTATCTTTTGCTGACCTGATGTCATCAGAGTCACATTGTTCTTCCTTATTGGGAAAGTCTCACTTCTCCACAAGGAGAATGGTTACACGTAAACACCTACATCATCAGCTTAATGGTCTGAATAATTAATTCTCTGCCTCACAGGGTTGGACTTCATCCTTATGCTACAGCTGAGGCCGGGGATACTGCATCTTACCAGACAGCCTCGAGGGTGAGTGTTGTGGAGAGATTTCTAATACAGGATTATAGTCTTTATTACAGTTTCTTGGTTTAACTGTAGATACTGGAACAATGTGTTTAAGTTTCAAAATGGTATTTTTCTGTATAATTTACAACAGATAAAAATCATCCTGCCTAAGGACTGGAAACACAGGTAAAGTAGACAGACAATGATTCTCATCTAATCTATCTATTATCATTAAAATTGGATGGGCAAACTGTGAATTGTTCTCATTAAGACAAAATATTTGACCAGTTTAACAGATAACCACGTGCTGTACACGAATTATACAGTTTTACTGCACAGGTAACACCATGTCAAGGATCCCCATATCGCCCCATAAGTGCTGCCCGTGATCATGAAATCAAAATGGTTTCAAACCACTTCCTTGGTTCACAGGTACCACCATGTCAAGTGATCTATTGGCGGCAGAGTTTGGGTCTGGGTGGCCCCCTTCTGAGTAAGTCAGAGAAGGAGTGTCTGAGGCCCAGACCAGCCCCTTTGACATGAAGAGGAAATGGTGCCCGAATTCTGGAAGTGGAGTATGATAAAGCCACAATCACCAGTAGAGACGCATGCATAAAGTCACTAATGAAAAACTGAGTTTGAAAAGTAAGTCAGAAAGACATGATTAAGACAGAAATAAGATGATTAACTTATACCTTTGATGACCTCACAATTTAAATTTGGATTTATCCTTTCAGACTGTAACCCATAAGGAGTGTAAGATATCCATCCTCAGAACCTGCCAAAGTTCTGATAAAATTGAGGATATGGCAATGTTCACCTTCCTCCGTGAACCTGTTGTGTTGTTTAACCTCAAAGATACAGTTGCCTGGATGATCTATACATGTCCACAAACCTGCAGGTCTCTCCTGTGCACTGTACAAACCTCAGTCCAACTGTCAAAAGACTTGTGTGGTATCTTGTCTGCTGGTGACCCACTAAGGATGTTCTGTGACGGGTTGCTACCTGTTTTAATTGATAAAAATAGATGTACCACTTCCACAGCACTGTCCAAGCTGGGTCTATGAGAAAATGCCTTGTAGATGGTTGTGAGAATCAGCCAGTTCTGATACTAAAACAACCTCACCAGTACTTCATTGGGGTGCTGACATCATTGATTTCAGATCTTGACAGTGAGTGTCAGAGATTAAATGACTAAATGTATGAAATAGAATAGAATGTTCTTTATTGTCATTGTGACTGAAAACAATACAAGAAAAATTTAAACAGTTTGCTATAATTACACGCTTATCTCACACATACACAAATAAAAGTGTAAATAATTTTTAAAATTATACAAAACTATAATTAAAGTGCATAAAGATATTAAATGTATTCCAGTGGTTGCATACACAGTCCAAAGGCTATTACATTTATGGAGTCAGTCCAATGATTTTGTGCCATGTCAACCACCCTGGAGAGCTGCCCTGTCTGCCCCCGGGAGCAGTTACCAAACCAGGATGGAGTTGGTCAGTACATTTTTATTGAGCAGTGATAAGAAGTCTTCAGCAAACTAGCGGAGATGTGTTTTCCTTAGTGTCCTGAGGAAATGTGGTCTTTGTTGGGCCTCTTCACTCTGCAGTGGTAAGTTATGCCCATTTTAGATTACTGCTGTGGGATGTGGGTCCCTAGAAACTTGTGTGTATATTTAATAAGATGATGAAGAGATGATGAAGAGATTCCATTGACACTGCCTTCCTTGTTTGTATATAGAAGCTTATTGCCACAAAAATTGTTTATTTAAAGGCAATTACTATGTTTTGGATTCATAAGGTGTTCTTCTTCTGTGTCGGTCTGCTGCGGTCTTGGAGGAGATGAGAGACATAGTCTTGCTCTCATCATCACTGAATTCAAGAAGGATTACCACCGCCAGGATTGAGTTCCAGAAAAATCATTGCTGGAGCAGGTTGGTTCCAACCTCCCAGATTTAATGTAAAAGCAGCAGTGCTACTAAAATGGATTCATGCTTTTATTGATAAACTGGCAGGATTTGTTGCTGGTAATCCAGTGGAATGTACATGAAATGTCGAAGAACTGGCCCTGGATGAAGATGTACTTCAAGATCACACCATTGTTAAAACAACAGAATCAAGAGAGATGGCAAAACATGAAGGAGAGGAGTTCATGAAACTCAAAGAAGCTTATGCTAACTTGAAGCCAGCAAAAAGGAGCTGGAGGAAAATGGTCATCCTTCTCCAAGAGAAGTTAAACAAATCCTGCAAAGTTCTGAAGTCCAATCTGTAAGATCAGTCACCAGTTTACTTTAAAGATTTACTAAAAGAATTCTGATGAATAAATTACAAATCTGTTGTTTTATGAACAAGACAATCCATTGATGCTGAGGAGCGCTGTGAGGGCCTGATCAAGAGCAAGATCCAGCTGAGGCCAAAGCCAAAGAGTTGACCAAGAGACTAGAGGCATAGGAGAGATGAAAGAAAGTGCTGACTGCCAAGAAGAGGAAGCTGAGGATGAGTGTTCAGGAACCTCAAGAAGAACATCAATGGATCCGAGCTAACTATGGCTAAGGGAAAAGGAAAAGCATGCCACTGAAAAACAAGGTAATTAAAGCGGCTATAAACAGTGCTACAGAAAATCATTGGGTCTAATGTGAAATTAGTCTCAGAGAGACTAACCCACAGAGAATTATCAATTCTCTCAGCTCTTACAGGGCATTTAGCAACTTTCAGCTCATTGTTTTGGTTTTACTCGTCCATAACTTAGCTGTTTTAATTCACTTGGTGCTCTCTACAGTGTGGTTTCCAGCAGCAAACACCAGACAGAGATTTAGACATTAGACATCATCTAGTGAACAAGCAATGGAGTGTTCAGCAGTACTAATCAGACAGATATTTTGTCAGAAATTGGTAAAAAGACCAAATGTGAGTGATCGATTATTGGGTTTGCTATTCATCAGGTAGCCAGAGAGCAGTGACTCTAAATGAATACCAACGTTGGTTTCTTTGTCTGCTGGATGTGTAACATGCAACTGATTACTACCAAGTTCACCATATCAGTGTTGTGTTTACAGCTGCCCCATGTGGTCAGAAAATCAGGCTGGGGGGTCTGAAGACCCTCAGTATTTATGGTTGAAAGTTTCAGATGTAAGATCAACTTTGTCATTTATTTTTCAAGGTTAAAAAATTGACTGAAGAGATGGCAGCTTTGAAGGAAATCACAGCCAAAAGCTGACCAAAGAGAAGAAAGCTCTTCAGGAGGCTCATCAGCAAACGCTGGACGACCTGGGTAGAGTGAGGAGGACAAAGTCAACACGGACTACAAACCAAGCTGGAGCAGCAGGTGGATGATAAGTAACTTTACACAATTATCAGAGCCCAGATTCAATAACTCTAATGACTCTTTATTATTCTTCCATTATATGGTAACCTGTTTTTCATGCCGAGATAGCCAGCAGTTCTCTCTGAACAAGAAGGTCAGAATGGAAGAAAGCTGAAGGAGATCTGACAATTGAGCCAGGAAAGACACGGACCTGAGAACGGTAAGCAGGAATCAAATATAGTTACAGGCTCTCTACCTCACAATTTACATCCACAACATTCAGGAAACCAGTGCAGGAAGGGTATGACCATCAAGATTGGGGTGTAGGAGTTTCTTTTTCACTAAGGTTTCGTTGCCTACCTTGACAGTGGTGGTTTATTCCTCATAACCACAATTTTTCCATCACCTTAATTATTCAATAGGCTGGGCAGATATAAAGAAGCTGCCTGAGCCAAGGTGAGAAACAGAGGACTTGGCCAGAGGAAATCAGTAGAGGCTGAGGAGCACTGCCTGTGATTGAGATGAACAAGAAGAGAGAGTGGGGATGAGTTCAAGAAGACAGAGGCCACTTGCAGCATGGCTGCACTGAGGAAGAAGAATGCAGACAGCGGCTGACCGGAGAGATTGACACCCAAAAGAGTCAAATGAAGCTGGAGAAAGAAAGAGCGAGCCAGACTGGAGCTGGATTTTGATGGTCTCCAACATGTATAGATTGTCGTTCAAAGTGAGTATGACCAATAAACACCCTAATTATAAGTCTATGAGCCATCCCATAGTTAAAGACGCCTGACTGAGCGATTCCTTTAATGCGACCAAATTTTGGTGGTTTTATTTTCAGACAAACTTTGAGAAACAGACTCTTTGAAGATCAAATGAGTGAACTGAGGACCAAAAGTGATAAGTACTGCACATTCTCACCCATGCAGAAAACAGAAACTTCTAAAAAGAGAATGGTAAGCACATAGGTCTAAGAAAGGAGGATCATTTTCTCTCAACACCAGGTGTGAGCTTACAGAGCGTGGAGGAAGTAATTCCTCGGGATTCCCAGTTCAGTGTGTTTTGGTCACAGCTTTAATTTTAGCAACCTTACAGGCCAAATAAACTATGACTATGATGTGTGCTGAGGGAGAGTGTTTTGAGGAGTAGCAGGAGGCCAAACTCAGCTCCAGCATCTCAATGATCACAATGAGATGAGATCCAGCTGGAGCCAGGCCAACAGGCAGGCAGCAGAGGCTCAGAAGCAGCTCATGGAGTCCATGCTCATCTGAAGGTAAGTCTGTAAGTCCCACCAGTGATGGATGTGCTCACAGATTGTTTTCTTGCCATTTTAATCACAGAAATAATTGGATTATCTCTCTCTTGACAGGACTCCTTAGCTGATCCAAGGTCATAACATGTTTCAGATATATTTCTTTCTGTGCAGTTTACTATTGATCAATATAGGGACACCATGTACCACATTAGTATTCTTTCTATTGCTTTTCTACACTAGTGCAGTGCCTGTTCAGTGACTATCAAGCTGGTCTGGTGTTGGTCAAGTTGCAAACATACAGAAATCTAGCTGTCCATGTCTAATACACAATACCTTAGTGCCCAGTTGAGCCTGGCCAGACAGAGATTTCTAATTTACAGTCAATTACACTCATCGTTAATGGTCGTGATTGCACACATAATTTTCATTCACCTCTTCATGACAGAAGGACATGATGAAGAGTGAAGCTCTCAGCTGGAACCCTCAAAGACTATGTAATAGTGTCTTTTAAACTAAATAAAGAATGAAAGACACAAATCCAAATTCTGCTTTGTATTCAGTCTTTTCATGTTTAGCTTCACACTGATTTGTTAGGGCGTGGACCTTCAGAGTTTCCATGTTCTTTCTTCATATAGTGAAACTCAGTGAAAGAAATATTTGTACTGACAAACGAAGCAGGTTACCATCCTCTGTGGTTCTCAGCCATGTTAGCAGTAGGTAGTTCTTATTCAGCTTTTGTTTCAGGACCTGATGCTCCCATCAGCCTAACTGTTGCCAATGAAATAGATATAGATAAATGATAAGATGCCTGAAACAATAAAAAATCTTGTAATTCAGCTGATTGACATGATTAGAAGTACACCTGTCTATATAAGGTCCCACAGCCACAAATGCACATCAGAGCCAAACCAAGAGATGGGGTGAACTGGCTACAGAGCTCAGAGATGGACGTTGTCAAGGTAAAGATCTGGGGAAGGCTAAGGCAAAAACTGCTGTGCCAATTGAAGGTCATGTAAAACAGGTGAGTCGAACAACCAGGACTGTTCCGAGCTGGAAGGCCTGGGCTTAACTGAGTAATCAGAGGAGGCGGCCTTGATAACAGAGGCCAATTAAGAACCCGATACCTGGCTGAGCTCCAGAGAACCTGTGTTGAGATGGAGAAACTTCCAGGTGGTATCAAACTAGTTCCAAACATCTTGTTTGGTTTCAGACCTGAGGCCGCCCAGTTCAATCTGGTTTACCAGACCAGAGAATCTGTTTCAGCCCGAGTACTATGACGATGGATGATGAAGGATGGCTGATATTTATGATAGATGATTTATAGTAACGGTATCATTGTTCTTTCAAATCTTTATTCTTATTCTTCCGCATGTCAGCATCTAACTAGTCCTCAGATGTTTTGTAGTTATTAAACTATTCAGGTATCAAACACCATTCAGACATTCCTGCTTATAAACTTTTTATCCATGTTTGTATGATTTTATCTGATTTTGTATGAATAAAACTAGATAAAATGGATATCCGCATTCAGGAAATGTGCAATTTATCTAGTTATTGTTATACTATTGTTATACACTTTTTTTTACAGCAGTACTGATGTCACATCAAAATATAGACATGTACCTGTACCTGTTAAAGCCACAAGATGGAGACACAACACCAGAGCACCACCTGTGAGCTTCCGTTCTCTCTCACAGTAACATGAATAACAGGTGTATTTATGAGGCATTATTCATAACATCACAATGGGAACACAATTATCACAGAACTCTGCAGCTGATGATAATTTAACATGAACTATGAATTCTGAGAACACTAACACAGTGATGACTGGTCCTGGCTGGAGGACGCCACCAGTTGGAGAGGGACCAATGAGGAGGAGAGGAGGCTCCTGATTAACTTTTAAAAGTCTGTCACTGAGGACCAGTGAGCCCCTTAAATTGTTAAAAACACAGACTCACACTGCACTAACTAGCTGATACTAAGAGACTACAGAGACTGTAGAAGGACACTGTGCTGGGGGCTGATGCCCCATAACCTGCTGTTTTCCCATGATTCATTTGTAGACCTGATGATCCACAGAAACCATCAGTAACAGCTGAAACAACAGTCAGGTGTGATATGATGTTTTCTCTTCTTTCTAATCTATGACTGCCTGAGTGACAAAACCAGGCTTCATTAAAACAAGCTGTACAGCACAGAAATGGTCATTGTCCAAAGGTTCCTAAAGCAAGGGAGGGTCAGAGGTCATCCTGAAAGAACAGTCCACTGCCCTGATTCCAGGTCCTGGGGTGAAAGGTTAATGAAGTGATGTCTGAATCACAGAAAACATGTCAGAAAAAGTTAAGTGTTGTGTGATTGTTCCATCATAGAGATGGATGTACTATAATTAAAACCACTTGTGGATACAGCATCCATTGGTCTGTTACTTCTGTTTCAGAGCCGAGGTCTGAAGTAGATCAAGAATTTGGTAATGTTTTAGACTATGATTTAACTGGATAATTACAGCAATAGAATGTGAGTGAGAAACAGAGTGTGATAGAAACTCAGCTTCACACCAAGTGAGGAGGATTTATACTCCTGCACATCTATGCACCTGTCAGACTCAGTCTTATACATCACCTGGTCCAGTCTGTCATTGTCTGAGACATTGTGACGAATATAAGACAGCTGACTGAGAACCTCAACACAGATTAGTGTGTTCCGCCCTGGTAACAAAACAATGGCCTCAAGGTTGTAGAGCGGCACTCTGAACACAAGGTGTGAAAGCTGAGTTATGAGGAGTGCATGGTCAGGTGGCACACAGGTCGTCATACTTTCTTGTAGGAGCATGTTATCGCCTGGTGGAGAGACTGCACACTTTCCCTGAAAGACATTACTGTAACAGCTCTCCTCACCTTTAACTCATAAATCCAAGACCTGCTGAGCTCAGCATCGTGGAATTTACATCACGACTGGTCCTGAAATATCTGGTGTGACGTCAATGTCTATAATATTACTTACCAAATAATACTGTAAAACTACTGTGAAATGTGGTACATAATTATCCATGATGCACAGAAGAGAAGCACTAATAACTTCAGTGATCCTCTGACCTTTCCTCTAACTCCACCCACAGGTCAAAGCATCATTCTTCATTGACTCAACTGCTTCCTCACCCACCGCTCTTTTCCCATGTTTTTTAGGAAGCCATGGGGGCACAGAGGAGGGGTAAAGGCTCCAGCATGTGTCCAACCTCAATCCAGTCCAGTTTCAGTTAGTTGATAAGTATGATCTTCAGATTTCTAATCAATCAGGGGGAGGATGTCTGAAAACTGTCACAGGATGCTGACATGTAGCTGACAGACCAATCAAATCAAAAACCTGCTCTCCACACAGCAGCTGGCTACAGACAGGGACACCTACTGCCAGACTGCTCAAGGTCAGGACCTGAAATGTTGAAGGATTGTAGTTAAACAATGCAGAGGTCTTGGAGGAGGAGATTGTTTCTCTGCCTGTGTCTGAGACCAGTTGTCACAGACAGCCTTACACTCTGCAGAAACAGCTGCAATCTTGTATCGAGTCCAGATACTTTCAAACAATTTCCTCACTTACCAAATAAATAAATACTAAATAAATAAATTAAAAAAAAAAAATTCAAACATGAGAGAGGATCAAATCAGTCAGGTGATACAAATTTATATTTGTCTCAACCACTGTCAAACGCTAACCTTACACACAGTGCTCTCTGCTCTGTGAATTAATTAACTTCAGAGATTACAGAGTGGATAATGAGTCATGTCCTCTGAAAGCACATGATTATGATAATGTTAGATTATATTGTCAAAAGACGGCAGCACATGAAGTTTAGCCAACTGTCTCACTTTAAGAACAAAACCCAAATTTACAGCAGCAATAACTCAGGAACAGCTGACCCCAGAGCTGCTGACAGGAGTGACACAGGCTGTTCAGGCTGAGGTTAAATGAAGACTGGAGGATTCTCAGACCTGAAATGCTTCTGTTGACCAGGACAAAGGTCTTGGAGGAGTTCACACTTTCCAAACAATCCCCCTCCCATATTATCACCTCACAGATATCTGAACTCTTTCCCTGTGGCACTTTTTGATGGATTTAATAACAAACACATTCTCAGGTCTGAGCTGAGAGGGACAGGTGATGGTGTGGAGAGCTGTCTTTCAGTTAAGCTCAGCAGAAGGACTCCTGAAACTATTTCACAGGTTTATCTTTGTTCTCAAGGGTAAATAGAAGGAAACAATGCCAGGCCAACAAGGTGGAGTGTGGAGTTACAGCAGCACTTAGTGCCAGTATATAGGCTGAAGGCCTTACTGAACAACAGCTGCAATTGTGATGATGTCCACACTCAACTTTCATCATTATATCCAGAGGACAGGCAGAGGCAGAGGATAAAAAACTTAAAAACACTAAACATGATTCACTCATCTCTACTCCTCCATTCTCCCTGTCCTGGGTAAATGTTTTTTCACTCACAAACACCACATGGGACCAGCCTCATTATCCTGTTTCAACCAGTAAAACAAAACACAAAGATGAACTCCAGAGGTTCAGATTTTTCATAAATAAATGGTTCGGTTGTCTGAGCATACAAGGAAGGTCACTGTCTTTTGGTCATTTTAGCAGAATAATGATTCTGTCTCCCTTTTACGGTGCATCATAGTGGTCAGACCTTTCCAACAGTCACCAAAGCCTGAAACTCGAAACTGATGCTCTACTGAGTAAGGGATCCAGTGAAGGTGTGGTTTCATATTCACTGTGAGACAGAGATGGGAAGTTTGTCACTGTGCCTGTGCAATCTGCCTCTGTGTGCCAAAGAAATTTGTAGTGGCTTTATGAATGTCATGTGATTATCCCTGAGCTCAAGGACAGGAGCAAGGAAACAATGTGCTATAAACACCTCTCAGCCCACTGTGCTCTCTTTTCAAGACATTGTGCTTGGGAACCTTTTGGCTGACTTTCATTCAGACTTCATAAATAGAAGACAAATTGATGCAGGAGAACAGTGTTAATATGTATTTGATATAAACTGTTAAAGTAATGCACTTTCCTCAACATGTTATTAGCAGATGTATTTACTTCAAATGCCTAATGTTCATTTTAAATATACAGTTTTATGTTGACAATAACCTGACAAGGAAATGACCATTAACACATTAAATATAAACACAACATCAACATCTGAGCATTGATTTTAACTGCGTTTGATCTAAATTTCAACCCAGTCTCACAGCAGGTTGTGCAATATTTACAAAATGTCTGATTTCCTGAACATGGACATTACTTTAAGCTCCACAGTTCGTCAGATAGTCGTGACATTTAATATACTGATTCACTGAACCTACTTGGACAGGAATTGTCAATTTTTTGACAGTAAAATATGGACTTGTAGTTGTAATTTGAATTTAACCAAAACCACCATCTTTTATTAACCTTTGACCAGAAAGCTTTAGTTGTCTGAACCACAGACGGGACTCTGGATGTGAACCTGGTCACTCATGTGACAGTTGTGCTCTTCATCTACCCAATCCCACCTTCTTATAGCTCTGCATCCATTAGTAGACGTAGTGCTTCAGTTTGAAAGTCGTGTCCTCACAAAATCAATAGATTACATTTTGAATGGTTTGTAAACTTAGTTATGACCACAGACTGTAATTGAATTAGAGACAATAGAAGGCTACTGCTGTGTATAAAGTATAGCTTTACTACTTAGCAGTATCAGTTTGCTTTGTGTACATTTTATCAAAGGATGTTCAAAGATTTACTTCCTTAACTTCCATAAGGTTTGGAGGATCTGTGAGAGACTGATCCTGACTTTACCTCAAAGCAACAGCCATTAGACAGCCAGAAGACTGATAGCACAGTCTGTATGGTAAATATGAAGCTACACCCAGCAGCCAGTTAGCTTAGCATAAAGACTGGAAACGACTTGTATGGATAAAACACTTGAGATACAACATGGCAATCAGTGAGCCTTTGGAGAAAGCCAGGCAAGCTGTTTTCTGTGGGAGAAATTAACAGGAACCAGGAGAGTCTGGAATAACTCCTCATACTTCACAGCTCTAATATATCCTTTTAAACTCTGCAAAATGAGTATTCCACAAAACAATACAACTGTTACCAGGGCCCCCGCTGCATATAGGAAGGCTCATCAAGCACCAGCAGAGGTGTTGACTGCAGAAGGACACAAGGCAGCTGGGAATGACAGCCTCAGCACTGCTCTTGATGTGCTGAGGAATGGTACGCTGGGTGCAGACAACCAACTGTTAAGACTTACAAGGTCATGTTGAAGCCTGAAGTGTGAAGTTGTTAAAGTCAAAAGGGCTCGTGTGCTTCTTGAGGAGGTCTTCAGGTGGTCCACTCAATAGACACATGATTTAAGGATCTGCTCAGTTAATGTGTCAGTTATTACAGGCATAGACCTGTCGTCATTAATGATGTGTGCAGGCAATAAGTGCTCTGTATGACCTGAAGGTATTTATGTGCAGTATGGGTGCTGAAACTTTGAAAGCAGGCAGCTGTCACACCCCATCTTTTATTATAGATGGAAGAGGGTCAGCTGAGGCCCGCTGGGAGGCAAACAAGGACCAAGAGAAGGAATCCAAGTCAAAAAATGTATCAAGTTTATCTTTGTCCTCCAGGATAACAGAAGACAGACAATGCTATAGTCTGCAGACACTCAGACAGAGCTTATTGTTGTAGAACCAGGCCAACAGGTGCAGGGAGCCTAAATAAAAAAATATGACTAGAAAATGTTTCATGAAACAAAGCTTTCATATGTATATAAAATATGATATTATTATTATTATTGTATTCTATATCATATTTATATACCATATTATATTTCCTATTAAAATACATATACATACACACATTCCAAATTTCTGACTACATCATATGTTGGAACTTGATTCCAAATATTTCATATAGCCAGAATAATTTCGACATCTTATATGAAAATAAAATGAAAATATTTTTATGATTTTGCTGGCTTTTCAGAAGGAGAACACTAAAATAGATACTGATCTAAGACCAACTCACAAGCCTCACCTTCAATGGCCAATCATCAAACATGACACTGTTAGTTGTCCACACCTTTATTTCCAAATACAGATGTTCTTTTTTTGATTAGTGTCCTTTGTTTTCTCCCTCTTTCCTTATAGGGTGGATGAGCGTGGAAGCACTGCCTCCTGGATGTGTATAAAGAGGGGTCAGGCAGAGGAGGAAGGACAGCAACACAGCACAGGCAGGTAAGTGCACACGTTTTTTTGACTACCTAACTATCACATCACATACTGAAGATAAAATGTAATTTGTTATTTCTTCATAAAAACCCAGCAGACTATTCTATCAAGCAAGAGAGGAAGAGGAAACAGGTAGGTGGCTCCATGCTGCATGCAATTAATAACTTAGCTTTATTACTTTGTTTGCTAGTCTCTTCTGAACCCTCTGTGAATTATATGCAAATGCCTTTCATCAGTAGAGTAAAGTGTAAGTACATCAGGTTTATAGATAACTGCTATTACAAAACCTTTTCTGCTTATTTAAATTACTTAACTACAACACCGTCTGTAATGTTCTGTTGCTCTGTATAGAAATGCATTAAATCATAAACCTGCCACAAAGGTTTATACGTTCTACAAGTGCTGCTCTGTGGATCATGAAATCAAAATGGTTTCAAACCACTTCCTTGGTTCACAGGTACCACCATGTCGAGTGACGCCATTATGGCAGAGTTTGGGTCAGCTGCTCCCTTCCTGAGAAAGTCAGAGAAGGAGCGTCTGGAGGCCCAGACTCGACCCTTCGACATGAAGAGGGAGTGTTTTGTGCCCGACCCTGAGGTGGAGTATGTTAAAGCTACAATCACTGGCAGAGACGGCGACAAAGTCACCGCTGAAACTGAGTTTGGAAAAGTAAGTCAGAAAGAGGCCTGACACAAAAATACAATGATTAACTTATACCTTTGATGACTTTTACAACAGTTTAAACTGGGATCTGTCCTTTCAGACTGTAACCCATAAGGATGCAGATATCCACCCTCAGAACCCGCCAAAGTTTGATAAAATTGAGGACATGGCAATGTTCACCTTCCTCCATGAACCTGCTGTACTGTTTAACCTCAAAGAGCGTTACGCAGCCTGGATGATCTACGTGAGTAATGTCCACAAACCTTCAGGTCTCTCCACTGTACAAAACCTTCAGTCCAATCAAAAAGACTTGTGTATCTTGGTCTACAGACCTACTCAGGGCTGTTCTGTGTGACCGTCAACCCATACAAGTGGCTGCCAGTGTATGACCAGGCGGTGGTGACTGCTTACAGAGGAAAAAAGAGGAGTGAAGCTCCTCCTCACATCTACTCCATCTCTGACAATGCTTACCAGTACATGCTGTCAGGTCTGTTGTGCTCTTTGTACAACAGCTCTACTGCAGCCCTCTGCTTTAGGAAACTCTAAAGTCCTCTCTGATACCATTAAACATTCAAACTGTCCTAACACTGAACATTGTTTTAAATCTTACAGACAGAGAGAACCAGTCTATCCTTATCACGTAAGTAATTCTTTGACATTACATGAGTAGAGTTTATGCTTTTACAAAATGTCCAGTTTTCATGTTGAGTGTTTTTTATCCTCAGTGGAGAATCTGGTGCAGGAAAGACTGTGAACACCAAGAGAGTCATCCAGTACTTTGCCAGCATTGCAGCTGTTTCTGGAAAGAAGGACCCCGGTCAGGAGAAGAAGGTTGGTTTCATTGTTTATATAATGATCAGTATAAAGGAGAAGTTTTGAACTTTGGAGCCTAAATTTTTATATCGACTGAATACGCAGGGCACCCTGGAGGACCAAATCATCCAGGCCAACCCTGCTCTGGAGGCTTTTGGAAATGCCAAAACCATCAGAAATGACAACTCCTCCAGATTTGTAAGTTTGGTCTTTTCAAAGAGTCCATCTGTCAGACTGTGTTATGTTCACAACATCTAAACAACATTTTCTGATTACAGGGTAAATTCATTCGAATTCATTTTGGAGTCAGTGGCAAACTGTCTTCAGCTGATATTGAAACTTGTGAGTATGCGGAACATAAATAATTGAAAGTTAGGTAAAGAGTTCCTTAGCTCAATACTAGTATGTTATATGTTGTCAGATCTTCTGGAGAAATCTCGTGTCACTTATCAACTGAAGGCTGAGAGAGATTACCACATCTTCTACCAGATACTGTCCCAGAAGAAACCAGAACTGCTGGGTCAGTGCTGAATGAAACATAATATATTTTTGACTCTCAAAAATATCACATACTCACAGACTGAAAACTCTTGCATCACAGAAATGCTGTTGATCACCAACAACCCCTACGACTATGCCTACATCTCCCAAGGAGAAACAACCGTGGCCTCCATCAATGATGCAGAAGAGCTGATGGCTACTGATGTGTGTATATGTTAAACTTAGTATTTGTTAAAAACTCCACACATATGGTTTCCCTACTAACTTAAATGTGATTTTGTTGTTTAAGGAAGCTTTTGATGTCCTGGGCTTCACCCAAGAAGAAAAGAATGGCATCTACAAGCTGACTGGAGCCATCATGCATTATGGAAACATGAAGTTTAAACAGAAGCAGAGGGAGGAGCAGGCAGAGCCTGATGGCACTGAGGGTAAAGGACCAGGACACTTTTACTGTATATTCTTAAAACAAGAGTGTCACTATATCAAGTCATGGTCTTTTAGTAAATGCATGCTCTGAACAAATTTTCTATTTTCAGATGTTGACAAAGCTGCATATCTCATGGGCCTGAATTCTGCTGACCTCATCAAAGGCCTGTGTCACCCAAGAGTGAAAGTAGGCAACGAGTGGGTCACCAAAGGTCAGAATGTGCAGCAGGTGAGCTGAAAAAGCACACTGAGTTCTCTTGGAAATTTAGATGGTTAAGTGAATGCAAATGCTAATCTAATTACTTGTATGCAATTATCAAGGTGTACTACTCTATTGGTGCATTGGCCAAGTCAGTGTATGAGAAAATGTTCTTGTGGATGGTTGTGAGAATCAACCAGTCTCTGGATACCAAACAACCTCGCCAGTACTTCATTGGTGTGCTGGACATTGCTGGATTTGAGATCTTTGATGTGAGTTTCAGAGATTACATGACCATGCTGTTTCTCTGAAAGAATGACCACCAAAACAGGAAAACTATTATCATGTCTCTGAAATATTCTGTTAAACGTACAGTTCAACACCTTCGAGCAGCTGTGCATCAACTACACTAATGAGAAGCTGCAGCAGTTCTTCAACCACCACATGTTTGTGTTGGAACAAGAGGAGTACAAGAAAGAAGGGATCGTGTGGGAGTTCATTGACTTTGGTATGGACTTGGCAGCCTGCATTGAACTCATTGAGAAGGTCGGTGTTAAATTGGATATCAGAGAAAATTGTGTCACAAAATAAAACACTTACACTCAGTGAATTATTATTAATTCCCTCCTTCAGCCAATGGGCATCATGTCCATCCTTGAAGAGGAGTGCATGTTCCCCAAAGCCAGTGATGCAACATTTAAAGCCAAACTGTATGACAACCATTTGGGTAAAAGTCCCAACTTCCAGAAACCCAGAGTTGTTAAGGGAAAAGCAGAGGCTCATTTCTCCCTGGTACATTATGCTGGTACTGTTGATTACAACATCACTAACTGGCTGGAGAAGAACAAGGACCCACTGAATGAGACTGTGGTGGGACTGTATCAGAAGTCTACCCTGAAGCTACTGTCCATGCTGTTTGTTGGGTATGCTGGAGCAGACTCAGGTAAGGGAACTTTTACCATACTGATTATTATTGTCCATGAATTTTCCAGAATATCAGTGAGTAAGAGATGGCAGTCACACTTGTATTTCTCCCTTCCACACAGCCCAGGATGCAGGAGGCAAAGGAGGAAAGGGAGGAAAGAAGAAAGGTTCTTCCTTCCAGACTGTGTCTGCACTACACAGGGTAAGCTATGTCCAAGGTTTGGTATCTTGTATGCCCTCGGTTTGGTACACCAGTGATATTTACTGTGTACATTTACAGGAGAACCTGAACAAACTGATGACCAACCTCAAGTCAACTCATCCCCACTTTGTACGCTGTCTCATCCCCAACGAGACCAAGACTCCTGGGGCGATGGAGAATCCTCTGGTTATGCATCAGCTGCGCTGTAACGGTGTGCTGGAAGGCATCAGGATCTGCAGAAAGGGATTCCCCAACAGGATCCAGTATGGAGACTTCAAACAAAGGCAAGAAAATGTTTTCTTAATTATTTCAAGTTGCAGCTGGTGGCATTAACATAGGTAGGGAGACATGCATGCACGCTGGCACAGTGAAGCTACTTTAATAGAACAAATGATGAAGACCAGGCTTATGGGTAAACAGGTGGACAGGTGATATAACCAGTGGTTATCAGTTGCTTTGGATCTTTTAACATCAGACACCCTCTCCGGGGTGACCAAGCCAAGGTTGATCAGGATCCAGCTTCTGTCCAAGTGATGTGCATGGTCCACAGGTTGTCCTTGATCCACAGACATCTTGATGCTTTTTCTGCAGCATCAGTAATGGCTCTGTGCAGTCCTATGTGCTAGAGCTCAGGATAGTGTGAGCAAACTGCAACCATTAAGGAACCTGCAGAGGTTTCATTGGATAGTTGCTATGCAGGGTAATGCTAGGTCTGCATAGAGACTTTTCCAGCAGGACTGCTTACATTGGTGTTTTGGAGATCTGAAGCAATGGCAAGGAGCAGGTTAGCCAGTTGATTTAATTGTTGGATGCAGTTGTGTGCTGTTAATAATCCCTCAGTATGCCACTGGTAGTGCTCTTCCATCAGACTCTTCAAATAGCAACTCTGTATAAATGGTGAAGTTTGCTTCTGCCAGACCACAGAAGACAAGGCTGGGCTTTGGGAGGACATCATAAACCAGCTAGATCAAGAACTTGATCCGGTGTGGTTCGGGCAGTGATTTGCACAGAATTTATTTGCAAACTCATTCAGTAATTGTTATGATATGGCTGTATCATTTCAGATATCGCATCCTTAACCCTAATGCTATCCCTGAGGGACAGTTCATTGACAACAAGAAGGCAGCTGAAAAACTTTTAGGCTCTTTGGATATTGACCATGAGCAGTATAAACTGGGACACACAAAGGTTGGTGTCTGTCTCTACCTTAACTAAAAAGAGCAGAGTTGAATGTTGGGATCAGTAACTGTGAAATCTGTTAATATCAGGTGTTCTTCAAAGCCGGTCTGCTGGGTGTTCTTGAGGAGATGAGAGATGACCGCCTTGCTCTCATCATCACTGGAATTCAAGCAAGAGCCAGAGGAATACTTGCCAGGATTGAGTTCCAGAAAATTGTTGAGCGCAGGTTGGTTTTTAACATCCCAGATTCACAAACAAAGAAAGGCACCACAGAAATGGATTCATCCTAATCCTAACCCTAATGCTTACTGATGTCATCCACAGGGATGCTTTGCTGGTGATCCAGTGGAACGTACGTGCCTTCATGGAGTCAAGAATTGGCCCTGGATGAGGATGTACTTCAAGATCAAACCATTGTTAAAATCAGCTGAGACTGAGAAAGAGATGGCAAACATGAAGGAGGAGTTCATGAAACTCAAGGAAGCTTATGCTAAATCTGAAGCCCGCAAAAAGGAGCTGGAGGAAAAAATGGTCACCCTTCTCCAAGAGAAGAACGACCTGCAGCTCCAAGTCCAATCTGTAAGATCAGTCACTCAGTTTACCTAAAACTTATAAAGATTTACTAAAAGAATTTGCTGAATAATCTGAATCTGAATCTATTTTCTGCAGGAACAAGACAATCTCGCAGATGCTGAGGAGCGCTGTGAGGGTCTGATCAAGAGCAAGATCCAGCTTGAGGCCAAAGCCAAAGAGCTGACAGAGAGACTGGAGGATGAGGAGGAGATAAACGCAGAGCTGACTGCCAAGAAGAGGAAGCTGGAGGATGAGTGTTCAGAACTCAAGAAGGACATCGATGATCTGGAGCTGACTTTGGCTAAAGTGGAAAAGGAAAAGCATGCCACTGAAAACAAGGTAATGAATGTGGCAACAAAACAATGTTGTTATGAGAACAACAGTTTATGTCTAATGTGAATAGAGACACACAGAATTATCACCCAATGCTGCAGTTCCTCTCAGCAACTTTCAGCTCATTGTTTTGGTTTTACTGTCCATAACTTAGCTGTTTTGATCCACTCGTAGTGCTCTCATAGTATGGTTTCCAGCAGCAAACAGCAGACAGAGACATTTAAACACTATCTAGTGAACACAATGGAGTGTTCAGCAGCTAATCAGACAGATATTTTTGTCAGAAATTGGTAAAGACCAAAACAGAGTGACTGATTATTGGGTTTACATTCATCAGGTGGCCAGAGATACGACTCTAAATGAATACCAATTGTCTGCTGGATGTGTAAATATGCAACTGATTGCTGACAAGTTCACCATATCAGTGTTGTGTTTACAGCTGCCCCAATGTGGTCAGAAAATCAGTCATTGGGGGTCTGAAGACCTCTAACAAGTATTTATGAGGAAAGTTTCAGATGTAAGATCAACTTTGTCATTTGTTTTTTAAGGTTAAAAACCTGACTGAAGAGATGGCAGCTTTGGATGAAATCATAGCCAAGCTGACCAAAGAGAAGAAAGCTCTTCAGGAGGCTCATCAGCAAACGCTGGATGACCTGCAGAGTGAGGAGGACAAAGTCAACACTCTGACCAAGGCCAAAACCAAGCTGGAGCAGCAGGTGGATGATGTAAGTGTAACTTTACATAAATTCATCAGAGTCTAGATTCAATACCTCTAATGACACTTTTACTGTTATATGGTAAATCTGTTTTTCTATGCTTTGAGATAGCTTGAAGGTTCTCTTGAACAAGAGAAGAAGGTCAGAATGGACCTTGAGAGAGCAAAGAGGAAGTTGGAAGGAGATCTGAAGTTGAGCCAGGAAAGCATAATGGACCTGGAGAACGACAAGCAGCAACTTGAAGAGAAGCTGAAGAAGTAGGTTTCCTCTTCTACTTCACAATTTACATCCAATGCCAACATTCAGAACCAGTGCAGGAAGTGGTATGACCATCAAGATTGGGGTGGTGGAGGTTTCTTTCACCAAGGTTTTGTGTCCTTGCCTTGACCATGGTTTATTCCTCATAACCACAATCTTTCCATCACCTTTATCATTCAATAGCTGCCATGGGCAGATATAGAAAACAAGAATTTAAAAAACATGTCATCGGATATCTGGGGCTGGCTAATCCGGGGCTTTCTAGATTCATCCAATACTGACGTTCTAGTATGGCAGTAGGGTTGCCCAATCAAAGATCTCATTTAGGAACAAGTGTCTTGCTGAATATATATTTTCTCTTAACAGAAAGGACTTTGAGATAAGCCAACTTCTTGGCAAGATTGAAGATGAACAAGCACTGGCAGCCCAACTTCAGAAGAAACTGAAGGAGCTGCAGGTCAGCTGACATCAACACAGCCTTCATTTTGCTCATTTAAATGACCAAAGACATTGTTACTCTGCATTCCTAATGGATGTTGTACATCTTAGGCTCGCATTGAAGAGTTGGAGGAAGAGCTGGAGGCAGAGCGAGCTGCCCGAGCCAAGGTGGAGAAACAGAGGGCCGACTTGGCCAGAGAACTGGAGGAAATCAGTGAGAGGCTGGAGGAGGCCGGAGGAGCCACTGCTGCCCAGATTGAGATGAACAAGAAGAGAGAGGCTGAGTTTCAGAAGATGCGTAGAGATCTTGAAGAGGCCACTCTGCAGCATGAAGCCACTGCTGCTGCACTGAGGAAGAAGAATGCAGACAGCGTGGCCGACCTCGGAGAGCAGATTGACAACCTGCAAAGAGTCAAACAGAAGCTGGAGAAAGAGAAGAGCGAGCTCAGACTGGAGCTGGACGATGTGGTCTCCAACATGGAGCAGGTTGTCAAGTCCAAAGTGAGTATGACCAATAAATGACTCCAGAATCATGGTGCCCATGGTTTTATCCTATAGTTAAAGACGTCTGACTGAAAGAATTCCTTAACGTGAACAAAATTTGTTTTATTTTCAGACAAACTTGGAGAAAATGTGTCGCACTCTTGAAGATCAAATGAGTGAACTGAGGACTAAAAGTGATGAAGGCCAGCGTATCATAAATGATTTCACCATGCAGAAAGCAAAGCTTCAAACTGAGAATGGTAAGACATTTCTTTGAATCTTGGAAACTGCATGTGTAGTATTCAAGAAAAGAGGATAATTTTCTTCCTTAACACCAGGTGAGCTTGCCAGACAGCTGGAGGAGAAGGACTCCTTGGTCTCCCAGCTGACCAGAGGGAAACAGTCTTACACTCAACAGATTGAAGACCTCAAGAGACACTTAGAGGAGGAAGTCAAGGTATCTCAAATCACCATAAATACAGTTTCCACACAGACATGAAACATGAATCTGACAGTGTGTTTATCACAGCTATAACTATAACCTTACAGGCCAAGAATGCACTTGCCCATGCAGTGCAGTCTGCTCGACATGACTGTGATTTGTTGAGGGAGCAGTTTGAGGAGGAGCAGGAGGCCAAAGCCGAGCTCCAACGCAGCATGTCCAAAGCCAACTCTGAGGTGGCTCAGTGGAGAACCAAGTATGAGACTGATGCCATCCAGAGGACAGAGGAGCTAGAAGAAGCAAAGTAAGAACAGTTGTGTCCTCTTTGACAGCACAGACATGACTTTGAGAAAGTCTGACAATGATTGAGACATTTCTTGTCTCAAATAGGAAGAAACTGGCCCAGCGTCTGCAAGATGCAGAAGAGGCTGTGGAGGCTGTTAATGCTAAATGTTCCTCCCTGGAAAAAACCAAACACAGGCTCCAGGGTGAAATTGAGGATCTCATGGTGGATGTGGAGAGATCAAATGCTGCTGCTGCAGCTCTGGACAAGAAACAAAGAAACTTTGACAAGGTAATGTGGGAAAGAAAAATGGTATTTGAGGTAATCATGAATGGATGAATCAATACAGAGTAATCTAATAGTGAATATGATTAACCAGGTCCTTGCTGAGTGGAAGCAGAAGTACGAAGAGTCCCAGACTGAGCTGGAAAGCACCCAGAAAGAGGCTCGTTCTCTCAGTACTGAACTCTTCAAACTGAAGAACTCTTATGAAGAATCTCTGGATCATCTGGAGACCATGAAAAGAGAAAACAAGAATCTCCAAGGTAGGAAGACACAATGAAAACATGACTTGTTTTATATGCAGAATAAAGGGAGAGTAATAAATAAATAAATTAATATGTCTAAAACAGAGGAAATTTCTGACCTGACTGAACAACTTAGTGAGGGAGGAAAGAGCATCCACGAGCTGGAGAAGATCCGTAAACAGCTGGAGCAGGAGAAGGCTGAGATACAGTCTGCTCTGGAAGAAGCTGAGGTCCACAAGTATACCTTTAATTGCAACACTCCTCTTATTGTTAAAACATATGCATATTAACAGAAGAGTCTGTCCTTTCAGGGCTCTCTGGAGCATGAGGAGGGTAAGATCCTTCGAGCTCAGTTGGAGTTCAACCAGGTGAAGGCTGACATCGAGCGTAAACTGGCTGAGAAGGACGAGGAGATGGAGCAGGCCAAGCGTAACCATCAGAGAATGGTGGACACTCTGCAGAGCTCCCTGGAGGCTGAGACTCGGACGAGAAATGAGGCTCTCAGGATTAAGAAGAAGATGGAGGGAGATCTCAATGAAATGGAGATTCAGCTGAGCCAGGCCAACAGGCAGGCAGCAGAGGCTCAAAAGCAGCTCAAGGGAGTCCATGCTCATCTGAAGGTAAGTCTGTAAGTCCTACCAGTGATGGGATGTGTTCACAGATTGTTTTCTTTGCCATTTTAATCACAGAAAGAATTGGATTATCTCTCTTGACAGGACTCCCAGCTGCAGTTGGATGATGCTCTCCGTGTTAATGATGATGTGAAGGAGAACATTACCATTGTGGAGAGACGTAACAACCTGCTGCAGGCTGAACTGGATGAGCTGAGGTCTCTGGTGGAGCAGACTGAGAGAGGTCGTAAACTGACTGAGCAGGAACTACTGGATGTCAGTGAGAGAGTTCAGCTGCTGCACTCCCAGGTATGTCAACTGTTTAATAATCACTGTATTATAGTTTGTCAGTGTTAGGTTATAATATTGCATACTAATGTCCCCGCAGAACACCAGCCTGCTGAACCAGAAGAAGAAGCTGGAGGGAGACACCACCCAGCTTCAGAATGAGGTGGAGGAGGCTGTGCAGGAGTGCAGAAATGCTGAGGAGAAGGCGAAGAAGGCCATTACCGATGCTGCCATGATGGCAGAGGAGCTGAAGAAGGAGCAGGACACCAGTGCTCACCTGGAGCGTATGAAGAAGAACATGGAGCAAACCATCAAAGACCTGCAGCACCGTTTGGATGAAGCTGAGCAGATAGCCATGAAAGGTGGAAAGAAGCAGGTCCAGAAACTGGAGGCTAGGGTGACTACCTCTCATTACCATCATACTGCCTTACAATACTACTGTACCATACAGGATTTCCTACCTTAAACGAAATTATCAAAGCTGCATCAATTTCTGTTATTTTCTAGGTGAGAGAGTTGGAAAATGAGGTGGATATGGAGCAAAGGAAAAGCAGTGAATCAGTGAAAGGTATTCGCAAGTATGAAAGACGCATCAAAGAGCTCACTTACCAGGTATCCTCTACATGCATAAGTTATGTCATAACAATTCAGAAAAAAGATGAACATTATTGAGCAATGATCAAATATGTTTTCTGAATTAATTAAACAGACAGAGGAAGACAAAAAGAATCTGAACCGCCTGCAGAACCTGGTGGATAAACTTCAAATGAAAGTCAAGTCATACAAGCGTGCTGCAGAAGAGGCTGTGAGCTAAAACACTACACCTCTGTTTGATTTAATTTAGTTCGGTTGCCTCTTCAGTTTAACAATTGTCACATACTAATCTTGACTTTTTAGGAAGAACAGTCCAACACAAATCTGGGCAAGCTGCGTAAGTTGCAGCATGAGCTGGAGGAAGCAGAGGAGAGGGCTGACATCGCAGAGTCTCAGGTCAACAAGCTGAGAGCAAAAAGTCGTGACTCTGGTACTAAGGTCAGAGATGATGCAGAGAGACACTACATTTAATTAAAAACCATGTTGTCAAATCTTTTGTAATCTTTTAGTTTTCCTTGTGCAGAAATGACATGATGAAGAGTGAAGCCCCTGACTGAATCTTCGAGAATACTGTTTGATTGTAGTGCTTTAGCTTCTTTCTTCTTCATGCAACATGAGAGGAATAAAGAATAAACGAGCTGTGAATGCACCACTGTTGTTCTGTGTTTCTCACATTCAAATCTGGAGGAGAGATCAAAAAGATTTAAGGAAGTGTCTAGGAGGTGAATCACTTCAATAAAAAGAGAAAAAAACTCATGCAGTGCCTCCTGACAAGAGTTTCCATACCACAAGATGAAAACTGAATTTTTATTCATGTTTTCCAGCCATTCTTGAGTACTTTTAGTATGGTGAAATGAATTATGGAGTACAGTTAAGTGTGCAGGCCAATATGTACTTGTACAGCAATGTGAAAGAACTATGTGTACCTGGGTATGTAAGCAGAAGTAGATAGACATTACTATCAGACAGGCATATCACTAATGACGCAGCAAAGAATGCAGTAGGGAGACAGATATCCACTATTATCCACTCTAGCATAAGTACTGAAATGTTCTGTGTGTCAGGAGGTTCCTTTGCAAATAAACCCTCGAATCCACAAGTCTGGTTGAGTCTCCATTGTTGTCTGCTATGACAAAGTGGCGTTGTCAACAAGATTGGAAAGAAAGAGAAGCATCTGCTGGCTGCACCTGGGCTCTGGGCAACACTGACTGTGCACAAATAAGGTAAGAGGCTTTTTGCCATTATTTATTCAGTCCCACCCAGGCCTAAGTGCAGTGACGGACGTATAATTTTCTCCAAAAAAGAGTAAAATTTTGAACTAAGTAGAAATACAACTACGACTGTGGATTTGCACTCTACACTTTACACTTTACATTTTAATTATGTATATTTATGCTCCTTGTGTATATATTTATGTTTCTTGTAAATACAGTTCTTGCTTTTCGCCCTCTATTGGCATGTAAGAGTATAGCGGTAACAAAGTAACAAGCAGTGCAATGAGAAACATGCATTTTAATGGCTTTTAAGACACAATGAAATAAAAAATAATATTTATGGGGTGTCTATCTTTATCATATTTAACCTTTCTTCTTAACCAATAATGAATTGAACTATTCAAATGACAACGAGATCTCTGCATACCTTTAATCTTAACTGAATTTTAGTTCCTTTATAACATCTTTTAACCATTTTACATGAGCCTCATATAGGATCTATAATAGTCTGATGCAACCCATCAGATAGAGCAGGGTAATAAAACAAGGAACAAGGTTACAATAATCAAGACGCTGTATAATCAGTAAAAACATCAGATAAGAGATCAAAAATTGAGAAGTTACAGCAACTAGCAAACCAAACAACGACAGATATAATCCTAGGCATCTTAACCTTACTAGGATTTCTTTTGTTCCTTGGTGGAGTTCTATGGAGAATAATTGAGGATTTGACTACGGAATAGGGATAGTTAAATAAGCAAGAAATAAACAAATAGATAAATAAAGATAAATAAATACACAAAATAAAACAAAATACAAGGAGTGAATGGAAGAACAAGGAAAAGAGAGCAGTAAGGAAGATGAAACTTTAACCTCTGATCACTTTGAAAATCAAGGAAACAGAGAGACTCAAGGCATCAGGACACATTTTTGGCTAGAACGGACATACTATGACGAGGAAGGCATAGAACATTGGCAAACTGAACAAGAAATCTGTCAAAAATTGTGGCAGATCGATACCATGGGAAAAAGTGATACGTAGATTGTGGATCCCCCGTACTTTAGCATTAGTGTTGGAACACCTGTGCAATCATCCAACAAAAACAGCCACAATCCCTTTGCATCCATTTTTGGGAATCCCAGAGGGATTAACTATAGCGGGGAGAAATAGAGGGGCAGTAGATCTGCGGCTGGATATTACCATCGTCCCCAGAGTGAGAAACAGGTACATTTGGTTGTATTATCAAAACCCCAGCCGAGGATGGGACTGGAGACTTAAGATATAAGCCCACAAGAGCAGTAAAACTTAAAAAAAGGTGTGACTGCAGGTAAGATACTAGTGTTAATAAGGACAAGAGGGGGAGGAGAGCCAGAAATCCCCAGAAAAGTAGGTAGTGCTAAGCAAGGATTTATGGGAGCAAAAATGGGAAAAGGAGAGGGGTTGCTGACCCCAGTAGAGCTAATGATAAGACAGCAGCCAGACCATGCCAAGCAAAACAAACTCTGCATGAAAAAAAAGGCATAAACGAATATCAGGCAGACTGCAGTGGCCAAAGGATGGAACCTTTGAAGCAGCCTGCTGCAGTGAAGTGGAAGCTAACATTAAACATTACAAAGCAAAAGACACAAGTGACCAGAGAGACGGAATGCAAGCAAGAGAGAGGGAGGTGCTCAGATGGGGCAGAGAAACAGCACGAAAACACATACTGGAAGTGAAACAAAGACACGACCCGACAGAAGAAAAGCATCAGAAAGTGATGAAACAGAGAGGATATGTTCAAGTAAAGAATCCCATGAAACAGAGAGTGATGAGAAAGTGTATAACAGGGTTTTGCTGGAGGAAAATCCATCAGAAGATGGCAGGAGACAACGAAACCAAACACTCAAAAGAAAGAGAAAGGGGAGTCAAATTGGTTAGTGCTTGATTAGACAGACTTAGAATGAAAATTTGATTCAGGAAATGGAGGAAGAAATAGACCAAGAGTATGCTAAGCACCTTGTGAACAGGGAGGAAGATGAGGAGAAGGCAGAGGACAGTAGAGAGCAGGGGCATGCACAGGGCACAAAGGACAAGGTAAGTACTGAAGAACAGTAAGCATGTGAGGAAGAGCAACAAGAAGTAGATGTGTTAGGAGGAAATCTCACATTTGTAGCAAGCAGAAGGAAGGAAGGAAAGAGAGAGAAAGTAAGGGAAGGGAAAAATATGACCTTAGATACAGACCTGCAATTAAACCCCCACATCGATACACTGATCCGGGACGCTTAATAAGCTCAGAATGAAAAAATTCTGTGTCCTGTGTAACGGAGAGGAGAAATTGAAATCTCACCTATACTGCCATGAATGTTTTTAAGTTTCCAATTTTTAGAAACATTCAAGATGTATGAAAACACTCACCGGCTGAGGGGAAACATTTTGCCTTCTGTGGGCGAATGAACAAGTGCTGTGTCCTCCAAAAAGGAGAGGAGTAATTGAAATCTCAGCTGTGGCTGAAATTTTAGGTTCTCCTCTCCTTGTCAGAGCACACAGCATTTGGTCATTCTGAGCTGATTAAGCTTCAAAAAGCAGTGAAAAGCTGATTTTGACACACTGGCCTCACTTAGACCACACACAGAAGGCAAAAGGTGTCCCATCGGCCACTGATGGTTTTCAATCAACATGAATGTTTATAAACATTAGAAATTGAGAAACTTTCATGTTAGAATGGCTGAGATTTAGATGTCTCCTTTCCTTTTCCAAGGACACATCAATTTGATAATTCTGAGCTTATTAAGCGTCCAAAAGCAGCAAAATCCACTTTTCACTGCTTTTAGTCAACTTCTAATGTTTAGAAACATTCAGGATGTATGAAAACACTTAGCAGCCAAGGGGATACTTTTTGCCTTCTGTGGGCAGTGTAAGTGAGGCCAGTGTGTCAAAATCCAGTTTTCGCTGCTTTTGGACGCTTATTAAGTTCAGAATGAACAAATGCTGTGTTCTGTGAAAAGGAGAGGAGAAACTGAAATCTCAGCCACATTGTCATGAATGTTTGTCAATTTCTAATGTTTATGAACATTCAGGATGTATGAAAACAGTTGGCTGAGGGGAAACCTTTGGGGAAATATGAGTATTGTTAAATTGTAAATATATGTCTTAAAGTTATTGTGGGGGTGTTTAGGTGCCCTTGGGCATACTCATTCAATCAGCTATTTAGTTTAGTTTAATTGTTTCCTTATCTGCTTCGATTTGAAAAGCTTGTTTTAAGCTTTTGTCATTCCTTAATTTTTTTGTTGAAAGGTGGTCCAGAAATAAATTTTTAAACATTTTAAAACACTTAAAACATTTTATGCTTCATAACAGTTTATTCTTTGACTTACCTCTACACTCACCTTAGAATATGACAAAAATAATTAAGACAGAGCTTTAATTCAGCTGTAAAGGAGTTCTTCTTGTTTGCTAAGCTCTTTTGTTTCACTCAGCACCTGCAACACACGACACACACAGAAACACTACATCCTCAGGCTGTTTTCTGACTGTTAACTGTTGTCTTGTGCATTTACTAACAGCAGAACCTGCAGCTTCACATCTTTACATGATCAGATACACAGAGTGAAGGACCTATAGTATCTATCACAAGCAGACTTAGATAATGAAAAGCACAGACTGATGTGGACTTTACTGTCATTTAGGATACAAGGCAAGTACATCCAGCACTATTCCCAAAGACCAAAGGAAACAGCCTTTAAATATCACTGCTCTGCACACCTGATAATACCTGACTGTCTCCTTGATCAGCCACAGACTCAGTGCCTTTAATAAGTCCTTACTCTAAGTACAGGGCTGCGGCCTGGAGGGAGAGCTGCACTGTCCATATGATGGCATTAGATGGAAAAACTGTGCTCAGAGTCAGTGCTTTGAAGACTCATAATGACACATGCTGTGAAGCTGCCCTGCCTCTCCCACATGATGTCATGGCTAATAATATGGATGCCTCAGTGTCAAAGTCTCTCTGGGAAGAGAAGAGAAAGTCAAAGCGGCAGCAAACACACAGGTGAAGTAACGATTTTACAGCCGGCCTCATGGATGTTTTATCCAACCATCACCACAACAGTTGGTGTGTTGCTACAGCCAAGAACCAAAGGAAACACCCACTTGAATAATGTGAAACTGTTGAATGGCCCCACCCACACCAAACATTATTTAAAGTAGACAGCATTGTGATTAATACTGGTCATTGAAAAGCTCCCAGCAGACTGGAATGTGGCCTCAGGTTCCCAATCTTTTGTTCGTTGTGCCAATATGCAACATACCTTTTCACTTATTATGTCATGTAAATACTGCCATGGGAAACACTGCAGTGAAAACACACCATGAGAAGTCATGCTGCTTAAAGAGTGTCATCAGTTTACCAACATAACCCACAAAGCACCAGCTCTTGTTGGAAACACAACATTTATTTATAAAATTGATATATTAAGACTTTAGATTGTCACTGTGCAAATGAGAGCAGGCACTGTTTAGAGCACTTTATAATGTTAACAAATGTTAATAATGAGGCCATTTCATCCCAGAGTACAAAAAACTTTTTAAAGAAGCAACACTCTGCCTGTTTAAAAAATGACTAAGAAAATAAACTTTATCTGCATTATGCCAACATTTACCACAATTCATTTCAATCTTCAAAAACAGAAGACAGATGATGAAATATCATATGATAGCGCTTTTACCTCACCACTTACTGTTAAAGAGCAAGATGAAATGCGAACCTAAAGATAAGACTTAAATGAAGAGCCTAACCTTACACAAGTTTAATTATTAGATTAACTACACAGATGTATATCCCTCACTAAAGACATGCAACTGTTACAGCTGTAAATGCTGATCAAAGGTTATTTCTTATCCCTACACTGCAGATCTGCAGATCATAGACTGTACACTGCACATACTTTGAAACATCTTTATGCTGATTATATCATGCTTGCTCATTTAATGTGACAGCAACCACCACTTTTGAAAAGCAAATCATGCAGGCAACCAGCTGTCCCCATTCACCTCAGGTCTCCTTTGTGACAACAGAAGCAGAGGAGGTCACTGTTCATGACAGAATACAGCACATCTTTCCTTTTTCTACATCACTAAGTCCAGGATCACTCAGATGGTTGGTAAGGATTTACAGTTCTGTCTCTTTCTGTTCACCTTCACCTGTTTCTAAGTAATATTCATCATCTGTCGTTGTGTCCGAGCTGCTGTCAGAAGACTCCTCAAAGGTGCTCAGGCTGGAGATGTAACCTCTGGAGGGCCAATGCCCCCTGGAGGACTGGCTGTCTACTGACTGTGGTTCTCCTGGAGAGCTAGGAAAGGTAGGGGAGGAAAGGCTGGGGGGTTTGGACATGCGTCTGGACACTGGTGACAGAGGAGGTGTTGGAGGAGGTGTTGGGGGACCCTCTGCATTCCATACAAAGTGACAAGTGTTCATGTTAGGGCTCCAGAGGTGGGCTGGCTTTGAGGCAGGTTGAGAATTGGAGACTCCTGAGCTCCAGTTTCCCAAACACCTGGTCAGAGATCGAGGAAGAGATCTGGATCTCATTTTACCAGGGTCACTGGTGAAATTCGACCCACTGCAGTCACTGGGGGGCTGGCCATCATATTCTGTGGTCCAAACAGGTGGGAAAAAACCCTGATCTGTGCCCATACTTTCACAGTTCAAGGAAGATTCAGAGAGGTCACCCACACTCATGAATCTAGATCCAGTGGAGATACGTCCAGGTCCCGAGGGTCGACTGGAGAGGACAGAGCTCACAGAAAATGACCTCCCAGGCTCGATGCCATACTTTAAGTCTGCATAGGAGGATGCCAAGCGCTGTTTGTCTGGTCCTGGACCTGCACTTGGAGGACCTGTGGATGCCCGGCTTCTTCTTGAAGCCCCCAGGCTCATTCCCTCTCCTGGCTCACATGGTGAGGATTCCCTGCGACGCTGCAGCTTTGGGCTGTAGAAGACGCTGTCATCTGTTACATCAGGTGAGGGAAATGGGGAGAGAGGGGAAAGAGAGGAGAAGGGGGAGAAGGGGCTCCTGGGACTGGATGCAGACTTCCTGAATTGAGTAGGATAACCACCAGAGGGGTTAGGGCTCCTGGAAGGACTGAGATCTCTATATGAAGAGAACTGGTTTGTGGGTTTATAGTCTGTCCGGTCTCTGTAAAAGTCAAAGTGGTGCGTTGTTGGGCTGTGGGCCATCAGATGAACTTGGGTTTTACTTTCAGACTTGGGTCCTGCACAAGCTTTTTGCTCATCCTGGTCAGTCTCTGGAGTTGATTTGTCTGACCACATGGAGAACTGATCTGCTGCTGTTGTGCTACCAACAGCTGAGGGTGGAATGACTGTGTATCTGTTTTGTGTTCCGTGCCCCTCCTGCTGTCGTTCCTCTAGTGTTTTGATACCATCAGCAGTGACTTCACTGACACTGCTGATGTCACTTGATCCACTGACAGAGGGCGTCTGGGAGGTCCGTTTCCATTTCCATGGAAACAACAGATCATCATCACACCGTCTAGTGCTGAATGTTTGTTTCAGTCTGTTGAGGACCTGGTCCATTTTATTGTTGGTCTTGGCCCTCTCTGAGTCTGACCTTGATGAACTGGAGCTGGGCGTGCTGTCACTTTTCTTCAGTGCAAACCGGCTTCTCTTTGGGCTTTGATCATTGCTGCTCTCCACTGAAAAGAACCTGCTTTTACCCAGTACACTCTCCTTCGTTCTTCTGTTGCAACTTACATCATCCTGGGACTGACTCTCTGCTGAGCTGCCACCACTGGAGCTCTGCTCTAAATGAGTATGTGGTTCACCTGATGATTTCTTCCTCTGCATGGTGTGTGGTTGTTGACTTAACTTGGTCTCCACAGAAACGGCTGTGTTTGCGGTATGTTGCAAAGGTTTAGGTGTGGTGTTCTTTTCGGTAGCTGCAGCTGTATCTATTTTAGATTTAAGGCTGTAAACCAGTGTCTCAGTTACACATGTTGAGGAGGGGTTGTTTTCCTTATCACTCTGCAAACACTGTGAACTGATATGAACTCTGTTGTCGACAAGTAATATCTGGTGATCCTGGCTGCTGTTCTTGCTGTGATTATTGTTAACTTGATCAGTTTCTGAAACCCCACACTTTGAGCTTTCTTGTGTGGCAGTTTTGTTTTGGAAAGGCAAAGATACAGTCTGTGGTGAGCTTATAAGTGACAGAGAGGGTTTGAATGCACCTGGCTCATTATGTAAGGAAAGATGTGAGCTATAAATTGATTGAGAGGCTTGTGGGAAGAGGGGTGACCTGTGTGTTATAGTCTTAGTTTCTCCCTGTGACGTCCTGCTAGACATGAGAGTGGAGTAAGGTGGGGAGCTGTAACGAAGTTTATAACCACTTGAAAAGTCAGGAGGGAGAGAGAGAGGAGCAGTGGAACAGCACTGGACTGTGCCAGACTCCACTGACAGTGTGCTCTCCTGCCTGGGTGTGGTTAAGTCCCATCTTACTTGGTCAAAGATCATAGTGTCACTAGGTCTTTCCTTGGACTTCTCCCGCTCTCTGGATGTTAAATCAGCAGAGTCAGATGACAGGGATCGATACTTCCCTCCTTTTCCCACCTGTATGCTGGAGGTTTTTGGGGTAGGGGAGCACAGGGGAGATGTATTTGTGGTTTGACTGCTTGATCTCAGAAAGGAGAAGATGGATGGAGCTCTAACACTTCGGGGGGATCTGGTGGGAGATAGAGGACTAACTGGGACTCCAGATGGATCTGGCCTCTTCACTGTGATGGGCTCAGAGTACTGCAGATCCACTGAGTCCTCCCATGTTACTCTTCTCACTCTCTTTCCCTCTGCCCGGAGTTTCTTTGGGTCTCTCTCTGACCTGTTTGAGAATGTCCTTATTTCCTTAAGGCTGGAAGTTTCTTTGGGGCTGGTGATGACTGGGGTCGCAGGGGGCGTTAGGAGAGAGGAGAGGGTGAGAGTGGTGGGAGGAGATGTGATGGCCAGAGTGGCAGGAGTAAGGAGGGATGTACTGGGGACAGTTGTGGCTGCAGGACAACTGCCAATGGTAGAAGAGGTGGTGGATGCAGTGGGTACTGGGCTGTAGTTTGATTTAGAGGGAGCACTAATTGTGGGAATCAGGCTGGACAGTGTTTTAGGGTGGACAGGCTTGGCAAGGGAGGCATAGCTTCTTTCAAAACCAATGGGTGTGGCTGTGTTGGTAAATCTGGCTGTTTGGGAAGAAGACTGTGATGAAGTATGGGTACTGGTCTGAGAAGAAACTGGATGGGAAAGGAAGGAGGAACTGGTTTTGGTGTTTGTGGTTAGGGGGACACCAGAAGTAATTTTAGAAGTTAGAGCTTGACTGTTGAGAGTGACAGTGGTAGCAAGAGAGAGAGACCATTTGGTAAACTTTTCAGAGTCCTTGTTGTGGGGAGATGTGGGGGTGCTGTTGGTTTTAGATGAGCAATGATTATTATTGTATATGCTGCTGCTCTCAGTGGGCGTATCTGAGCTCTTGGGATTTAGCAAAGTAGGTGGTAATTCAGTTACATTTGCTATAAATGAACTATTACTCACATCATGCTTACTGAGCTCTTTAGGGTGACTCAGTGCTGTTTGTGCTGTAGTTCTGCTAATTTTAGACCTCGACAAAATGTTTTGTGGTTCTCTGTGGTTTAAATTGGAACTATGCTCTTGTTTGACAAACCTGTCTGATTTGTGGTCAGGGGAATCTTCTGGGTTTCTTTGTTTGGTGAGGTTGTGAGTTCCTCCCTGTGTCTTCATAACAAGGTTCATATTACCTTTGCAAACTGACTCTGTTGTGTTAATGTTGTTGGGGATTTGACTACTAAATCTTCTGTTGTCAGTTGAACCTGGAGAGGTCAAGTTACTATTATCATTACAGGGTGGGACTAAGGGTGTGTTGAGCTGGTCTTTGATGTTGGTTCTATCATTGGCGGCTAGAGGGGAACTTCCATCCAGGGGAACTTGTTTCCACCAGCAAGTGGATGTCAGAGTGGTCCCTCTAGGAAAGGACTGGGTTTTTCGAAGGATAGTGCGATCATATGGGGAATGTCTGGGTGAGGAAACTGAGCTCTCTGGGATAAGTTTTGTATTTTTGTCCGAACTACAGCAGTTCTGTTGCCTCTCTGATACCCCTCGAGTCACAAGTGCCTGTTTGGAAGATGTAAAATTGGACTGGGTTCTACTTCTTGTCTGAGGTTGTTGGGTGAAAGGTGTGTCTTCTGTGTCTTTGTTTAGTGAAGTTGGAAAGAAGCGTGATTCGGATATGTTCCTTTCTCTGTGGTTGGATGGGGAAAGGACAGGCTGGGGTTCAGTTGTCCTACAAGACATGGACGATGGAGAGAAGAGGGACTTAGATCTCTTTTGCTCATTATTGTTGAGAAAGGTTTGAGGGAGGTGTGTTGTGAAGAGGTTTCCTTCTCGATCACTTGCCAGTGGGTTTTCCTCAGAGAAGGTGGAAGCTGCAATAGAGCTCCTGCCATTGTTGTTTCTTCTTAAAGACAGAAGCAGACTGCTGGTAGTTGGTTTAGAGCTTAAAGCTGAGAGTGTTCCTTGATGGCCAGTTTGTGGACTTCTCCTTTGTTCATCTGGGTCAAGGGACAGGGGAGATAGTGGAGATGCAGTTGTGCTTACAGGACTTAAAACACCTGCATCTAGTTTCCTGTTGTCCATCCTTCCAGAGTTTACATCCAGAGAGACCGTCTGATTCATTTTCCTCTTAGATTCACAGTCCAGTCTTGCAGGTCCACTCACAGTTGACCAGCCCACTGTATTCCTCCTGGTACCCAGAAATGGGACTCTCAGTGTGGCTTGCAATCCATCAGTCAACACCCTTTCCACACCCTGTTGGTTCTGAGTCTCCTGAAAATGTGCACTGTTTGCTGCAGTGTTTGTCACACCTTGTAAATTCCCCTGGACATCTGAAGTTCCACTTCCCTCAAATCTTTTGGTTCGTCGTAGTCGGCCACTCCAGTGCGGAGCAAGAACCGTTACCACGGTGGAAGACAGCATGGTCACAGCAGGGCTGGACAGTTCTTCAAGATCCTCTTGGTTCTCAAGCTTTGTATGGTTTTTTATACCTTCCTCTACTGATCCAGAGCCAGTCCTTTTTGGTTGTGCCCCACACGGGAGTACTTGCAAGCCATTATGCTCATGTGGTCCAAAGTCACCATTTGACAAACTGTGGTTTGCACTCAGGTCCCTTGAAGTCTCAGATTCATTGAAAACCACTGTGATAACCTCCTCTTCCCTGTTGACTGGAGCTGTCGTCTCTGGTAGCAAACAAACACTGGTTGTTTCTGACAGTGGTGACGTTCGTCTGTTAACCTGTAAAAGAAGAACAGTTACTAAAGATAACAGATGTTGTGCTCTAAATAGCAATTTGCCAAACAACCGAACCCTGCATTTGAAAACATATTACATTATTTTTTATGAAGAAATAATGTTAGGATTCAAGGATTTCAATCTTTCCTTTTTGCTATTTTTAAGTTAATTTAGCCTTATAATGATTCGTATGACCAAACAGAATCCCAGATAAGATTTTTGTTTTGTCACTCTCAAACTCTTTTCACATGTCTTCAGCAGCTCATCATATCATACCAATGCAAATTCTGTGCACAGTAAAGTTTTGCTGAAGCTTCTGTTCCCATGGTGCAGCTATTCCAGAGATTCAGGCCTTGACAAACAGGTTATTTTGAAAGACAAGAGAGAGGACACACACAAACACACAAAGCACACACACCCTGTCCCTTCAAACCCTTAAAATAATAACCAATCTCAACTGTATGCAGTGTCACTTAATATGTCGTAATTATTTTATGTGGTTTTGAACTTGTTCCTGAAGTTTGATTGATTCAATTCAATGCAAATTAAACATTTGTTCTATATGAGATTTTACACTGTAAACCAGTGTCCTGTTTACATTATGATAAATTATGATAAAGACTAGATGATCTTTACCTGACAGCAGCCGACCTCAGTCTCAGCCCTCTGTGGTCCAGTCACACTGGGAGGGAGAGAAGACACCATTAGTCAGGATTACACCTGTCACTGAACTGCACACTGGACATACTGCACAGTCTGCACAACTTGTTACACAACATATGAACTGTGAGCTTCAGCCTCTGAGCTTTGATTCCATATTTGTTGCACAAGTCTGCTTCATCGTTATTACTGGGTGTGTTGTGCACATTAAAATTGGAGGCAATAAGGAATAAATCTCACAGGGCAGTTAATCATCCAGATGAATTTAACTGTAGTGACTGTGGTATTGGTTTACAGTAAATATACTCTCAGTGGTATGTAATGGGCACAAGGTTTGTTTTGGAGAGCTTAAGAGCATGATAATAACAGCTTCGTGATTTTACTGCTGAGATAATACACAGCGTTAATGTTAATAAACATTAAGTCTACTATCAGCTCTCAGAGAAATATCCCACTTGACATGGAGACACCCAGTCCTTCTGTGCTCTGCTGTAATGTTTTAGTGAGGAACATTTGAGGGATTAAACGTCTCACATTTGCCACAGCAATGCTGCTCATCAGGACGGTCAGCATTCCTCTCCTCTGTCCTCTCTACTAAACTGTTTTCCCACTGTCACATGGGCACTACAGTCACACCTCTCAGGCATTTATCAAAGCACTTACAAGGCGTTTTTATTTCGGACATGGCAGCACATGGATCACTCAGAGCTGCATGTCTATATAAGGTCATGTTGGATGGTATGATCAGGCTGTAGCTAAAGAGGCATGTCCTCTCCTGAACTAATAAAGCCACTTTAATCAATGACCATTACTGGCATGTTAGTAAGTGCATGGGAAAATGTGCACACACACACTCACACACTGAAAAGCACCTGAAGTAACCTCTGATTCTGCTGCTGCTGTGCTGTAAATAATCTATGACACATTAACTGTGAGAGGGTAAGGTCAGGCTTCCTGAGACAGCTTAATATGTATAAGTGCGCTTCCTAGTTTATACAAGGAGCTGACCGGTCCAGACAGTGTGTCACAGGCTTAAGTACACAGACATGATTGAGTGGTTCAGTTACTGTTTGACTCCATGTTCTATGGCTCTGACCGATCGTGTTCCTGCTGCTGGGATGATGGTCTGAAGCATTCACCAATGAAATGTTAACAAGTAGCTGATAAATACATAATGGTAATGACAAGTCAGAACAGCAGAGATGTACAGAAAACACAGCTGGTGTTGAACAGGACTGACAGTAGCAGCTTCCAGTTCCGAACACTGTCTGCCCTCATGAGTCCTACCTTCTGTCACACTGATGAAAATCCAACACAAATAATCATTATCACATTACACTGTCAGAAGCCCAGGACCAGATTAACCTGTTAGGGGGGCTAATGTTGGGCCCCCATTGTGGTGATCTGATTTAACATCACTTTATTTTGAAATATGTTTCATGTAACAGAAGGCCTCTCTACAGCACAGGGCCTCTGACACTGTGAGCCCCCCCAAGGAAATGGAAAGGAAATGAACAAAAACCAGTAGAGACTAAATCGTGAAGCTGAATAATCCAGCCTTGCATGGACTTGGTGCTTTCCCTCCTGAACACAAGCACAGAAATGCATCATCCTGATGGTTAAAGAATACTAAATGTTAAATGGGTTGGTGTCTGCTGCCATAAACACCTGGGGGAGCCTCATGAACCTCCTGAGCCTGTAGTCCCCAGTTCCCTGATGAGGGTTTATCTAATGTCTGTCCTGGTTCTGGTTCTGGCTCAGCAGACCCTTGTGGAGTGGACACTGAGGGAACTGTGAATTCGTGTGTTTAATGTCATTTACTGGTCCAACAGATCAGAGCCTGTCTGCATGTGTATCTGCAACTACTGTACAGACACACAACACACAGACAACACCATGGTGACATGATGTTCTGCATGTCAAAACAGGACAGAACACAGAGCACCCTGTTAGTCCCTGAACTATGAACTAGGAAACCAGTGCTGACCCAGTCTGGATCTCATTCATGTGTCTTTTCCTGGCTCACCTGTGTGGACCTGAGTCCAGCTTCAGCTTGAGTTTTACTTCTGCTGTGTCAATTCTCAGACTCTTGGAAAGTATGAAAAAGAGAGACGAGGTGAATCTGAGTCCAGAAGGTTTCTGGAGCTGGACCTGTGAACAAGCACAGGGAGCAGCCTCGTCCTGTCTCACCCTGTTTGCTCCGGATCTTAGATCTGTAACAGCATCAGAGCAGATGATTAACGGCTGCACAGATTCATGACATCCACAGAAACACAGAAACCTGAGTGTTTTACTTGTGTGAGGTCCATCCTGTCTGACTCCTGATCCCTGACAGTCCCGGTCCTGATCTGGTCTTTCATCACCAGAGGGATTTTCCTGCTGGAACCTTTCACCAAAACTCTCATCCTGCTGTGATCTAAAAAAAAAACATTTAAAAAGTAGAAGAATCAAGTCTTTTACTCTGTAAGATTCACATCACTGCCCACAGCTGGGGTAATAAGTGGGTACAGTCAACACATGGAGACGAACTGTAGCTGCATATGAGTGTCAGATTTCAAACCCTGGACACATGAATGATACAACATCAGAAACCTGAAGCCTCAGGTCTCCTGGTCCTCCTCTGGTTCCTCTGGAGATGCCATGGCCCAAACATCTCTGAACAACCAGTTACACTGTCACTCCTTCATGTACAAACACAAGTCAAACTTACTGATCAATAACTTGGACTGATTGATTAATTGATTAATGCTGTGACATACAGCGAGTGTCATCTGTCTGCTGCAGGAGGTAAACTTCTTCTTTCATTTCCACTGAGCTGGACTGATAAACTGTGGTTATATAAGTCTCAACTATGCACCTTCTCTTACAACCAGAGTACCGCACTAATACACCCACTCAAACATGCATATGCACATTTACTGAACCCACGCCATGAGCCAATCACAGCGATGACACACAACAAAGAGGCGGTTATAGAAATATGAATGTACGTGTCACTGCAACCTTTGTTCCACAAACACAACCAAATTAAACATCTGTCACATGATCACTCTTTCTTTTCATTCCTGTGAGGACTGAGGATCAGAGGCCTGATGTGACCTGTGGTTTGTCGTGTGATCACACACTGAATCATTTTGATTTAGTTAATAACCTGGACCATCACACACAACTCTGCCTCTCCCTCTCCACCCTGCCTTCAGGGGCGACTCACCAGCCTCATTAGAGCATAATCTCAGTGAATGCTATTATAACAGCCTGACATGACGTGACATGAGAGAGAGGCAGACTGAGGTATGAGGGGGGAGGAAGGGAGGGAGGGGGAGATCTTCATGCTCTCCAGCTGCCTCCTCTGTGCCAAGGCCAACACACCTTCCCTGAGTGTTTTAATCCTGCCTCTGCCTCAGGCAACACAACCAATCTAATTACATCTCAGCCACATAAGAGCTCATAAACCTATAGGTGTCCACATCTGCAGCACATTGATCAGCCTGTGAGAGAGGAACATCTGCTGCACCTGCAGCTCCAGGATCACCTCATGTTTTCTCCATCTGAGCTGCAGAGACCATCAGAGACCTGGTTCATCAAACTGCAGCTCAGGGTTATTTTTGTTGTTGCTAAATCTATAAAAAAAGTCAGAAAACTGTGAAAAAAGCTTGTCACATTTTTACCAGAGCTTCAACAATAATTTAAAACCACGAAACAACAACTCCTAACAGCGGGAGAAACAGTAAATGTTCAGTATTTTCCTCTTAAAACAATGTATTATCAAAACTGTGAGTTCTTGATGAATTACTGGAGGAAGAGTTTCAGACTTTGTTGTGGAAAATTACCTGTACACATTTAAAACACTGATGGGTCTGGGATTAGAAGATAAAGTAAAATAAAGGGAGATAAAAACCTGACTGGAGTCAGAGGGATTTACCCCTCTGAGGAAACATTTATATTATCACAGCAAAAACCAAACTCACACATGACTGTTCCTGTGTTTCCAACATCAGACTAAGAGAGGGTCATGGTCAGCCTCGACCTTTGACCTCTAGAGACCACAGGTAACATCAGTCCTGTGTCTCAGTGCTGAGGAGGTCTGAGCAGCAGGGGATTTATTTACAGAGTGAATCATTTACTTTACCACTCTGACAGCGACTGTCTGCAGAGAAAACACAGTCTGTTTTACAAACATCTTTTTACAAGCAGAAAGAATTCACCAACCTCTAACTCACTGATATTTACTGTGTTAATCAGATTATTGTTCCTGACTTGCAGCTGCAGCTTTTTCACTTTACATATTCTTAGAGCAGCGTCCAACTGTTCTCATGAGGGACAGATTATTTTCTACTTTCACTGATGATTTCTTTGGTCAATAAAATGCCAGAAAACAGTGAATCACATCAACATCACAGTTTATCAGAACCGGCTGAGAGAAGAGAGTTAACTTATTCATTATTTATCTTATTTATTTATTCATTATCATATTACTGATAAAAGAAATAAAGACAGATAATCACTTTATCATAGAGGACAACAAGAAACAGAAATGATCCAAATCTGAGAAACTGAACCAGTGAAATTTTGGCATTTCTGACAAAAAAGTAATTTATACTATGAATTTGTTACCAAAATTATTGCAAGTAAATTTTCTGTTAATTATGTCTGATGATTGATTAACTATTTAGGTTAAAATGCCTGACATGCTCCAGCTTCTTCCTCTGCTTCAGTGAAATTAAATCAGACTGTTTCCACTGTTTTCTGTTTTTAGAGTCAACAGATGATCTTATTCAGAGATTAATCAATAATCAAAGTTATTGTAGTTTACAGGATAACTTCCTCGGATGTATCAGTGTGTATTTTTAGTTTAAATGACTGCAGAAACACATAAAGGGGTCAGACTTCAATTACCTCAAGCTGATAAACATACTGCAGCTTGTTGTTTTGATGCTGTGAGAGCTGATGACTAACTGTTATCTATGAGAGGCTGTGTGTGTGTGTGTGTGCGTGTGTGCGTGCATGTGTGCGTGTGGAGGTCAGCCTGGCTGCGGGGGTGTGCCCAGCTCTGCCAGCTAACACTTATATAACCAGGAGGCTGCAGCCTGAGCCACAGTGTAGGTGTGTGCTCAGTGTAATATTCCAACCATCTACACCCAGAGCCTCCTGCAGGAACCTCAGGACTGTTTAGGGGGAAACAAAAGGTTGCCAGGACAGAGTGAGACTCTGACTCTGTTTGCTGCCACCCCTTCAGCAGCGGTTTACCTCTCAGCCTATAGACGCTCTATAGAGGAGGAACTATCTCTGTATTGTTAAATAACACACAGAGAAAGGCAGCAGTGGGGACGTGCAGGGGCAGAAGCGCTGTGTGTATCCACGGCAGTAACTCAGTTAAACTCCAGGCCTGATCACCTGCATGTATAAGCTCGTCTGCTGAGCCATTGAAGCTGAACTGAACCAAAATACCGTGTAACCCGCTTCTGCTGCTGTTTTACTGTGTTAATGACAGACTCTTAGTGAAGAGTGTTCATTAAAATCAGCTCAGACTCAGTCCGACACTTCACCACAGCCCACATGCGTCACGTTTTATAAACCAGACACACACCATATCAAACCAAACCTGGTTAAAAAAAAAAAAAAAAAAAAAAAAACACAAGTTGCTCACAATAAACCAGTCCATAAAGAGCTGTTAGGAGTTAAATTAGATTAATATTCATCAGCACGACTCTGATATTTAACCAAAACACCACAGAAATCACATTTCCTTAAAATCCACACTTCTCCCTCAGCGTATTCCCACCTCCTGCTGCTGTCAAATAAAGTTCTACGGCCAGTGTCCTACGGCTGAATCGACGATAAATGTGACATGACTGAAATATCTTGACGCCGAACTGAGTAAAACTGAAGCCATGAACCGAGACAGGTTTTAGTTTGTCTGTGAGACAGGTATGTGTTTCGACACAAGCACCGCAACTCTGAATATTAAGATTTTAAAGGGAGTTCGGAGAGGGTTTCTCTCCGTTCACCAGAACGCGACTAGAGAGTCTCCAGTAAGAAGATCGGAGACATAAGAAGTGCGAAGCAGCATTTACCAGGTGGATAAAAGCCAAAAACAGGCAGTATGTTTATTAAAAAGAGCTTCAGAGAGGTGGATTTACCTGAAAGTAGAGGTCCGTGCAGCTCGCGGTGTCCTGCGCTGAGTAGTCGCTGTCTCTCCTTCCTCCGCTCTCTGCTCTCTATCTCCTGCGTCACTTGTTGACATCCTACTTGAACCGGTTCAGTCAGCTTTCACTTACACCACCACACATCTTCAACTGAGGCCTGGAACCCGTAGAGACCGAACCGTGAACAGACCGAGAGTCAGTGTCAGGGTGGAGATCAAAGTTCAACACCTGCACTCTGACAGGTAAGTCCGCGAATCCATGCGGGCCGCGTCCCCTTTCTGCAGCTACCTCTCCTTCTCAGGACACTGTCCTCCTGCTGTAGGCTCAATGCTCACTTTATTATTGTTTTCTTTACTGTTTTTTTATTATTACATTTTAATTTATATACAAACTAAACCTTCTGATCAGCTACTAAAATAATAATTCCTCCACAGTTTTTAAAGATTTCCTTCTTTATAAATCACAAGCTTCACATGATTCAGGAGACACAACAGATGAAGTGAAAACTGTCTTTAAACCATCAGTTCCTGGTTCCTCTGATGGTCTTTATCTGAAGGTAAACTGGGAAAATGAAGAAGGGAGGTTTTAAATTTTGTTTACAGATTTCAACACTTTCATCTCCTCTCAGGTCCTAATGGAATTCTCCTGGGTCTCCTTCCATGGAGCCCATTGTTGTCTAAAAGGTGATGGATGGTGTGATCAGATAGTGACTTATCTTGACCTTGGAGTTCAGCTTGAATGGCTTTAGATGTTTTGCAACTGTAGTCACAGAAACAAGCTGCTTGGAGATGGTCTTATAGCATTTACCTTGAAGATGGTATCTACAATTTTCTACAATTCTTTCTGAGCTCCTCAGACAGCTCTCATGGTCAGTATGGTGCACACAATGATACCAAGATACCAAGATACACAGTGGCATGTTTTCTCTCTTTGAATAGGCTGATTGGCTGATAAAAAGATTGAAGACACCTGTCACACTAATTAAGGTTAAACAGTTAGTTTGAAACATGATTAGAATGCAAAGATTTATAATCAGTTTAGGGGTACCAACAAATCTGTCCAAACTAGTTTAGCATTTCTTGATAAAATAAACAATAAAACATTTTTTTTTCACAATTTTATTAGTTTTCTCTATCACATACTATAGGCAGGCAGTAATATATGAACCCATTTGCTATTAATTTGGTTACACCTCAGTGATGTTTTTAAGGTGATAGAAAGCTGATTTAGAGAAAGAGTTAATGCAAGCCTTTAAGGTTAGCTCTGAGTCAAAGATGAATACTGAGCGCCCAAAGTGAGTCAAATAAACATTCCCCATGCCATCACACCACCACCAGCCTGGACTGTTGACACAAGGCAGGTTGGGTCCATGGATTCAGATCCTGACCATCTGCTGCCTCTGCAGAAATCATCGCCCTGAATGATCACCTCCTTCAGTTTGAAACTCTCCCCTCAGGACAAAGATGCAGACCCCGGTTCAATGCAACAGGAGTAAAAACTCCTTTGTTCCTTGTGCAGTAAATTTGCACATGTAATTATATATAAATCTGACTTTTTAGCACTTTTTTACTGGAGATATTTTAGGCAGGGCTGGTTTTTGCTATGGGCTATGTGGGCGACCGCCCAGGGCGCAATCTATGTGAGGGCGCACGAGGGCGCACGAGCGCCCTCAAAAAAACAAACAAACAAACAAACAAAAAAACTCAACTCAAAACAAAACTCGCAAGTTTTCTAGACTACCGCTCATTTCCATGTCAAGTTAGTGGAGTGGGCGCTGGGGCGTCCTCATTGTCACGTCAACTTGCTGCTTAGAGTCATACAGGTTGTGTGTGTCCGAAGAGGCAAGGGGGAGGGGGGCGGGGGATCAACTTGCGACTGCAGAGGTTGGCAAGGGGGAGGGGGGCGAGGGATAGACTGATGCCAGGCCACACAACACAAACTGCTTCCAAATAAATTGTATTTCATAATTAACATAGATCCATATGCCTACACGTAATTGATTGGGTTATGTGAAAAATGTAAAAAAAAAATAAAAAAAAAATCATGTACGTAAATTTGTTTACGTCACGTGACTCCGGACTCCGGTTGATTGACGGGTGAAAGGACGGTGTTGGCAAAAGGTAATGCGAAAGGTCATGTTATGATGTCGAGTCTTAAATGAAGATCATGGATCAAAGTAAAAGACCAAAGAAGCCATCAGGTGCCCAGTTTAGAAAAAGAAGAAAAGAAGAAGAGGAGAAACGGGCAAAAGAAAAAGGGATGGTTCGCCCGGGGCGCAAATGATTTTAGGTAATTATGTACTTACTTTTGTATTGTGTTGCTCTTTCTGAACTGTGTTGTTTTTTATTGTTGTCACCTGGCTGCAGGCCAAGTTTCCCACCTGGGATAAATAAATAACTGTACTGAAGTGAAATCCAGATCCATCAGACCAGGCTACGTTTTTACAGTCTTCATCAGTCCAGTTTTGGTGAGTCTGAGTCCACTGCAGGAGTGCAATATGAGAGTAAACCAGAGGAGGTCAGTGTTGTCTCACTGAAAAAACAACAACAACCTGTGACTGAGTCTGAGCAGCTTACTGATACACTCTGGCACTTGAACTTTACATTAGAAATATGATTATTTATTTTTCTTCACAGAGGATAGAATTAACAACTAAATGGTTTATAGGAAAACAATGATCTGACACTTCACTCATTTTAATTTTAGTTTAGCTGTGTGAGTTTGCGCCCTGCGATGGACTGGTGATCTCTCCAGGATGTACCCTGCCTCTCACTCAGTGTCAGCTGGGATAGGCTCCCGGGACCCTTAAGGGATAAGCGGTATAGATAATGGATGAATGAATGAGACTGTAGAAGAAAGAGAGAGGGAAAGAAAATGAAAGAGCAAGGAAGAAAGAAGAAATAGAGAAACAGAGTTAACATTTTTAAATGTCTGTTGATTCTTTTTCTTCCTCCTGCATCAGTTTTCTGTGTCACAAGCTCAGTCTTTTATTCAGTACATCTAATCCAATATTCGCTGCCTCTCCTCCTCCCCCTGCAGAGGGTGCGGGACAGGCAGCCTGGCCCTGCGCTCTGACTCCTCACTGCTCACAGAAGTGGTCGCGCGCATTCCGAGGACGGACCGGATTCTCGCTCTGGGATCAGATTCATCTTGGTTTTCTGGTCTTTCCCTGCAATCATATCCTTCAGCCTCTGGACTCTGGACTCAGGACGTGTGACTGAACCAGGATTTTCAACATCGGCGATTATTTTAATGATGGTTCGCCTCAAATGTAGATTTTCCCGGAGCTGCAGCTGATTCGTACTCAGTCCGCCTGGATCCTCTCAGCGCGATGGAGACACACGAGAGCGCACTGATTAAACTTTGTCTGGTCGGGATTTTGGGTGAGTCTGATTATTTTATCTTTTTTTAAAAATAAGACCGGAGTCTGCTGACCCTGTAGAGGGATCAGTTCAGGCCCAGTTTCCCGCCTCAGTCAGAACTAAATCCTCTCTGTTAGTCATGTGTACAAAGGGTGTGAGTCTGAATGTGTCAGGTGTGTACAGGATAAGTCTGAGGATCCATCTCAGCACACACACGGTGAGTGGAGGATATACTGTACCGTGGCATCATGCCCAAGTGCTCAGACCTGACCTATATCAGGACCAATGGGATCCTGTGGATCTGGCTCATTAACTGCTGGTACGGAGATGAACTCATGTATGAAATGATGGTTCATGTGGTGCAGGACAGTGACTCAGGACCCCCTTCTCAAGCATACTGACTGTTGTTTAGATGCTCTGTAGGACAGTTCTGGTTCACACACTGAGCTGGTCTTTACAGGATGTGGTTTAGAGGAGCGGGGGCTCTCACAGTGCTGGTATTGAGTTGATAGTTGGACCCGATGCCATCTGGTCCGACACTGATTGAAAATCCCAGGTGGACACATGAACCAGGTGATACAGGATTTCAGTTTCATGGTTCATGGTTCACAAGGACCTCACAGACCAGATTCTGTTCTGTTTACCCACAGATTCTCTGGGGAGGGGGGGGAGTGATCCTGAGGCGGGATACACGAGGAAAGCATGGCTCTAGTCCTTTTACCTTTTAAAGAGTGAAGTAGACAGGAGGATGTGGTCCATGTTCGGCCAAGACCTTGAGCCTGGACTCTCCTGGATCTGCAGCTCTGTCTGGCCAAGCAGAAAACCAGCTAACATGCTCCTTATTTAATGTTCAGTGTGTGTAAATGCAGCATCATGTGTGGACTGAGGGTGTAACAGGGATCAGATGTGGGATGGAGGAAGGTGGAAACCAGATGTTTAAAGAAAACTGACAGTCCCTCTGATGTGTTCCTCTCAGTCTGAGAGCAGGATGGTTGGTCCTCATCTGCAACACATTCCCACTGACTGAGGAGCATCTGCTCTCCCCAATAAACACATATTCATCCTCTCCCAGAAGGGAAATGGCCTCGGGGTTCCTCTGTTCCTCTGACATCTGAAAAAAAAAAAAAAAAAAAAAAAAAATGATGGGAAAAAAGAAAACTTTTTCAGTAGAAAGCTATTCTTAGAACTGTGGTGATCTGATCAGATCTGCTCAGTGCACGTGGCTGACGTCCATTTGCATTTCTGTTACATTACATTAGATTACAGTTTACATATGTTTGTTTGTCTTAAAGAATATTTCTCTTACTGTCACCAAATCCAACATTCTGTATGTAATTTGTTATTGTTGGCTCACATACCACCCTGCTGCAGGAAACACTCATTACTGTAGCAAATCCTCCTCTGAAAATAGTCCCAGACGACACAGCACCTTTTACTTTGAGTTATGTCTCGTCACTGTCCAGAAGTTCTCTTTGTGAGATGAGAAACGTCTGCTTTTTCAGATAAATAATGTTTTTAAAACCAGTGGGATGATGTGAAGAATGTGTTGTGGTGAAGCTGAAACTGAGCTGTTAGAGTGACAATGTGCTTAATACCTGAGTGGCTTCAGCAGGACTGAATGGGTCTGAGTGGTTGGTTGGATTTGTTTGGACCTGTGAGGATATGCAGTCAGAGCATAGAGAACCTGCCATTGTCTGTTCAGTACACAAACACACGAAGAGAAGGAATCTGACTCGGTCCAGACTGCAACACCTTCCTCATCACACACAGGTCTGCAGGTTAAACCCATCCACAGACACAGACCAGCTGCAAGATTCATTCAGCAGGAGCAGTTGAACTTTGTCTCCTGTTCATGTTTCAGTCTGATGCTGCAGCTCTGAGAGTTTCTGATGAAGAACTGTGTGGTCAACACCCTGCAGAGCTGGTTCTGATCTGACTGTCTGCTGAGTCCTGAGATCTGAGTCCTGGTCTCAGCTTCAGACAGAAGCTAATTTTATGTAATCTAAACTGAGGACTAAACTGAGTTGCAGTGTACCTGTGAGAAAGTGTAAAACAATAAACAGGAGAAGCAATATATATAATATAAAGTTCTGTCTTTATATCAGAGTAAAGTAGATCTGACCAGAGGGAGATGAGAACAGAATTGAATGTGTATGTCAGTGTGTTGATGATGAGAGGAGACGATAACATTGTGATGATGAGGAGTCACACTGAGGACTAAAAGTAATTTCCCCCTGAAACAAGTTAAAATAGTTCATTAATGAGTTGGAGCTGTTGGCTGTTGGCCAAAACTTTAAATCACGCTGAGAACATTCAATTAACTCTCACACAGCCTCCTCAGATCCAAATCGTGGATCATGTTGAGGTGGTTTTGGTTGATGAGTTGCACCCTGTGTCTCCACCACAGAAACAGCAGCAGCAGCTTCAGAAGGTTTTTCATGGAGCTCACTGTTCAGTGTTCATGATGGAGTAGGCAGTTCTTCTTAAACAAGATTGACCAGGGACTGTACACTGCACTGAGCCGGGGAGGAGGGGAGTTAGTTTTTATATATCATAGAGCTCAGAGCAAAGAGAGCAGAGAGGATCTGAGACCAGGGCTTTCCTGGTGCTGCTGTAGTTCTGGACCCTGACAAGGACTCAGGTCAGATTCATCAGTGATAACTCTCCTGTCTGCCCTCTCTAATTCTGACTTACTGCTGCAGCTTCAATCTCTCTGTCTACCAAACTTTCCTCCTCCCCACTATCCCCCCCCGGCTTGTTGGAACTATCCTGAGGTCTTTGGCATCGCTGCTCCAACTGATGCAATCGTTTTTTCAGGGAAACGTCTGCATTTGCACTGGGTTTTCCCCCAGTGTGCTGCAAACTCGCCAGGCCTGCCGACCCCCCTACTGGGCCTGACACACACACACACACAGATAACTGATACCAATTCGAAGGACTCTCTTGTCTGGTTTGTGCAATATCTGTCACTATTCTACCTCCTTGTATCTTTTAGCATCCTTATTATTTATTGTTTGTCCTTGTTATTTATTGTTTCATATACTGTATAATACTTTGTTTACATACTGTTGTTATCTTGTGTTGGTTTGTATCTTTTTATAGTTTTGTTGCCACAGGAGAGTGTCAAACCAAATTTCATTGTAGGTAAGAAAATGACAATAAATCTTCCTTATGTCCTTATGTCACAACCACAGATATAACGGTTGGAGGTCGTGTGTGATTAGACGCTGGTCAGGCAAACTCTGATAGAAAGTGGGCTGGTCTCATTGCTGTGTCATCACCTGTGTTATCTCCCTCCTCTGTGTCCAGCCCTGATGAGGACAGAGTCACAGTGATAAAAACATTCAGTGATTAATGACAATGATTAATCATTCAGAGGGTGAAGTCTTGACATTGAAGGGGGCAGAGGACAGAGGTGATTTGATCAGACTCCAGATCTGAACTGTCACTGAGCTCAGTCTGCCTCCTCGTATGTAGCCATGAAACTGTTTTTCCTGTCAGAAACATTTAGTGTTTTTCTGCACAGAGAGGATAATTAATGGCTGCCACAGTGTTCTTCCAAACAGTAAATGTTTGCTTTGTGTTGGAAAGTGCTGCAGTGGAGCTGGTTTTTGTGTTTTGAAACAAAGTGGCTTAGGCTGTTTTTGGCTTTTATGTGTTAGAATTAAACCCTTGTCTGGTGTTTAAGAGAAGTGCATGAGGGAATACTGATGAAAGCCTGAATTGCGTTGCCTCCCTAATGCTGTTATTCCGGTTGATTATCTTTGCTAACAAAGAGTGATTAGGAATTTATAAAGTATTCTGCTTCTGCCAGTTCACTGTTGTAATCACATGCATGTAGCTTATCTGTCACCAGCAGCCTGCACTGTGAGAGCACACCACTGTTTTTGCTTGTATGAATGCTATAAGCTAAAAACAGTTTGAATTTGACACTGTTTTGTTTGGATGTTCATGTTATGCTCAGAGCAGCAGTTCCACAAATGAGCCCTGATAGCTGAAGACAGATGGATTCACTGCACAGGGGCCTATTCCACTGAAGCTGGGCTGTAATTTTCCTCTCCACATGGTAAATGGACTGCATTTAGATAGAGCTGTTATCCCCTCACGGTGCCTCACAATCACCCACAATGAGCTGTCAAACTACTAGCTCTGCTCCATCACTGACCTGCTCCACCACCCTGCATACATGCACACAGGACCGTCCACCACCATGGATCCTCCTCCACCTCTTTTATTTCGGTCCATCTACATCATGGTCATCCACCACTCCCCCTCCCCTTTTTCTCCTCCCCCTCTTCCTGCATTTGTTTGCCAAGTACCCAGAGTTCCCCTCTGTCTCGTCTTCCTCTTCCTCCCTTTTGACCCTCCCCCCATGGAAGACTCCACTTTGATAGAAACAGCCTGGATTCTTCAGAGATGGGAAATGTCCTCCTGGGCTCTGTTTGTTCTTTAGGTAAAGTGATTCTCATTCCATTTCATTCTTGAGAGCATGTTTGAATTGAAACAGAATCAGCGCCAACTTGCTCTAAACCACCAGGATGAAATATTTGGCTTTGGTGCAATATTCACCCTCCTGATTTACCTCTCTTGTACTTTTTAAAATGTCTGAAAGGATTTTTCTTGTTCAGTCTCCTTCACAGAGTCACTGTTCGCCTCACCTGGCTCATCAGCTAGAAGGTGAATAATAATCAGCCAGCAGTCAATCACTGTGCCTTTCCTCACTGTGACTCCCACAGGCTTGTTTCTACGAGGACAGAGCTTCAGACAGCTGCAGATGGCTGCAGCCAGCTGCAGACATACACAGATGGCTACAGGTTGCAGACAGCAGCTGCAGTCAGCTGCAGACAGTTGCAGACAGATGCAGATGGCTGCAGGTTGCAGGCAGCAGCTGCAGATGGCTAGAGACAGCTGCAGACAGACACAGTCGGCTGCAGGTTGCAGACAGATGCAGACAGCAGCTGCAGACAGTTGCAGGTAGCTGCACACAGATGCAGATGACTGCAGGTTGTAGACAGCAGTCGCAGACAGCTGCAGACAGCAACTGCGGACGGCTGTACTCAGCTGCTGTCTGCAGCTTAAGTTAAGATTTAAATATCCTCTCTCAGCAACTGTCTCCTCAGTAACTGATCAGTCTTTAATTAATTTGTAAACTTGTAATATTTGTTGGGTAAAAGTTGTTCAACATGAGTCTGAACTGTGTCAGACAGAAACCAGACCTCTGATCAGTCTATACCAGCACAGAGCTGGTGAAGACTGATGTAAACTTGGTGTCTGGATGTGAATCTGGTCTTTGGTCTGACAGTCCTCTGTCCAGCCCAACCACCTCTGCTGTTATAACTGTAGCCTTATTCATTCATTATGATCCAGTCAGAGATGCAGTTCAATTGTAGGAGACAGAGTTGGTTTTAAACCAGGTTTTCTGGGTCTTTAATATAAAGAAACTAGAGAAAAACTGTTTGAAAAGAATTTCACTCTCATCAGTTTCTGTTACCCACGATGCCTCTGAGGCTCCTGAGCAGACATACATTTTAGAGGATGACAGTGGAACACTGTAAGAAAATAGAAATTATTGAACAGTGACATAGAATGTAATCATCAGTTTCATACAGAGACTTAAGTTATTGCAGGGACCATAAACACAATATGTCAAGTTTATAATTTAGTTTATAATTGTATTTAACACTGACTGACTGATTCTGCTCTCCAGTCAATACAGGAATGAGGTTTATTTTCTGTTGTGGTTATCACAACATGAGCAGAGAACAGTGTGTGTTCTCCTCTGACCTGGGACTAGCAGAGACCTGCTCTCATCAACTGACAAACTGACACTGACCCTGAGAGGTCAGAGTTTCTATCACAACTACATTATCTGACTGATGAGGACGCAGCGGTGGTCATTGCTATCTGCAGCTTCTTTCACAAGGTCCTTCAGCTTCCTGTCACACAGATCTGCTAGTAGCAGTCTGTTAGTCAGTTAATCTGTCTGTCAAACAAACTCATTGAATTTGTGCTGTAGCTTCTACTCTCAGGTTTAATGTCCATCTAAATTGAATTCTAAGGCTTTCACACGTCCTATTTCAACATTAATTTAATATCACCACATTCATTTAGAAACATTAGCTTTAATATCATGAAGAAATCAGATCAGAGTAGAGAGGACAGGACTACCGTCTCTAGGGAATATGATGTTTCAGATCAGAGAGCTGATGGAACATCCCGGCCTACATGTTGGAATCGTCTTTGCTGAGGAGGAACTGGGGCTAGAACAGAATGTGATCGAACCTCGTTTGTGTTCAGGTGTTCACGCCTCATATTCATTTTAACTTTGCTGCTGCTTGTGGCAATGAAAAGGCTTTCAGTTCAGCGGGTGAAAATATCCTTTAAAGGCCCCCCCTAGCTCTTTGCCTCAATGACCTCAGCCTGATAACCTTAGTCTGTTTTGGAAGAGCTGGGAATTCCCCCAGGGAGGATAAAGCATAAAATCTTATTTCAATTTTTCATCATCTCACTACAAAGTGTTCAGGTTGGTTTTGTTATTTCTGTGTGATATAACATTTAATTATTACAGCTCCCTTCAGCTTCTCTTTGTTGTTTGATCATTGTCTGATTTAAATCTGTATTGATCTGAAATCAGCTGCTTGCTGCCTCACAAACATCTGACCTCTGTTCTAAAATAACACTTCTCTGCTTCCTCCTGGCCGGCTTCAGTGTCATCTGTGTTTCTACAGTGCAAACAAGCCAACTCTTCCCTCTCATTGATCCAGCCTGCTTCAGTTGTTTTTGTGTAGATGGTGAACAGGGGGGTGAGGGTGGGAGAACACAGTGATCTTGAAGTGGCTTGAAGGAGCAGAGAGGGGGGTCGGGGTTTTATTCATGAGAGCTGAGTTGTGTTTGCAGATGAGAATGAATTCAGACATGCAGAATTTTTGCTTGATTCACCTCACACGTCCTCTCAGAGGCACTGCAGAGCTCTTCATCGATGTCAAATGTTAGACATTATTATTATCTTAATTATTATTATCATTATTGCCTTAATTATTGTCTTATTGTCTTAATAATGTTAGACATTATTAAGACACTGGACTGTTAATAATATTGTGTTGCTGATTTAGCAATTTCTCTGATTTCTTTGGTGATCACAGTGACCTGCTGTTTATGGAATCACCTGTCCAGGTTTACCTGTTACTGCCAGATGTGGTTATAACCATACTGTACTCAGAGTTTTTCAAATACACTGACCCTTTCTTCTGGAACACCCTATGGCAGCTGCATTGTTTTAAATAAATTTTCGATTATTACAGAGTACACACCTTTCCTGTAGGTGACAATCGTTGTTTTGTCTGAGTCTGCAGCCATGTTCACAGCTCTGTGAGGCTGGACTTATGGTGCGTTCCAGTTGTACTCAGAAGTCAGAATTTCTGAGTTCCTAGTCAGAAGTTTCAACTGGACTGCCCCCCTGATTTCCAACTCAGAAAGTCAGCGAAACCCCAGTTGTTATAGTTGTGAAAACTCAGCTAATTTTACTGTTTATATTAAACAGTTTTTTACATAACGAAATACACTAAAAAACAAAGATATCCTCTGCTCCTTTTCTCCTCCTCTGAGGTGTTCTTCAGGTGGAGTACAGATTTGTTTTGATTCTCTGAAAGAGCAACAACAACAAAGACTTTACTGTGAGTGTCCATGTTTTTCTGACTTCTCAACTGGAGCATGGTCGACTCAGAGGTGATGTCACTCCCAGTTCTGACTTCAGATGTCACACATCATTAGACACAGTGCTGCTTTCAGCTAAGTGCTAATGTGCACACATTGACAGTGCTAGCATTCTGATGTTTAGCAGGTATAATGTTGACCATGATCGCCATCTTAGTTTAGTGTTTTAGCATGCTAACATATGCTGCTAGCAGTAAACACAGAGTGCAGTTGAGGCTGATGGGAGTCATTAGCTCTGCAGGACACAACTTTGACCTGATAATGGCACTAGAGGAAAAGTCAGAGGATCATCAGATTCAGACAGATTTGTCCTCTGGGGATCAGGAATTTCTATAAAGTTTCATGGTGATCCATCCAATAGTTTGGTGGCGGCAGGGGGTTTGCTTAAAGTAACGGTGTGTTGTTGTTTATTGTTGCTCCTCAGACTCTCCGTGTTTTTTGATGTTCAGGAGCTGCTTCAATCTGTTTATCTGTGCAGAGACAGACAGTGTAACAGGAAGAGGAGACAAAGGACCTGATTTATTTCCTTTTTTAATTTCTCAGATTAGATGTGAGGGACAGGACACATCATTGCTGCAGGCAGACACAGACCTCCCTCATATCCTGTGTGGATGAATTATTCTATCTCTTCATGAGTTTAAAGTAACAACACAATTGAATCCCAAACCTTTACTTCTCTAATTAAATCTGACTGTTATTATGCCCCCACACCCCCCCCCACCCTCCTCACCCCGTTGTTACCCCTCTGTCCTCATGAGGAGGATGACCTAGAATAAGGTAGAGGTAGTTACACAAGCTGTGTCACTTCTGCCTGGGCTTTAAATCTGTTTGGACAGTGCTGCCAATTCATCTACTTTCCTTCATCTTCAGCTTCCTCTCATCTATATTTATCTCTGCAGCCTAACAGGCAGTGGATGACAGCGTGGCAGCATGCAAGCCGACTGAGCCAATTCTCGACTGGCACGCTGTCAGCCAGTGTGTAACACCTACAGACACCTCGCTTTAACTCTCCTGGTTTAAAATAGCTAAGCTCAGCCTGTATAATTCACAGGTTTAACACTGTTTTAATGTAGAGACAAGGTCCTGTTTAATTTGACTCCACAGCTTCTAGTTAAAGGAAGAAAGTTGTCGGTTTAAAACCCACCTTTACTAACACGTATTACTGATTATAGGTTGTGGATTTCATGAAGAAGCTAATAACTGCAGCTTGTTATAGTCTTTCTAATTTTAAACCTCCACATGAAGAGTCTCCTGCAGTATGGATAGTTCCCTCCTTTATACATTAAGGAACAGAATAAGACTCAGTTACTCCAGTTTTATTACATCTGTGTTTTTAGTCTCAGTCTGTTATTGTTAAATAGAGGTTTCAGTGTATTTTCAAATTAAAGCGTTTGTTTGAGAAGACAGAGGAGCTCAGTGAAGGAGCTCTTAAAATGTTAATTTGTCAGCATGATCCGCTCACACTGTGATGTTTAAAATGACATGCAGTGAGTTTCTTTTTAAAATCATAATTGATCTGGTCATATCATAAAGAGCAGGACTTGAACCATGATCGGCTGCCTTCATTAGCAGAATGTCTCTGCTGAGTGGCCAGTTGTTCCAGTCTCAGTCCTGCGAGCCTCAGTGAAGCCTAAGATGACAACAGGTGAGAGTCTCAAACATGTGACTGATGAGAGGTTTAATGACAATGTAGCACTCAGAGATTAAACTGATGCTTTTAATGAGAGAATCTGTGAATACATTTAAATTAAATTAGTCTTTAAGAAGTGCCATGTGAAGAACAGCTTTGGTTTTGTAAATTATTATTTCCTCCAGTGTTATTAGGTTCCTGTTTTTGGAAATAATAATTTCCCTTGTGTTCTGGTTTATTTTGGTATTCCTTCTCCTTTGTGTCACTGTTGTTCTTGTACTTCCTGTTTTATTTTGAAGTTACTTTCCTTGGTTTGTCTCTCATGATTTTACTTCCTGTCTTTATTCAGCCCTTGCCTGTGTCCTATTCATAATCATCCCCAGTGTGTATATAGTCCTGTGTGTGCCATGGTCTCTGGTCTCATGGTCTCTCAGAGTATTGAGTTGTGTTCATGTGTTGTGTGTAACCTGAGGATCCATGTGTGATATCCCCTAAGATTTTCTTCCGTTAGTTGACTTTATGGACATTGTGTATGTTTTTGGACTTTTCCACGTTTCCACTACACCCTTTGTTGTTTGTTTTTGGTTTATATTAAATCACTGAACAGTTTGAGACGTGTCTCCGTGGCCCTTGTCTTATACGCAACAGCTCTCACACAGGGTTACAGGGACACTCATGGTTTCAGTAAAATGAAAAGACATTGGTACAACCTGCAGCTCATAGCTACAGGTACATAAAGTATTTGTGATCATAGCTGCAGGTATTCATCCTCTGCAGAGTGAGGAGCTCTTATAAACAGACAGGTATCACAGCTGTGTGCAAACTTAAGCTGCACTTACCAGTGCTTTTATATCAACAGTCAGTTAAATGTGAAAGGAGTCGCTCACTGTGATGAATTCAGAGAATTATCACCTGACTTTGCAGCTCCTCTCACAGTGTTATAAGGGCTGTGTCCGAAAACACTCACTCATCCACTCCCTACTCACTATCTATGGAATTCAGCATAGAGGACTACACAATGAGCTCATCGTTAAAGTGTTTAGACACATTTAGACTCTACTCGGGTTGTTTTCTCTGTGCTGTTAATTACGTCTTTGCCATCGCACAATTAAAACCTGTCAGATCAACATCAGCTGGTGGACAGTCCATGCCTTCTATTAAATCAAATTTGAGGCTCATGATAAATGTATTGCTTTGTAACTTTTATTCTCATATTTTATTTGTCTTACTGTATTTTAGTTTATTTTTATTTTCTAATCTCTTAACTCCTTGGTGACTAGATTTAATTGTCTTGAATATGCTTTTATGTCTTCATGCTTTTCAGGTTTTATGTAAAAAGCTCTTTGAATTGTCTTGTTGTTTAAATGTGCTGTACAGGTAAACTTGCCTTGCAACCATTTGATTCTTTCTCCTCCCATTTGGCAGCCATTTTTTTCTCTCTCACAGCGCAAACACAGTGAATGATGGGATATATTGCTTGGTTAGTGACCATCGGTTGTTCACTACTTTTCATGATGCATTGTGGGATAATATGAGTCCACTATATAGGGCATAATAATCCCCATATGTATTCTGATGGCACTACAAAATGGTGAACTCACTGTATAGTGAGTATTGAGTGATTTCAGACACAGCCAACATCTCTCAGTTCATTGTTTTTTATTGAAGACCTGCAGCTTTACTGTTCTGCTTCACTCTCACTGCTCTCATAGAAACAGCTGTAAAAATTGTCTGTCCACAAACCTGCTCAGCAGCGAACAGCTGACACAGTTAGAGACCAGGTGGTGAACATGGTGGAGCATTTGGAGGAGGTGGAGGCCAAACACGGAGCTAAAAATCATTTAATACTGCTTTAAAAGTTTGTTAAAGTAAAATCATTGTATAAGTCAAACATCTCTGTCTCTGCTGATAGAGTAGATTCAGTTTCAGACTTCCCCCTGCTGTTATAGAGCTCATATTGCACAGACTCCTGCTGCTAGACTGTTGTTCTAGGTTATTTTCATCACATCCTCCATCCTGCTTCTGTTTATTAATAACATAGGAGAGGAGCAGTGGGTACCAGGTCTACAGAGAGTCATCATCTAACAATAAGAACAACAAGCTTGTTAAAGCAGTGTCAGATGAAACAGAATCCAGACACACTGAGTTTATTCACAGACACAAATGAACTTCAACAGAGTCCGTGTGGTTGAAAGCCTCGTCTTACACAGACTGCTAATGTGTTTCATCTCAGCACTGGATTAATTTAATTACATTACCAGGATTTTCATCTGCATTCACACAGCAATCTGCCTATAATATGAGGATAGAAGATAATATTAAGCCATGCACCAGGTTTGTTGATGTGTTGCAGGTCAGTCATGTCAGTCTGGCAGTTTGATGAAACTGCAGCATTTCATCATATTTATCATCACAGTGAGGACTGTTGGTGTCAGCAGACTCATTCTGCAGCTTTCATCCTGTCGTGTGAGAAATTGGATTAAACATTGAGTATACTTAAAACAACACATTGTAACTTCACTGAGCAACAGCGCCCTCTGCTGTTCTGAGTCTGAGCCATTTTCATGTGTGTTGACCGGAGCTTGGACTGCATGGTCCTGCTGACTGAACTGATAAGGACTCAGGAAAAGAGAACTGCCGTATCTAGAGAATACTTTATTTATAACACATGGAAGATCAGTACTGTGATAGACTTGGTACTGCAGGCTACAGTTCAATAAAGTTTCCTGTCTAACACAGAATCACAGCTCCTACAATCGCAGGAACATTTAACCATTAGCTACTGACAGGAAACAACATAAAAACAGACAAACAGTACTGAAGTGTTGAAATAATATAATAACATGAATGGGATATAACATGGGATTTAATGAAACCACATTTCTGTGTATATGAATGAGTTGTGATGATACTAATAACTATAATTTCAATCAGTATGTTTGTCATGATGACTTGACTCCGATCTGAAATCTGTGTGGAACCAGATTTGCTGAAAGCCAAGTTTTAAAGTCAGAGATAGAGGATGTTATTCTGGAAAGTGCTAGCCAGCTGTGGAAATGTGCTAACATCTGATTTGATGTAGCTGATCAGTGACGAGAGGACATATTGAAGTGCATTGCCCAGAGCATCTAACTAACTTGAGAAATGATTTTCCATCTGTGGAGGAAGAGAGGGTTGTCAGTGATTTCACGTGCTGAGGTAAAATACAGAAAAAGACGAACGATGGATTTGACTTGCACTTCTGTGGAGCCCGGGATTCTCCTGATCCGTCTAATAACGCTGACAGTGACTCAGCTGTCCCCTTCAGACGCTCTCTTTTGTTCTGAGGTGGTTTGTCTGAGGAGTCCTTGTCATCTTTTAAAGTCTCTAGGAAAAGTCTTTACTAGCTTTTTTCCTTAGCTGAAACCCAGAAAAGGACAGGAACCTCGAGTCTCGCTTATTATGGTTTGAATAGAGTTTGTTAACTTCAGTTTCTGAGGGTTTTGTGAATCAGTGGGACAGGGGATGAGGCAGTAAAATACAGCCTGAGTAAGCACTTAATCTCAACCATTTATATATTATATTTTATCTGCAGTGTTTCTAGTCACAGGCAGACTTTGATCACTGGAGAGTGCCCTAACACTTTTCCCTAATTAGGCAGATTTCTCGCCTTTGAAACAGTTTTGACCTGAACTTAAATGACAGAGCGTATTATGGTCTTGATAGGAAGCATAATCATTTTCATTGAGTTCTGCAGTTCGCTTGACCTCTGAACCATAAAACACCCAATTTGTTCTCTGCTCTGAAAATATTTTTATGAAAATAGGTTGATGCTGTTATAAATTCAGATAAAAACATGTAATTATGATTTTACTCGACATTTGATTTGTAAAAATCTGGATTGATGACAGCGCTTGGTGATGTAAGTTTGAGTATTGGTCAGACAGTTGTCTCCTCTCACTGTGAACGCCTGACTCTCAGCAAAAAGTGGATAAACACATCTCAGAAATATCCAGGGCTCTTCCTCTGAACACCAGGGATGGCCCAACTTCTATCAGACAAACTGCTCCACCTCAAAACATCCTTGTACAGCTTGTAGTGCTCTATATTTAGCACGCTTAACACGCTTAACAGTCTTTTGCCCTATATGCCTTTTCAAACTGGAGCGTGAGACTTCAAAGAAGTCAGAAGACTTCATGAGAAAGAGAGGGGTACTATTCTGTAAAAGCAACAAAGTAAAAATACTTAACATGCTATCAATATATATTCAGTTGCTTTTCAAACCTGAAATTTTATGTGTGATTGTTTGTCTTTAAAAATCAATTGTAACACAACTAGTCTCATTTGTGCAGTAACAGCAGTGACTGTAGCAAAGAAATATGGAGTGCATATCAAGAAGCATGTATGCAACTGACATTTTAATTTAAATGTGTACCACTGTTACAAACAAACATGCTTTATACGGGGTAAGGTAAATAACCTTTGATAGCTAAAAAGCACAGTGCTTTCACTGTTTGGGTTATTAATGTGCACTCAACTCATGATTAGGGTATTTTAGACAGCACTTGAAGACAGCCATACTAACACATGCATGTTGTATACTCCCTGACAGAAGAATTAGGCAATTACTTATAAATGGATACAGAAAATGACCTGCCAATTACATCAATAGACTGAGTTTTTTTTTTTTTAAACTCTTGTCTATGTCTTGCAGGTAAAATAAAGGGATATTTACATTCTCTGGGGTGATGTGTGTCATCCCAAGGTGAATTATTAAATATAATATATGTTGAAGCAGTGACGAGCTACTGTTTGAAAAGGACACCAAGTCTTTGGAAAATTGTGTACAAAATGAGGACACCATACTCTACTGACCTAAATCATTCAAGCATAACTATTTTAAGAGGTAATGAACCCAGACTATGTTTGGTAGGACCTGACCATCTAATAAACCCTCAGTTAATGGATTGCTAAAACACTTGAACATTATCCATTCTTTAAAAAATACTAAATATATTAAAATCAAGTTTAAATGTAGCAATTTGTGGCAAGCAAGACTATGTACTTTAATGTGACCACATCTCAAAAAAATCGCCAGCTTGCTGTGACTTGAGGAGTTGACTCGCTTCTGTCGGTCTGCTTGTCTCTCATTAAGCTTCCTTTGTGAGCGCCTCTCTCCAGCTTACTTCTCTTCAGCTCCTTCTGTCTTGATGGATGGCTGTACTAAACATCTCCACAGACGGTCAGCCCTCGGCCAGTATCAAAAAGTAATGAAACGCTGCATTAATGTACATTAGTAATGTGCTTCAGTGGAGCTGCCACTTTCTATAGGGATACTGAGTGTAGTTACGTTTTCTGCATACAAATTTAACGCCCAGTAAATACCCCACTAACATTATTAAATAGAGCTAATGTAATTCCATTAGGTGTCTTGACGTCTCCATATTACAAATGTAGTTACAAATATACATGGATCTTTCTCCCGACTTCATGTGTTTCCAAATTATGTGGTCAGACAAAATTAGCACATTATAGCATTATATCATAAGTGTGTGACTATAACAGGGAATAAACAATAAACACGCTTCCAAGCAAAACAGCAAGGACATGAAAACACTATAAATGAATTTCAAGATATTGTAATTGAAAGCCGATGATCAAGTGACTGAAAAATCTCATATAGAAAGAAAGTCCCAGTATAATACAGAAATAAACTGCACACAGGCACGTGATGATTTACCTTTTAACATAAAATGTTTTTGAACATATAATAAAATTTGGATTCCTAAACAAAAATAATAAATAGCTAATAAACTCTGAGTTGTTGGCCTTACTAGCCCGTTGTTGCAGGTGGAGGTATGAGAATAAGATTTGATGCCCCACTTACGCCCGAAGCCCGCCCCTCTGCTGCATCTCCTCCCGTGGTCCTGGTCTCACAAGGTGCACCCAGTCCACTGATACTGCTGGCTAGACAAAACTGTGGAGTTCTGATGGGAAAGTAGAGCAAGAAATGTAAACTGTGAAAAGGCATGATGATGTGACCCTGTTGCCGCTTCTGGTACAGCCATCTCCCGTCACTTGGCCAACGAGCAATATCCACAGGCGGAAGGAAGGAAGCACATGAGATGCAGACTACATTCTCATACATTTAGCTGCTAACTAATTTGAGGAAATTGATGATCACGTCTGTCTGCTATCTTGTTCTGCAGCGACCTCAGAGACTGAGATAGACTGTAGCCCTGTAGTCTGCCCCCACTTCACCCCTCCTGACTTCTCCTTCTCTCTACTCTGTGCTCTTCTCTCATAAAGCCACGACGCATGCTGCCTTCCATTGGTTTTTCAAGCAGTGGTACAGAAAGGTAGGGAGTGGCATCCTGCAAACACATGGTCATTTATGTGCTACCCATGAACACTCATACACAGACATGCATTAGTGCAAACAAGCCGCACAACTCGTGATTCAATTGCCTGGTGAGAAGTTTATACACCTGGTTTCAACCATGCTTCAAGATCAAAACACGTAAATGACATGAAGATTGTTCACCCTGGAAAATGCTAGACTGAAGCCTCTAACCTCTATTAATAAAGCATTCTTTTAGTAATGAACAAACGCCCTAGCTTTGTAAACTGTATGGGTTTCTGGTGCACAAACCAACTAACAACTATTATGCAAATTGTGATCCCTTAACCATTTACCTATATTTGCAACCTCAAGCCCACGTGTGGAAAGAAAGTAGGTGGAGAGCTGTGGAGGACTGACAGCAGCTGTGAATTGGTTTTGTTTTATGGCACTTGCGGACTGCCACAGCTTATTACCTCAGTCAGGCAGGAGGAGTGACAGCACACAGGAGCAGACCTAAACTATACAGATGGAGAGATAGGAAAGGCCATCCATGCATCTTCGCCTTGCTCAGTCTGGAATGCTAACCAGCCACCATCATTTTAATGCCAGCCAGGCACATGGGGACCAAAGCTCCATACATCTCTGGCTTTCCTGCTGTGAATCAGCCTCCTGAAATAAGACTCATTACATCAGTGATAATAGGGCCCCACTGTCATCTACCCATGCAATACCTCCTGAGTTTTTGATTTCTACAAGTCAGGGCATCGCAGAACTCATTCCCGCTGATTTAAAGCCATAATTTCTATCTAACTGAATGGCGAACTGGATAATCCTCCCTCAGTCCTCATTTTGTCGTCCCTTTGTCCTCTCTGTGTCCTCTCTCTGTTCTCCCTCTGTCCTCTCTCTGTGCTCCCTCTGTCCCTCCATCCTCTGTTCATCCTCTCAGCCTCCGACACTCTCAGCACAGAGTCCATGCCCCCCCGGCCAAGGAAAGCCTGCAATGAGTCCCGTCTTCAGCGGGAGGTGGAGGTCTGTGGAGACAGCTTCAAGCGGGACATGGCTCACATAGACCCACAGTACTGGTGTAACCTCACACACTTCATCAGGTACGAGGAGGCATGGATCACTAACATTCAGCACACAGAGGAGTAAAGTGTCTGTGGAGCAGGACAGAGGCCTGGAGGCAGTCTATAGGCCACGCTCATCCTCAGCTCCTCTTCCGTCAGGCTGCACAGTTATTTAACAAGGTAACAGTAACACCTGTCAGGCTTCATCCGGAGGTAGAGAATAGTGACAGAAGAACATAGCATAACATGGATTCCATGTAAAAAATGTAAAGTGATACCAATAATACAGTAGTAGTAATGATAGTAGTGATAATTAAAGTGGTAATTGCAAAAGTAGCAGTAATACAAGAAGCAGTACTAGTAATTTCAACAGGTGAGTGAGGTTGTAGGAGCGGCAGGAGGCTTGTCATCACAGATCAAACTCTACAGCTCCAGAGGCAGCGCACTGCAGAGAGAGAGATGGAAGAGCTAGTAACATGTATGCATCTACTCCTGGAAACTCTAGGAAGCCGGTCCACCAGTAAACCAGCATTCTGGGAACGCAATGTCCTAGTGGGATTGTAGGGAACTATGACATCTTTATTGTAGGGAACTATGATGTTGCCTGACCACTAAGGGCTTTGTAGGTGAGGAGGAGGATTTAAAATTCTATTCTGGATTTGACTAGGAGCCAATGTAGAGGCTAGGGATTGACCGATTATCGGCCGGGCCGATTATTGGTGAAGATATTCGGCATTTTGACGCATATCGGCATCGGCATTTTTTTAATCCGACGGCCGATAAGAGATCAATTTAAAACGCGGTTATTTTGGCTCTGATGCAGCCGCGCCTCTCTGTCTGCAGTCACTACGCTGTCTCCAGCATTGTCCCGCCCACAGCACCATCTGATTGGTTACACACAGAGCCACGGCAACAGCCAATCAGCAGTGAAAGCTGTGCATGCACAGTGCTCACACACACTGAACAACTCTGCTTTTTGCACCACAATCTGGTGTTGCTCAATTGGGACTACTAATTGATTTGAGACTCACATTTCTGTGCAAATTTTATTTAACTTTGTTTTATTTACTTTATAAAACTTAAGGAAGTTATTTATTTATTTAATTAAAATTTCAGTTAACTTTATAAGAGATGCTGCTGACCCTGGGAACTCCCTGCACTTTTTGTTTTTGAACTTTAAACAAAGATAAGTGAAAGATAAGATAACATTTCAGTTATATTGAAATTTTGGAAAACTTTATTTACTGTAGAAAACTTTAGGGAGCTATTTATTTGTTTAAGTTTTCATTTAACTTAAGACATGCTGCTGAGCCTGAGAGCTCCCTGCACTTTTTGTTAGAATTTTAAAACAAAGATGTCTATTGTCTAAGATTTAAAAAAAAAACAACCTTTAACATGTTGCAAATCTGAAAAGCTGTTTAATAAACATATCTTAAAGGCATTTAAACAAAGTTAAGTGCTGGAGTTTGTATTATTCAAAATTTTGATGCCAATATTTTCATTTTTACTGCAAATGAATATTGGCTCCAAATATCGGCCTCCTTGACTACTAATAATCGGTATCGGTATCGGCCCTGAAAAAACCATATCGGTCTATCACTAGTAGAGGCTAACACAAGAGAAATATTGTCTCTTTTTCTAGTTTGTGTCAGTAATCGTGTTGCAATATTTTGGGTCAACTGCAGAGTCTTTAGAGACTTGTTGGGGCAGCCTGTTGATAATGAATTACAGTAGTCCAGCCTGGAAGTAACAAATGCATGGACTAGTTTTTCTGCATCCTTTTGAGACAGAAAATGTCTGATTTTGGCTATATTATGCAGGTGAAAGAAGGCTGTCCTAGAAGTTTGTTTTATGTATGAGCTAAAGGACACATCCTGATCCAAGATTCTTTACAGTGGAGCTGGAGGCCAGGGCAATGCCATCTAATATAACTACGTCATTAGAAAATTTATTTCTGAGGTGTTTGGGACCAAGTACAATAACTTCGGTTTTGTCTGAGTTCAATAGTAAAAAGTTGCTTGTCATCCAAGTCTTAAGGTCCCTAAGGCATGCCTGAAGTTTAGCTAACTGATTTGGTTTCATTAGGCTTCACTGAGAGATATAGTTGTGTATCATCTGCATGGAAGATGGAACAATGGAAGTTTATGGGGTGACTCCTCATAATGTTGCCCAAGGGAAGCATATACAGGGTGAATAGGTCTGTGGTCTGCTGGTTCTGTGTACAGGGAGGAATTGTCGTTAACATGTACAAACTGAAGCCTATCAGATAGATATGATTTAAACCAGTTTAGTGCAGTTCCTTTAATGCCAATAAAATGCTCCAGTCTCTGTAAAAGGATGTGATGGTCAATCATATCAAAAGCAGCACTGAGATCTAACAAGACAAGTACAGAAACAAGTCCATTGTCTGATGCAGTTAGGAGCTCATTTGTAACTTTTACGAGTGCTGTCTCTGTGCTATGATACAATCTAAATCCTGACTGAAAATCCTCAAACTATTATCCTGTAGAAAGTCACACAACTGTTTTGCAACTGCTTTCTCCAGGATCTTAGAAAGCAAGGGGAGGTTATATATAGGTCTGTAGTTGGCTAATATGTCTGGATCAAGAGTGGGCTTTTTCAGAAGAGGTTTGATTACAGCTACTTTATATGACTGCGGCACATAGCCTGTTAATAAGGACAGATTTAACATATCCAATACAGAATTGCTAATTAAGGGCAGAGCTTCCTTAAGCAGCCTAGCTGGGATGGGGTCTAAGAGACAGGTTGAAGGTTTAGAAGAAGAAATGTCAGGTTTCACAGCTGTTACTAGCGATCCTGTGTTTTGAAATAAATCAGTGCTGGTTGAAGCAGTGATGAATTTTGTCTCTAGTTGTAAAAATGTTCTCATTAAAAAAGTTCATAAAATCATCACTGCTGAGGGTTATAGGAATACATGGATCAATAGAGCTGTGACTCTCTGTCAGCCTGCCTACAGTGCTGAAAAGAAACCTGGAAACCTGTTTTTATTTTCCTTTATTAACGACAAGTAATAGGCAGCTCTGGCATTACAGAGGGCCTTCTTATACATTTTAAGACTGTCTTGCCAGGCTAAGTGGGATTCCTCCAGTTTGGTGGTATGCCATATTCTTTCAAGCCTACGTGATATTTGTTTTAGTGTTCAGGTTCGAGAGTTAAACCATGGAGCTAGCCTCTTTTGCTTTATTTCTTTCTTTTTTAGGGGGGAAATAGAGTCTAAAGTTGTATGCAGTGAGCCTGCAACGCTGTATACAAGATGATCAAGTTGGGAGGGAGTAGCTTGTTAAATTGAGATATGGCATTGGATTTAGCTACAGCACTATCAGAAAGATTTCTAGTTAGGACATTTTTGCCTGTTGATACGTAGTCCAGCAATATAAATTCAAAAGTGAAGGGAAGACTATTACATGTTTAATATCGATACCATAGGCCAAAACAAGGTCAAGGGTATGATTAAAACAGTGAGTGGGTTCATTTACACACTGAGAGAAGCCAATACAGTCCAATAATACAAACATGCAAAGCTAAGGCTGTCATTGTTGTCACCCACATGAGTATTAAAATTCCCTACTATGATAACTTTATCTGTTCTAAGGACTAAACTCGACAGGAACTCATAAAATTCGGATAAGAAATCAGAGTATGGGCCAGGAGGGTGGTACACTACAACAAATAAAATTGGCTTTAGTGTTTTCCACCGTGTGTGTGACAGACTAAGAACAAGGCTTTCAAATGAGTTATAATTGAGTTTAGGTTTAGGATTAATTAGTAAACTGGAATCGAAAATGGCTGCAACTCCACTTCCACGGCCGGTGTCTCTGGGGATGTGTGTATTAATGTGACTGGGGGGGATGGATTCATTCAGGCTAACATACTCATCCTGACACAGCCAGGTTTCAGTCAGGTAGAATAGATCAAGATGATAATCTGAAATCATTAACTGTACAGCTTTTGATGAGAGAGACCTGATATTTAGCAATCCACATTTAACTTTTTATTTTGCCATAAATATGAATTGGCTGTGTTGATTTTTATTTGATTATTGTGGCTAACTCCTCTTCTACTAGCCTTTGATTTACTTAATTTAAGTGGTCGGGGGGCATACACAGTCTCTATGGGGTATGTGTGTGTGTGAGTGTGTGTGTGACTGTTGTAAAGGAGGCACAGAGAAGCGTGTAGGATTACAACTCTGTCTCCTGGCCTGAACTCTGCATTGTCAGGGCTTTGGTGTCCTAATAAACTCTGTCAGATTTCTAGATATGAGAGACGCTCCATCAAAAGTGGGATGAATGCCATCTCTCCTAATCAGACCAGGTCTCGCACAGAAGCTCTTCCAATGATCTACAAAGCCCACATCATTTTCCGGACACCACCTCGACAGCCAGCGGTTGAGTGAAGACATGTGGCTATACATGTCATCACTGGTCAGATTGGGCAGGGGACCAGAGAAACCTATGGTGTCCGACACTGACTTTGCAAAGTTACACATGACTCCACATGAACTTTTGTGACCTCCAACTGGCGTAGTTTCATTAGTGCTGATGTGAATAACGATTTTACCATATTTATGCTTATCCTTAGTCAGCAGCTTTAAATACGATTCTATGTCGCCCGCTCTGGCCCCAGGAATACAGGGGTCATTATCTCCATGTTCTGCAGAATTGAGTCGCCAATCACCAGAGTAGGCCCCTTAGCGGGTGTGTCTCTAAGTGGGGAGTATCTGTTTGAAACGTGAACTGGGTGGTGGTCGGCAGTGGGCTTTTGCTTACGACTACACCTGTTCTAACACACAGACACCCAGCCAGCCTGCTTTCCTGGATGCTTGGGAACTGCCGAGGGAAGGCTAACAGGAGCTATGCTAGGCTGGTCTGCACGAACTACTGGGGGCAGTTTAATATTAACTACTGAATTTGCTTCCATGGTGCGGAGCGGGGTCTCTAAATTCACTAAGCCTCGCCTCAAGTACAGCAAACAAACTACATTTATTACACATGCCATTATCACTAAACGAGGCAGAGGTGTAACTGAACATCTGACATGCAGAGCAAGAGGGAGAAGGAGAACGAGAGGCCATGGCTAGTTCAGCTAAAGTCACTAGCAGAGGATAGCGTGAATTGGTGTAGAAGTGGCAAAAGAGTCGCACAGAATAAGAGAGTTGAGGGTGAATTAGCAACTACCGTTACTGTGAATGTGTAGATTAAATTGGTGATGAAGACACAGATGTAGTGAGAGAAAAACAACAAGAAACAGTAATCTGAAGACACCGGCAACCAGAAGTGACAAAACACGCTTATGGGAGCATGTTTACCGCACCTAATTTGTGAATATCCAACTTTAAAATCAGGGTTTTTTTTAGCGTGTTTATGTGTTTGAAGAGTCCTGCAGAGATTTAACCACCACACACTGAACACCGAGGCAGTCTCTATCATCATCTAACCATTTTCACACTCCTGCTTCTTCTTTATGTTCTGAAGCAGATTTCAGTGTAAATCTGCTTTGACCAGGTCTGGGTGTTTCTCTGCTATGAAAGGGTTTCCTGATTCATTCATCAACACCCTCCTCCTCAACCGAGAGCCCATCAGTTTGTGCTGATGCTGATATAAACAGCAGAGAATCAGCTTTGCACACATGATGAGACAAATCTCTGCAGTGAAATTAAACTGTCTCTTTAGGTTAGAGCTCATGCAGCTTTAATTTGACAGAGATAAAAGTGAAAATGTGTAGAAGTGACTCTGGAAGCAGATTTGACTACAGAGTAAATCTGTCAGTATCAGTGCAGACCTGTGAAAGACAAGAGACATATGAACACTGAGAAGCTGTCTTCGTTTTAAACTCTTATCTCTTACCTCAGGTGCTGTGGTCTTCCTGAGGGCTCTGTATATATTTGTAGTTTTAGTGAAGGAGGCTATCAGCCAGTCCTGCATGGTGGCACCTTTAAAAACAGCCCCCTGCAGCTGGGTGGGCAGCTGTTTTTAATCTGTGTCTATCCTGATTCCTCCTCTCACCTTTGGCCTCTCACACTCGTCTTTTTTTTCCACTGACCACCACAGAGAGAGCCAATAATATTCACACAGCTCAATAAAATCAACATCAAAATAACCATCTGACTCACAGCTTTACTGGAAAAAATCAAAGATTCTGGAAAGAAGAGACACCTGCTCTGTCCATCGGCCGTGCACTTGCTGTTTTTCTCTTCCCATTGTTTTTTCCAGGAAAACGTGTTGCTTCAGGTTTCTTCATACAAGCACATACACACTGTTTTATCACTGATAAGAAACTGAGGGAAAGACAGATTTAACCCCATCAGCACTTCAGGGGTGATGGTGTAAACATCTGGGAGAACAGTTAGAAACTGACACCTGCATCAGGAACGTCACTTCAATCTAAATGTAAAGAAAAATATATACATATATATGATGAATGCTTTGTCAAATCTGATGTATCAACAGAAACTGGGACAGCAACAACCCTGCAGTGTAACTGTAGCTGTAATTAGATTCAGGCAGTTGTCAGAAAGGGGGAGGGGGGCCTCATGTTTACTCCAGCAGTGACCCCTTGCAGAGCCAGTACCAGCTGTTACCAGAGGAGGAGGAGGGTCATTACTTCTAATCACACATTGATTTTCTGCTGCGCTGTGGTGCACTCAGGAGGACAGTGGTGGTTCTGGTCTGTGAGGACCTGTTAGGACTCAGGGTCAGGGTCTATGTGGAACCAGATGCTACTCTGAGGTCATTAGATCATTTCCTGCTACAGCTAATGAAGACTAATTGACCATTTAGATGAGTGAGCTTCAGTGTAAATGGATTAGAGCTTCATAGGACTGGAGGGAGACCGTTACCATCAGATGGGAACAGCTGACACAGCTCAATTGTGGTTTACAACTAAATCCACACCAGGTTTAGTGATTTTCAGTTCTGATGTGAGTTTTATCACTACTGATCAGATTTCAGGGTTTTCTTATTTTAGATTTAAAGGAACAGTCAGACATGTGCTTTCCTGCTCAGAGTGAAATGAGAAGATTGACAAAATGTGAAGCTACAGCCAGCAGCCAGTTAGCTTAGCTTAGCATAAAGACTGGGAACAGAGGGAAACAGCTAGCTCTGTCCCCTCAGTCTTGGCTTCACAGGGAGCTTTAATGTTTCAGGGATGTTATGAAATAAAATGCAGATGCTGAACTTGGTGAGCTTCAGTCTGAACCTACAAACTTCCATGTGTGAGGTGGGGTGGGGGTGTCGTGTGTGTTCATATTTGTTTGTGGTCATGTTCACACATCCACAGGTTAATTAGGGCCCGAGCAACGAAGTTGTGAGGAACCTATTGTTTTTGTAGTGATTATTATTATTATTAGGGCCCGAGCAATGAAGTTGCCAGGGCCCAACAGTCCCGTGGCGAGTTTTGATGCTTCGCCATGAAAGAGGAAATATATAATTGTCCAAACCTCAAACTTCACATATTTGACAAGAGGCCCAGCCTAAATGCATCACCATGCAAATATTCAGCCATACTCATAGCGCCACCAATTGGAAGCAGCATGACATGACATGACACGTTTCGTACTGTTCTCCAAGTGGGTTGATCAGATTCACCTCAAATGGCAAATTTCCAACCCTCACCATAAAAAAGGAAGTTGTTGTAACTCACATATACATTATCCAATCTGCCCCAAATTTCACTTGTTGTATAAGAGTCTTGGTCTGAACACACTTGTCAAGTGCGAGGGGGAGAGGAAAGAGCAGGGCTCCAGACTGCGACCAATTAGTCGCATTGTGCGACCCTGTTCCAGGGTTGGGTCCATTGTTAAACATTGCTTTATTTGTGGTGGCCCATTTATCATTTATGTTTGTGCTGCTTCTCAGTCCGGGGCGAGGCTGCATCCTCAGTGCGTGCGCCACACACACGCAGCTGAGGCTGAGGTGAACCAGCTGAATTGAAGCAGCTTGAGTTGACGATGATTTCACTCGTTACTCTCCAAGTACATTGAAAAGTAAAAGTTGATGGCCTTTAACTTTTCTTTGTCAAATGGGGGGTGCGAGGGCCTGTTCAACGCGGCTTTAATTCTGATTGTTGTTGTGTGGATGACAGGTGGATTACATCTGGGAGACCTGGATTTTTTTGGTAAAAGTCCCTGGGAATGTATCAAGTGTGGTACAAGGGGAGGGGTTTGTTTCTGACAATTTGAGATCTTACCGACTCTGTTAACAGGTCTAGTAATGTTTTAACTTTTTTGTTTTTTGTTTTTTTTTTACTTTTAACAGTTTTTGCTAGACTGATGGATAAAATCACTATTATAAGTTGATAAATGGTCTAATGGGTATTTCCTGCAATAGGAAGAGCTGTGGATAATATAAACGGTAGCTGGAGCTTCTCTCAGTGCCAACATGAGCAGGCTGCAGTGGCTGGGTACTGATAGAATCAGGCATAGCCCGGTGCAGAGTGGATTTCTCAGTCTCTTCAGTTTAGTTTTTCTTCAGTTTGGCCTTGGCTCTGTATACACGCTGCATTAATTCACTGCTGTACAAAAAACAAATCTCCCATATCAACTAAACTGAAAGGCCTCTTCCTTTTACCTTCACCACTACAGCAAAAAAAACAAAACAAAAAAACAACAACTTTATTTCTAACAGATGAAGACCTTTACAGAGACTGCTGTAGGCTACAGTTCAATAAGGTTTCCTGTCCAACACAGAATCACAGCTGCTAAAGACACAGGAACATCAGTTACTTACAGGAAACAACAACATCAAAACAAAGAAACAGGACTGAAATGTTGAAATAAAATAATAACATCAGAGGAAAATACAAGCAGAGAAAGCTGAACCATTAAAATAATGATTCAACAAAAATAAGGAGCTGAGTGAGTAAATTATATTCAGACTGAAGTTTATTTCCTGTCATGAACTTTTTGTTGAATTTGTTGTAGTAGAGAAAATCATTTTTCTAGTTCACATTTATTTAGTTGTGATGATGATAATAACTATTCTTCATGATGATGTGTAGGAAACAATGGAGAGATCAGACCTGGAGATGGTCTGAGATGACAGGTACTGTGCTTTAAAAATTACAGTCCTCCTTAATATCACAAAGAGCTTCAGGTCCAGGTGACATGGAGCCAGAGTTAGTGTTAGTGTAGCTAGTGAGAAAACCAACAGCTCTTGGATGTCATGGGAAAAGAAGCTGCACCCGGAGGACTGAGGGTTCAGAATGGAGAGAGAGGGATTAGAGCTGGCTGAATGGATTTGTCATAGCTGAGCTCTAAGTCTGAAAAGTTCCACGAAGGCTCTGAGCGACCCTCACTACTGAGACAGAATGGGTGGAAAGAGGAGTAAAAGGTGGTGTATCCCCAGCTGCAGTGATAGATTACGTACTGAAGTCTGAATAATATGAGCTTAACCACAGCAGATTTCTTTATAGGTGGTGTGTTCAGAGAACCAGGTGTAGAATAAATGAGGTGGGAAACTGCGATAGACCTTTTAGTCTCACAGATGATCTGATCTGTGTATTTTAAACAGCTCAGATCTTCCTCTAACCCTCTCCTTCTCCTCTTCCTCCTCAGTGAGTACCACCTCTTCACCCTCTGCACAGAGACCAAGTCCCACATTGTCCACTGCTACTGGCCCAACCCGCTGGTGGAGAGCTACATCATCCGCATACACAAGCACTTTTTCTCCAACTGCACCATGGAGCAGGTGGTGTGGGTGGACCCACCGGACGACACTCTCACCATCCTCATCCTCATCCCCGTTTTCCTCACCATGGCCATGATTGCCCTTGTGGTCTGGTGCAGCAAGAGGAGCGATATCCTGGCCTAGGAGGGGAGGAGGGCAGAGGAGGGCGGAGGAGGACTGAATCCATGGTCCCAGACTTTTTACTGTGACTCAGCAGAAGAGAGGTTGTTTCAGTTGGTCAGAGAGAAGGAGAGCAGCTCCCGGTATTTTAAGAAAAGTCTTCATGCAGAGTGTGTGTTTTTAAAATCTCTAACATTGGTCTGCAAACACTCAACATGGTCTCAACTCGAGGGGAAACAGGGGGAAACAGCTAGCCTGCCTCAGCCTCTAAAGTTCACTGATGAACACATCATGTTTCTTTCATCTGTTTCACGGTGAGTTCCAGCCAGGTGACTTTGACCAGGCTAGTTGTTTGCCACTGTTTCCAGTCTTTATACTAAGCAAAACTATCTGGCCATTAGCTCCAGTTACATATTTACAAAGACATGAGTGATATTCATCTTCTTCTGTCCAAAAATATCAAAATACAGTATGTCTTTAATTCTGAAGTTGGTTCATGAGATTTCTCTGATAAAGCTGTGAACTCTCCTGTAAATCTGGTGATCTGTTTGCCACAGATAGAGGGAGGTCTGATCTAACTGAGACACAGAGGATTTTGGGGGTTTGCTGTTGAGCAGATCTTGGGACATTGGATCTTTGAGCTTGTGGATCTGGACCGTGGACCTCAGAGGTTCATGTCAGAGCACTGTATCATTGCTGAAGTTTCCACCAGAGGCAGCGACTGAACTCTTCACTGGTGAAAACAGACTCGCAGAGGACGATGGGTTGGTAGCCAAATGTGGACTTAGTATTGGTTCTCCCACTGAGTGGACTGTTGCCCCTGGAAACAAAAGACACTGTTGTGGAACCCAAAGACAATTCAACTCTGTTCAATTTATTCTGGGACTTGAATTTCTTGTGTGACTACCTGAGCCCCGATGGACTGTTGTATAACTTATAACTGTGGAATAAATTACTGTTAATACTCAGAGAGGGGCTCTCAGTGGAAACCCCTCATACTGTAGTCATATTGTGTCCGTGCTGTCTACTGTACCTGCCCGTGTTTGTTTTCATCAGGTCTGTGACTGCCGTCCTCACCAGCCACCAAACTGAACCAAGCACAGGTTTCTTCTGTTCTTCCAAAGCATTGATCTGTTTGTCAGCTCTGCTCAGAGCTGTGTGAGGAAACTGAACCTGTTCAGATAAAATACCTTCATTAAATCTCATCTCTGTCTGTAAGCAGCTGGTCCCTCTCCTTCATTGCATGAACCTTTATTGCTATGTTGAATCACTGCTTGTTTCATATCATATTTTTATAAAACTGTAATACTTTCCTCTGATATCAGTGAAGAGGCTCTTTACTTCACAGCAGGAACCTCTGTTTACTGACTTAATAAGTTACTTTTACACATTTTGCAGAAGGTTTTATCCAAAATAAGAGAATCTGTAAAACAAGTGAAGCATTTCTTCGCTGCAGCTTTTAAACTCACACAGTCTATTATTATATAGTCAATATTAAATCATTATCATCATCATCTTTGATCAGTGACGTGTAGAGAACCGGGCCAAGCACTGACTCTGACCCCGACTGAGGAGTATTCAGATATAAAAAGAATCATGACTAAAACCTTCCCTTACTGTTCCTCTGCAGACTGGACTCTCTGTGGAGTCTTCGGCAGATCTGTCTGATTTTAATGAACTCTGAGACTCAGTCAAGCTCCGGGGTCACAAGGTACCTCAGGAATCATTCAGACCTTCTCACAGGCATTGAAAACAAGTCTTGATGCATCACAAGGTCAACAGGCGTTTCCTCACATGAAACAAACACCTGCAGTCAGGGGTGCTCCACCCACCTGAGCTGTCCCTGCTCGCAAACAAAGCCTTCCTGATTATCAATGTTAATCTGTCGTCTGAGAAGTTTGTCAATGTGAGTGTGTGTGAACATTCATCACTGTCAGATGGGAATGCAACCATTACCGGCTCACATGGTCACATCCTGAGGTGATCACTCCATCACTTTATTATCTGCTGCCTGAATTATTGACTGTAGATTCTATTTAAGGTCACAATTAATGTCAAGTCAAAACCAGAACTGTCCTAGTTTGCTTTTTCTCCTCAGATCTGTACAGCAGGAACCTGGAGCTGCTGACACTTCCTGTGTCTCATCTGTCTGATCTGCAGTTGGCCACAGGAGCGTGAAATTAACTTTTTATTAAGCTGTATATACCTCCACAGGTTTATGGCCTCTCAGTTTCTGTGACATATACATGTTTACAGAGACAGGAAGCAGCAGTCTGATGGTCGGGTGTGTTCTCATCATCTGACAACTAGAGCCTGGTCCTTAAACACCAAACTAAAAATAGACTTCTAACGTCATCAGTTAATGTATTTAGTGTTTCTATCTCACAAATCTGTAATTATACAGTGTGATGTCTGGAGCCTTTACAGTGCTGCATCAAATAAGTTTGAGAAGTGAATCTATTTTGCTGTTTGGCTTCTTAATCTTGGTGTGAACTTGAATCACACTGGGGGGCTGAACGATCAGATTTTAACTGAAATTGTCATTTGAACACAGCCACAAAGGCTGTGATTATTTTTCCAGCTCCTGACTCTGACCCAGTGGTTAATTAGGTCTCATCGTTGTCTCTGTGTGACAGACAGTCATGCTAACCAATCAGAAGTGGCCCAAGTCAAAGCGACTGTGTAAACGCCCACTAACAAAAAACCACGTCGAGGGAAGGTCGTGGTGAGGAAAATGACCACTGCCTCAGAGGAGACAGGTCAACAACTCGCTACATTAAAAGCAAATAAGCTCCAGGAGTCTCTGATAATTTGTTCCGACTTTCAGATGTTTGTGTGTGTTTGTGTTGATGTCTGGCCATCCCGAGTTTTTTGCCAACAGTGGCTCTGCTGGCATGGAGGCTAGCCCTAGTCCTGTCCTTGGTATAAAGATATATAAATATAAAATTGCAATTAGATATTTTCCCCAAATCGTTTGGCCCTATATCACACTCGTGTTGACTCAGTTTCATCCTCGGCTGAGAAAAGAGTGTGAACACACTGACTTTGACCTCAGAGCTCTGAAACCTGGGGAGGGTTTACTGAGGCTGTGTGCAATCAGACTCAAACATTATTCTTTCATTGAGACAAACAGTATTATATGGACCTACACAAACAGCCATGACAGGTTTGCTTTGTGTCTGTGTAAACCTTCAGAAAAATACAAAGAAAAGCAGTTTCACATCTTATCACTGCATTATGTAAATAAACTGAGAGTCAAACAATGCAGTCGTCACTGTCAGAGCATGACAGTCTGATCGAACTGAAAACTCAGCGAGCACCAAACAATCCTAGCATCATGACTGACTTCACCTAAACAAAAAAACTGAGAGATATCAGAGTTTTATTCATTCCATCTGAAAGAGTTTTTCTTTCTTCTCAAAGACACAAACACACAGACAGAGGACACAATGGTTCGCTGAGAGGTGACAGGGCACTTCTCCAAGATGGCTTCTCTGTCCGCCTGCATGGCCAGCATCTTGGGGGCAGGAAGGATATTAAAGCTTTTTCCCAGAGTTGACAGAAGAATACAGGGAAGTGGGCTGACCCGCTGGTTTTGACCAAAAGTGGTGCAGGAAGTGTGAGAGTGCCATGCAGAGCTGAGCTGTTGTGATGGGTGAACTGGCAGAACATGAAGGTCTGAGGCTTTTCAAGGCTGTAGTCCAGTCCCAGTGCTGGGTCTTTTGTTATTCTGTCATCACCACATTACAGCTCAGTATTTGACCAAACTGTGTTTACATGGCCAAGATGTTGAACTATGTGTCACCAACAGTCACCTCAGCAGGTGATTTCACTGGTGACCCACCCACCCCCGACCTGATCAATCAGTGCAGCAGTCAGTGCAATCAGCTGGTGGAGTAGAAACCTGATGGTCCTTTGTGATTCCTCCTCCCTGCTCTATAAAAATCAGTCACTCCAAACTGACTCTGGTCTCAATGAAACATTTCATAATGATTGAACAGGAAATAGATCGTGTAGATTGCTGCTAGAAATACACTAGCTGATCTGTTTCCTGTTCTGCTTGCAATACACTGGTAAACTACTGGTGTAGCGGTGCAGTGTATTTTAGAGTCCAGTGTTGGTGTGGGAGCTCCACCACCTGTGAATACTGACACCTTCACTGAAGACGTTATGACACATGACACCAGGTAAATCACAGGTGTAGATGATTTGATTGATTGATCACTGAGTTCCATTTAGCTGCTTCAGTTTCTGTTGATGCTGGTTGAACAGAGTTTCCATCCACCTGTTTTTATGCACATTCTCAGTTTGTGCCTGAAATAGAGTCAAAGGTTTTTAAGCTGAGGTGTTACAGTGACAGAGAGGATGCCACCTTGTTTCCACACATCTTTGAGAATCAACAGGAAATCTCTGTGTTAAAACTCCTTGTGTTTTTCAGTCCAGAGTTTGACTCTAGCTCGTTGAAATATCTGAACTATTGCAGGGGATTAAACATTAGCTTAAAATGTATAAAAATGTTAGCTAACTTTTCAACAGCAAACACTGGTAGCATGCTAGCTGTGTGGTTCATATGGCCTTTAAGATAAAATTTCACAAACCTGGCTCACACCTGTCAGACCAACCTCCTCTCAGTCCATCAAACTGGACGGAGAAAAACAGACTAATTTAGCTTCTCTGCCATGACTGCAGTGATGTTTCTATCCATCCATAAGTACGCATTTCCCTGCATTGAACACTAGGGGTGTCCTCCGTCTATTGTACGAAATGATGTACTCAAAACAAAACTGTGTGGAAACAAGGAGCAAAAACCAAAGTGAAACAGACTCAATGAAAAAACTCTGGTGTCCATGAAACACAAAGAGAAGCATTGGGGAAGCTGAACATTTCTCACAGTAACATGAAACAGAAACATGGTTTTCATCATCTGAGCTCTGACTGCAGCTCTGTTTAGCTGTTTACAGTTAAGTTCAGTTTAAGTTTATTGGCATTCAGCCATGTAAAAAGCAAGAAGGAATGAAATTTTTTACCGAGGTCCAGCAGCGTAGACAATGAATAACATTAAGATAAAAACTAAATACATAAAATAAAATAAAAATAGACCCTATAATAAATAACTAAAAGAACACAGTATAAATAGAGAGCACATCGTACAAATAAATGACAGTGGTTTGATAAAAACATAAAAGTTTTTCCTTCGTGTTTTAAAAAGGTTCTGCGTTCATACCACAATGTTGTGAAACCAATCTTCATGCACACTGATCTCCAGAAACTATACTAAACAGAGTATTCCAGGCCAGTAGCGATGTAGTTTGACGAGTCTGCAGCACAAACACAGCTCAGCAGCCCGCCATTGTTGTTGTTTTGTTTGCGCGTGGTTATTAGGCTGAAAATGTAACAGCCGTGAGCAAGGTGGGGCAGTGTTGTCGCAGTTTTCACAAGTACTGCCCATCACCAGTTTCCATTGTGACGGTGAGGGTGGCGTTTTCAAAAGATCATGCTCTGGAACCTGGTTTCAAAAGTTTGCATTTTCAGGCCCCAAAACAAAGGTTTACTGCTAGCCATGTGTAACCAGTTTTAGTGATATAAAAGTGTATTACAGTATAACAACAACTTGGACTAATAATTAGACCCTGGCCAGAATCAGAAGACACCAAATTCGTAAGGAGCCAATGTGTTGAGCAGCAATAATGAGTCAGGCACTGAAATAACTGTTGAGTAGCCACTCTTGTATTTTTACAATGAATGAAATGTTCAATGTTCAATTTGTACAAAACCATACATGAATGACCCAAATTATCAAAATTAAAAGAATAGTGTGCACACTTGAATAAAATAAAAGTGTCCGTTGGGGCCCTTATGAAATAAAAGTTGTTGCAGGTGCACCTGATTTTAATGGTCCATGGAGTGTAATGTGAGTGTGTACGTGTGTATCTCCTTTGTGGTGATTCTTCCTCAAAGTGGTTGGCTCGCCATCTGTCACAACCGGAATCTCGTCCTGGTCCTCGGATTTTCCCCGTCCTCTCAAAAACCTGACCTATACACAAGGTCATATAATTTACATTCTATTCTCAGATGCATCATTAAAGGTTTAAATGCCAAAAATCAATATATTGCATCAACCTCATATGTTAATCTTCAATCTTATCAAATCTCAAAGCTTCAGTTTTTAGTTTAGTTGTACAACATTCAACAATCAAGTGTATCAAATATGGGAGCTAACCATTCAAGTGCTCACATATTTATCTGTTCATGTGAACAGTATTTCAATAATATTTACGGTAACCATTTACATTCAAAATATATATCATAACCATATCAAAATCATGTGCAAATAACATAATGCACATATTGAGTTTGTTTTAGAGGTATCAAAGAAGTGTGCTTAATTACTCCAACGCTATAGGCCTACTAATGCGAGAGAAACTGCACCAAAAATTACCCTCTAAGTAACTTTAGACTCACATTGAAATGAAATAAATTCCTTCAGTAGTTTCCATAATACAAAATAAAATATAATTTTACTCTCATAACCTTTAATACCACCACTGCTCTCCTTCAGCACACTGAGAAACAACAGAGAAATAGCATCAGAGCAGCTAAAGAGACACGTTTCTCACCGTTGCTCTGTATTTCAAAGCCGAGCACGTCGATGTCGGAGCTGCAGCGGCTCTCCAGATGGAAGCTAAGTGGTTAGCCGACGCGACTCGTCTCCTTCGTGTAGTCACTCGGCTCCGGACTTCCAGTGGTTAAGTGCGCTGGCTTTCTTTTTCCTCTTTCCACAGTTTAACTCGGGTTTCTCTCCTTTTCTCGGTCTTTTCTCGGTCTGTTAAGCAGGTAGCTGCCCTCACTCCCGTGGCTGAGATGAGAAAAAGACCGGGAGAACGACGCGCTGGCACTTCACCTCACAAGCTGAACGTGGTGAACGTAGCCTCTGATTGGCTGTTGAGGGCTTCACGTGGGATCATGTGAACTGAGCGGTGCATTCAAATGCAATGGGACATTTTAAACTTTGCCGATGTAAACAAATAAAAATAAGAAAATAAATACTTTCTCTTCTTTCTCTCATCTAATTGTGTTCTTGTTTACATCTAAAAATGCAAAAATTAAAGCAAAAGAGGCAAGCTCCATGGTACAACTCTCAAACCCGTACACTAAAACAAATATCACGGGGGCTTGAAAGAATGTGGTGTTACACCAAACTGGAGGAATCCCGCTTAGCCTGGCAAGATAGTCTTAAAAGATATAAGGCCCTAAGATAGAAGGCCCTCTGTAATGCTAGAGGCGCCTATTACTCGTCATTAATAAAGGATAAGAACAACCCCAGGTCTCTGTAGCCAGGCTGACAGAGAGTCACAGCTCTATTGATCCATGTATTCCTATAACCCTCAGCAATGATGATTTTATGAACTTTTTTAATGATAAAATTTTTACTATTGAGACAATATCATCATCACATCCTGCCTTCAACCAGCGCTGATTTATGTCAAAACACAGGATCCATAAAAATCAGCTGCAAAACCTAACTTAGACAGTTCTCCCATCGACCTCCACCAGCTCACTAAAGCTATTTCAGCATCTAAACCTTCAACCTGTCTCTTAGACCCCATCCCAACTAGGCTGCTTAAGGAAGCTCTGCCCTTAATTTGCAGTTCTGTGTTAAATCTGGCTATGGCTATGGCTATGTGCCGCAGTCATATAAAGTAGCTGTAATCAAACCTCTTCTAAAAAAGCCCACTCTTGATCCAGACATATTAGCCAACTACAGACCTATATATAACCTCCCCTTTCTTTCTAAGATCCTGGAGAAAGCAGTTGCAAAACAGTTGTGTGACTTTCTACAAGATGATAGTTTATTCGAGGATTTTTCAGTCAGGATTTAGATTGTATCATAGCACAGAGAAGGCACTTGTAAAAGTTACAAACGACCTCCTAATTGCATTAGACAACAGACTTGTTTCTGTACTTGTCTTGTTAGATCTCAGTGCTGCTTTTGATACGACTGACCATCACATCCTTTTACAGAGACTGGAGCATTTTATTGGCATTAAAGGTACCGCACTAAACTGGTTTAAGTCCTATCTATCTGATAGGCTTCAGCTCGTGCATGTTAACGACAATTCCTCCATGTACATAAAGGTTAGACATGGAGTTCCACAAGGGTCAGTGCTTGGACCAGTTCTCTTCACCTTGTATATGCTTCCCTTGGGCAAGATTATCAGGAATCACTCCATAAATTTCCATTGTTATGCAGACAATACACAGCTTCATCTGTCAACGAAGTCTAATGAAACCAGTCAGTTAGCTAAACTTCAGGCATGCCTTAGGGACAATAAAACTTGGATGACAAGCAGCTTTTTACTATTGAACTCAGACAAAACCGAAGTTATTGTACTTGGTCCCAAACACCTCAGAAATACATTTTCTAATGACGTAGTCACATGAGATGGCATTGCCCTGGCCTCCAGCTCCACCATAAAGAACCTTGGAGTTATCTTTGATCAGGATATGTCCTTTAGCTCACACATAAAACAAACTTCTAGGACTGCTTTCTTTCATCTGCGTAATATCACCAAAATTAGACATACAGACTGGAGGAGCTGGGAATCGAACCACTGACCTTCTGATTGGTGGGCGACTGCTCTACCTCCTGAGCCACAGCTGCCCCAGCCGCCTCAGGCTCCTCTACTGTGGAACCTTCTCCTAGTTTGGGTCTGGGAGGCAGACACCCTCTGCACTTTTAAGAGTAGGCTTAAAACTTTCCTCTTTGATAAAGCTTATAGTTAGGGTTGGCTCAGGCTTGAACCATCCATTAGTTATGCTGCAATAGGCCATGACGCACAGAACTTCTCTCTCTCGCTCCATCAGTATGGATTCATATCCCATATTACATGTTACTAACTCAATATCTTCCCTTTCCCATAGTATTGTGCTCTTCCGTCTCTCCCTCCTCTCCTGTCACTTTCTGCAGGTATTTCTGCCTCTGGAGCTATAGAGTCTGATGTGTGATGACAAGCCTCCTGCTGCTCTTACAACTCTGCACAACACCTGCTGTTATAATTAGAATCTACTAGTACAGCTTCTAGTCATATTGCTACTTTTGCAATTAATACTTTAATTAGCACTACTATCATTACTACTACTGTATTATTGGTATCACTTTACATTTTTTAAAATTTTTTTTTACATGGAATCCATGTTATGCTATGTTCTCCTGTCGCTATTCTATTCTAGACCTCACCCATGTTTTACTGTACTCTGGACCAGTTTCAGTTAAAGTCTGAGCTAAACCTGGATGGAAACCTGGTTATTGTTAATGAGGGGAAATCTGATGTGATGAATGTATGAATTCAAACTGAGAAATCATGTCCATGTGGATAAAACAAGCAAACCTCTGAGGATGGTGGAATCCTTAAAACAACTGCTGCTCTGAGAAAACCTGCGTGTTTAGTAGCTGCTACTGTTTTCCTGATTCTCTCCAAGTATTTCCTGCTTTGTGGATCTCAACACACACACACACACACACACACACACACAGTTGTGGATGATGACTGATTACTACATGGGTCAAGTGTTTTCTTTTAGTTCAGAATTAATGGTAAAATCCTTCTGTGTAGAGGCCCAACAGTGGGAGGAGGACTCTCTTTCTCTCTCTCTCTCTCACACACACGGTGGTCTTCTCAATATTTATGGGGACATTGTATTGACTTACATTAATGTAACACACAGCTTCAATAAATTACAAAACTGTCCTCACTAGAACAATAGGTCCTCATAAGTCAGTTCTCACAAGTAGCTAAAACACACACACACACACACACACACACACACACACACACACACACACACACACACACACACACTTTCCCACAGTAAGAAGCACATGACCCAAACAGGACATCCTCCCAGTCTTCAGTTCCCACTCCTCCCCTCCGCCCCCATAAACCACTCTGTCTCTCCCTCTTTAACTTTTTGTTTCTCTGAATCTGTAAGTCTTTATTGACACCACCTCCTGCACCAATGAACCAAAACAGACAGATGTCCTTCTGTCTGTCTGAGCTATGGTGGCTTGTGAGGTGAAGAAATAAAGTTGGACTGTAAACAGAGGAGGTGACTTCCACACAAAATTCACAACAGTTTTATTTTCACAGAGTTTTAGTCTGATAACGAGTGAGTCATTTCTCCTGAACAAACCTGTGCAACATGTCTTTTACACTGTTCCAGGCTCAAGTTGGAAGCTTAGTGGTGGAGACGTTGACGTTGTGACTGGTTTAGTTGGTTTATAGCCTAATATTAGCTTTTTACTTCTGGAGATTGTATTTAGGCTTCAAACATCAGAACAGTTGTGTTCATCTGTGAAGATTATCTGATGAGCCTGAAAGGATCAGAAACTTTAGTTGGTCACAGTTTATTTTCTGCAATAATCCAAAACCAATGAAAAAATCCCACTGACTTTTTGTGGAGGAAACCAGGGTGATGCTAACGTCAGGGTCAACCTACAGAAATACATCATACCTGCAACTCTTTATTTACGTCCAGCTGATACAGAGCATTTGAGTTAGAAACTAAGGGTCTTTACAGACCTGGGGGTGTGATGAATGAATAACATGAAAATATAAAATACTCTCCTGTGAAATATACAGGAGCTGAAGCTCCATCATGGCTGGTTCAAGACACCTTTAGTAGCAGGCTGAGCAGGGTATTCCAGTCCCTCTTCAAAGCAACGCTTCCTAGCTTCTCCTGGGGGATCCCGAGGTGTTCCCACGCTAGATGGGATATGTAATCCCTCCACTGTGTTCTGGGTCTACAAACCACCAAACCAATTCAACTAGCTCCTTTTGATGTGAAGGAGCAGTGGCTCCACTCTGAGCTCCTCACCCTATCTCTAAGGCTGAGCAAAGACGCCAGATGGAGGAACCTGATTTCAGCTGTTTGTATCTGTGATCTTATTCTTTTGGTCCCACTACCCAAAGCTCATGAACGTAGATGAGGATTAGAATGTAGATCAACTAGTAAATCGAGAGCTTTGCTTTCCAGCTCAACTCTCTCTTCACCACAATGGTCCAGTACAACATCTGAACTACTGCTGACGCCGCACCAATCCACTTGTTGATCTCCCACTCCATCATACCCTCACTGCCTTCACCTTTCTTATATTTTTCTTACCCTACTCCTCCTCCTCCTCCTCTCTCCTTTTCCCCAGTGATCTCTCTGCCCTCCTCACCACAGCTGGACTCTGTCACAGACACTCAGTCCTACAAGTCATTACTAAATGAGTTGGTGTCGTGTGATAAACTCAGACATTTCTGTAATACTGTGTGTTCGTGTCAGGGGCCACTTGTCAACTCTGCTCCAGCTGTTGCAACATCTTGCATCATTTTTCCAACCGCAGCATCAGCACGGTCCCTTCAGTCTGCTCTGCAACAACTCTGTGTGTTACTGTGTGTGTTACTGTTGAGGAAGCTGAACGTCCATTCTCTCCTGTTAAAGGTTTTTTCATTTGAGAACAGAGAAAGTCATAACTCTGTACTGATGATTGTGATTTGTGATTCAGGGTCATAAATAAAAAATAAAACTCAGTCTGATTCTGTAATTCACTCTGAGTTGTGTCTGATCTTGTTTTATGATACAGTCTGGAATCAGAACCTCCACACATGTTGAAACTTAATGCCTGAATCTAAATCTGTAAAAACTCAGAGATGAAGATGAGATCAAATTTTAATGACTCTCATTTGAAAACTGGGTCACTGCTGTTTTGGATACAGTAAGAAAACATAAGAGAGAGGACGCTGGAGATAAAGACAGAGACTCTGAAGTTGTCTCCTGACTTACGTTTGTTCGTTACACCAGCGTCTCCATATGTGGATGTGACAGGATTCACTCAGCTGATACATGTCCTGGCAGTGGGAGATTTTATACTTGCTTTTGGTTCTGTAGCTAAAGAATCCTCATTAGTTACTTGTCACATGACTCAGTGAATTTCCACAGCAGAGGCATCAGGAGCATCCAAACCACTCGCTGTTAAATTTACTGCCAGATGTGAATCTGTCCATCAAATCATTCTGCTGCAGGTGTAACAGCTGACTGGAATGTGAGATAAAGATTTGACTTTTACTTTTTATCAGTATATTCTGCCAAGTTACCATGAACATTGAGCAAACACATCCACCAACAGCAGAACGTTTCACTGCTGAAGTTTGTTTTCATTTCACCCATGATTAGAGCTGGTCCAGTTCTGTAAATGTTAAGGAGAGGAGATTCAGTGCTTCTTATCTTATCTCCTTTAGCAGAGGAGACACTCTGTGACCCAAAGGAAAAGAAAGAAGGCTGTCCCATGATTCCTTGCAGCAGCAGCGTTTAAAGCGACACACCGTTGTAGTTTCACTGCAGCAGACCCACGTACATGTAGACACAATAGAGCTCCTATTGTATGTTTCCAAAACACATATTATTGGCTCTGGACCTGTCGCTCCGTGGTGGTGGTTTAATGATTCAGCTTTCTCTGCTTGTATTTTCCTTTGATGTTATTTTATTTCAATATTTCACTCCTGTTTGTTTTGATGTTGTTGTTGTATCCTGTCAGCAGTTTGTCTCTGTACAGAGGCCTGTACTACGAAGCGAGGTTACTGGCTTATCAGGGTAACTTCAGGAGTAACTTGGTGACGTCAGGTGTAACTTCCCGGTTAATCTGTACTATAAAAGGTGGATAGGTTTTACCTGGGGTCTGCTGCCATGGTAATTTTATGCACGCGCACTAACTCCGATTAAGTTAACACCGACTCAAGTTACCGACATCTTAACCACTGTCGTAGTACCGTTTAACACAGATCGAGGCAGTCTGGGTTTGTCAAACTACCCGACTTTCCTTGATAACCCCGAGTTAAATCAGAGTAGGTTAAACTCCCTTCGTAGTATAGGCCTCAGGTTTTCATCTGTTAGAAATAAAGCTGGTTAGTCTAGTCAGCCTAGTGTAAGTGCAGTTGAATTCTTTAAATACTGCAGTTCTCTTTCCTTCAGCTCATGATGTTTTCCACCAAGGTTGAGGAGAAGTGGTTAGGAAAGGAGATTTTTTTGACTATTCGACCATAGCCTTTATTTCTACATCTCTACTCCTTCTCTGATCAGTCATGTGATCAGCTGAGAGTCAGCCGTTATAAGGAGGAGGTCACTCATAAACTCAGACAAGAAAGAAAAGATGTGGAGGAGAATTAAGGACAGAGGAGCAGACAACTGCACAGACTGAACTTACATTTTAGACTCTTTATTCTTAGTTTTGAAGGATCATTCCAGGACATTTCAACCCGGTGTATTTCCCAAGTGTGTTTTAGTGTCTCTGTGAGTCATGGTAACTTTGTATTCACTTCTTCTCTGTTGTAGAGACACCGAAAGACAAGGACTCAGATGAAACTCAGGTATATCAGTGTGACCCTCCTACAGCACATCACGTTTCAAACGTTTCTGAGTCTGACAGACAGTAAACACAGACTGTAGAACAGTAGATTGTGAAAATACAATGGGCTGATCCTTTAATGTTAGACACTCTAAAGTGACTCCATGAACTTGAACAGGAAGTGTTTAATGTTTTTAATGGAGAAGAGAAGGAGCATCTCGGAGCATCTGTAATCTCAGGAGTCAGTTTCACTTTTCCGGTGACGTCTTTGTGCCCTGTTGGATTCTGGGTGTTGCATCCTGCTGCTGCGAGTACACGTGGATTCAAAGGAGCCTTTTTCTAAAAACAGAGTTTCCTTCAGCTCCCACTTCCTGTTTACACCCACACTCGCACACACACACACATTAATCATCAGCGTGAAACTTGCACTTGCTGACATGAATTCCATTTGTGGCGATACCGAGGGGCAATGTGGGTACGAGGGAGCCAGACAACGCCACCCTGGGAATTTCACCCACAGAAATATTTAACAGTAGCTGTACAGACCATAGGGCACTCAGGTCCGTTCTACAGATGGGCAGGAGACATGGTTCCAGTTAAAAAAAGAAATTACTTTATTAAAAATTGATTAAAATAAGAACAATAGAATTAACATGCACACTGGGACAAGAGGAAAGGGGAACCTAATCAGGGCTGAGAGTTACCAGTGGAGGGAAATGGGCCATGAAAGGGGGTGAGGAATCCCCCCCCAAAATAGAAGTCAACCCAGTCACACATGACAACCACACATACATGCACTCCTTAGTGAAGGGAAACCAGGAACCTGGGGGACACACAGCACATGAGAAGGGGACACCACCACCTCAGACACCAGGACCACCACCTTTGTCTCTCAGCAACTGAAAAGGATAAGGAGAGGGATAAATGGAGTTGCATTCAAAAGAAATTAAATGATGTACAAATTACCAAAAGCAAATAAACGTAATAAGTAAATAAGTTTTAAGGTTGGTAGCCAACAAGTTACAGACTCAATAAACCAACAAAATAAGCTGCCCAAAATAATCAAAATTCACAATTTAGAAAATAAACTAAAGAAACATTTACCAGAAATCCAGATTACTGTAAAAATACAAATGATCTAATCAATTTACTCAAATCAGCAGGATGAACATCAAAATTTTTTTTTAAAAGTACTACTGAAACAATACACAATTAATACAAATTCAGAAAATAAACCCAATGACACTTAATCAAAAAATAATAATACCAAATACCCTATGCCTATGTGCTGGCTACTGCATGCACTCGAAAGTGGCGAGCATCAGACCTACCACACACCCCCAGCAAGGCAGCCAGGCATAAGCGGGGCAACCAAAGCAGTCAGGCAAAGCAGTTAGACAAAACAGCAGTTTTTCTCTGCACTGAGCAGCTTAATACAAGTAATGCAGAAATGAGAGCAAAATAATTAATAGCCATAAGGCATACATACCGATCGGTGGCATCTTTCACCTGAAGGGGAGGTGCGCTCTGCACCAGACCAGCAGCGGTGGGAAAACCCAAACAATTACAGTTGGGGAAACAGCTCGCGAGCTGATTGGCTGATGAGCTCAAGTAAATAAGGCAGTGAGTTCACCTACATTAGGGGAGTTCCGGCAAGATGGCAGACTGAGTGGTCATGTTGGCGTGCCTCTCCTACTTAAATTTCCTCAAATAAGTGAATTAACTTCTTATCCCCACCTCAACTTTATCTCTGAAGTTTTGTTTAAGAATCGATGATAAAATGAACCAGTCTGACCCGAAACACCATCTAAAAGTGCTCACCACCGAAAGGACAGAGAACAGAACTACATCATTATCCAATTCACAAGAAGACAACATCAAGATGCGTTTTGGAAGTTAACAAATGACTCGAGAGTTTGTAAAGAAGCTGGAGTGAAATTTGTGGAAGCTCTCACCACGGAGGACAAACTAGCAAGAGCAGCGCTGTGGCCACAGATCAGCCAAGCTAAGAAGGCGGGGAAGAAGACTTATTTTCGAGGTCCATTTGGCTTCATAAATGGACGTTGCATCCAGGTTAGAGTTAAACCCTTGAGTGATGGGTCACCAGACACATAAATTACTGAGGAGGTATGTCGGAGAATGTTTACAGAGGAAATCCCTACCTGTTTTCAGCTTAAGAAGATTTTTTTCTTCTTCTTTCCTTTTCTATATAACTGTTTTTAATTTTTGTTTCCTGCAAGGTTAACCAGCAAATAAACATTTTGAAAGCCAAATTATCTTTTATTTCTTTGAATACAAGGGGTCTCAAGGACAGTATTAAAAGAAAAGCTATTTTTCTGTACAGTAAGGGACAGAAAGCTCATTGTGTCTTCCTGCAAGAAATGCATTCATGTGCCTCGGACGTCACCTTCTGGTCGAATCAATGGGGAGACAAGATACTGTTCAGTCATGGCGCCAATAAATCTGCAGGTGTTGCCATTTGTTTTAATAGATGTCCTGGAAATGTGATTACACATAAAGCAGATGAAAACAGACATTGGTTGGCAATTGTTTTAAACATTAAGGGTTCGTTTGTTATTCTAATTAACATATATGGTTATAATAACATCAACTAAAATAAGCTTATGTTATCAGAAATCTCTGATGTTGTCACTGAATACAGAAATGTTTACAACACGAACCTGATCTTGTTGATGATTAGCTTGATAGATGCCTATCTAAATTCAGTAATAACCATTATAATACAACTTTACTCATTTTCTGTAATACCCTGTCACTTATTGACATCTGGAGGAATAGGAATATGAATGATGTTGAATGTTGTCGTGGATAAAACCCACTGGAAATGCCAAGTCTCGAATTGATTTATGGATGTCAACATCGGAATCGGCAGATTTTGTATCAGTGTCAAAGTGCACCCTTAACTGATCATTACTTCTTATCTCTTACCAAATAATATTTTAACACAATATATTTACTTTTATTTAAGTACTTTTAAAGTGACTTTTGGGTCAGTTACCTTAAGTTAGCTAACAAATCATGTAGAACACAAGGTTCATAATCATGGATGCTATTTAACAAATGAAGACAAAAATGTGTCAGTTATTATGAATATAGCTAAAAGAAAGATGCTAACGTTAAGAGCTTTACTGATAAGTAACATTAGCCAATTCAGTATGTAACTTAAGATATGATTTTGACCAAAAATACAGCATAACCACATAATGAGAACTGCAAATCCAGGTTTCGGTGCCTGGATTCCAGTTGTGTCTGTGAATCACAGCGATCCATCTCATTCTCTTTTTTGTGGCTTTCGGTATCCTGTAGAAAGATAGCTCTGACTCCTTCGCAAGTCTGTTTATACAATCGATTGCACAGTAGCTCTTTGCCATTTTGGATATTGTTGTTAAACTTTGCTGGCTGACGCTGCCATTCTGTCTTTCTGCCACTCAGTGGGTGTAACCACAGTGACTTCCGTGTGCTGTGATGTCACGTGCATACCCTCTATAGTAACAAAAGGTATGCGCACTGGAAATTCAGTGCTGACCTACTGAAGTGTGGTGAATGCTGCAATTTAATTAAAGATTTGATCCTCAACCTCTTCCATGTAGAGGTTGGCCATGATAGGTGACACTGGGGAACCCATGGCAAAAAAACTTTTGTTGTATTTAAAATAGGTGGTGGTGATGCAAAGGTCAAGTAGGGTGCAGATCTGGTCCGGTGTGAACTTGGTCCTGCTGTGGAGGGAGTTGTCTCCACTGCCTCGGCTGTGGGTATGCAGGTAAACAGAGACGTAACATCAAAGGACTCCATGGTTTTGTCTGGAGCCAGTTTGAGCCTCCAGACCTTGTCGGTGAAATCCATGGAGTTCTTAATGTGATGCAGGGTGTTCCCCACCAGCAGAGCAAATGGTGGCAAGGTGTTTGGCAATGCTGTAGGTGGCCAAGTTGATGCTGCTTACAATGGGTCTGAGTGGGGCTAAATACAGGGAGTATCACCATTATCACCAGGGTAGAGGCGATAGTATGCTCTGTGGTCAATGGCTTTATCCTTTTCCAGTTTCTGAAAACAGTCTATGACTTTCTTCTTGTAGTCAGCCACACGGTCTCGTTTAAGGATCTCATAGGTGTTGTTGTCACTGAGTAGTGTAGAAACTTTGGTTTGGCAGTCCACTGTGTTCAGAACAACAGTGCATCTCCCCTTGTCCGCTGGTAAGATGGTGATGGTTTTGTCCTTACTCAGGGAAGTGATGCCCTTCCTTTCCTGGGTGGTGACGTTGGAAGGAGGTATTTTGGCACTGGAAAGGGCTGCAGATATCTTTACCCTAATTTGTTCCACCTCTGCCTGTGTCAGATTGTTGGTTTTTATGGCTGATTCCATAGCTGTAAGGAGATCCACTATGGGCAGTTGTTGTGGAGACCTTTTTTGGACTGTGCAGTGCTCATCGAGGATGATGGTAGCCTCAACATCGAAGTCTACCTGAAACCCACACACACACAGACCAATACCTACTCTTTGACTCCTACCACCCCTTGGAACACAAACTTGGTGTGATAAGGACTCTACGCCATCGGGCACAGAACATTCCCTCCAAAACAGTTGGAAAGGAAAAACAACACAGACACCTCAAGAGCACTTAAGACATGTAGTTACCCTAACTGGGCCTTCATCAAGTCCACGAAAAGATGTTGAGAAGAGCCACAGACAGCAACCGGTGAACAGGAGAAAAGACGGAACAACAGTGTCATACCATATGTGGCAGGACTGTCTGAGAAATTCAAAAGAATTTTCTCCAAACATAACATCCTGGTGCATTTCAGACCTGGCAACACCCTTAGGCAGAGACTGGTTCATAAAAGAGGCCATCTATGTCCACCTGGAACGTCCATCTCTAAACAGAGGTGGTGGCTTAGGACACCATCTTTCAGCCACTTACAATGCAGTCCTGAGATCCTTGCCCAGGAGGTCCAACCCCCATTCACACCAGGCATGATACCCTAACGTCTCACATGATGTCAGGGTGGGGCAATGACCCACCAACGAGTCACACCTGGGCCCATGTGACCCTAACGACTTGCATAACGACTGGGTGGGTCAGTGACTCCCATTACCAACTCTGGAGGTTAAATACCTGGGACTCCCCAATCAGTTTTCAGAACTGAAGAAGCTTTTCAGATGAGAAGTGAAATGTCTTCAAGGAAACCAAAAAGAAGTCCAGTGGCCTTCAACCTTACCACTTAAGAGACCTATTACACTACTTAATGTGGACTACAAATAATTTGCTCACATAATTGCTAACAGACTAAAGGAAGGTATGACACAGATTATCAGTGAAACACAATCAGGCCTCCTTAAAGACATCAGGTTAGTGTTGGATTTGCTTGATTATAGTGACAGAATCAAGGATGATGGTTTTATTTTATTCTTAGATTTTTGCAAGGCGTTTGACAGAGTTGAACCTTTTATTTTGGACACATTACAACACTTTGGTTCTGGGGAATGCTTTAAAGAGATTATTAGTATGTTTTTTAATGACATAAATAGCTCAGTGTAGTTACCATTTGGCACTTGTAGTAGATTTGAAGTGAGGAGGGGTATCCATCAAGGATGCCCAGCCTCTCCCCTCCTCTTTATCATGGCTGCTAAAATTTTAGATATTATATTAAAAATCTATGAGGATGTCAAGCAGCTAAAGGCTATGGGTTGTTTATTAGTTGTAAAAATGCTGCAGCACGATTACTGACAGGAACTAGGAAAAGAGACCATATTTCTCCTGTGCTAGCCTCTCTACATTGGCTCCCAGTCAAATCCAGAGTAGAATTCAAAATCCTGCTCCTCACTTACAAAGCCCTTAATGGACAGGCTCCATCTTACCTTAAAGATCTCATAGTCCCCTACAATCCCACTAGGACTCTGCGCTCCCAGAATGGTGGTATACTGGTGGATCCCGGAGTTTCTAAGAGTCGAATGGGAGGCAGAGCCTTCAGTTATCAGGCTCCCCTACTGTGGAACCTTCTCCCAGTTTGGGTCTGGGAGGCAGACACCCTCTGTACCTATAAGAGTAGGCTTAAAACTTTCCTCTTTGATAAAGCTTATAGTTAGGGTTGGCTCAGGCTTGAACCATCCCTTAGTTATGCTGCTATAGGCCTAGACTTCCGGGAGATCTCCCATGATGCACTGAGCTTCTCTCTCTCTCTCCACAGTATGGATTCATATCCCATAAACATGTTATTAACTCAATATCTTCCCTTTTCTGTAGTATTGTGCTCTTCCGTCTCTCTCTCCTCTTCTGTCTCTTTCTGCAGGTATTTCTGCCCTGGAGCTGTAGAGTCTGATCTGTGATGACAAGTCTCCTGCTGCTCCTACAACTCCACTCAACACCTGCTCCTATAATTAGAAATTACTTATACTGCAATTAGTTGTATTGCTATGTTAGCAGTTAATACTTTAATTATCACTACTATCATTACTACTGCTGTATTACTGGCATCACCTTACATTTTATATGGAACCCGTGTTATGCTATGTTCTTCTCTCGCTATTCTCCCCCCCCTTCTTAACCCAACCTGTCGAGGCAGATGGCCGCCCACCCTGAGTCCGGTTCTGCTCGAGGTTTCTGCCTCTTAAAAGGAAGTTTTTCCTTGCCACTGTTGCCTTGTGCTTGCTCATGGTGGGATTTGTTGGGTCTCTCTCTGTAATTACCTATTTTAAAGAGTATGGTCTAGACCTGCTCTATATGAAAAGTGCCTTGAGATAACTTTTGTTGTGATATGGCGCTATATAAATAAAATTGAATTGAATTGAATTAAGACAACTAGCTGACAGTACAACTTTATTCCTAAATAATGAGGCTCAAATACCAGAAGCTCTAAAAGTTGTCTCTCTGTTCTCAGAGGATTCAGGTCTTTAATTGAATTTAAATGTGAATTGATAGCAATCCATGACCACCCTTCAACTCACATTGAAGGTATACCAATTAAAAATTAAGTCAAATACTTAGGAATTACTATTTCCAAGGGTTTGAAGATTCGAGAGAGAGCTAACTTAGGAGGATATTTAAAAAAAAAGAGTAAAACTATTCTGAATATATGGTTATAGAGGGACCCATCTGTATTTGGAAGGATTTTGCTCTCAAAAATGGAAGGTCTATCGAGACTGATTTACCCAGCATACTGTCTAAATATCCCTGATAACATAATTAAAATTATTAATCAAAACAACTTTCTGGAAGAAAGAGGGTTGAATGCAATCAATTTTGATTCCATGAATTGTTCCCTAAAGCTGAAATGGTTGCAGAGCTTTATCAAACAGTATGATAATATTTGGTTTAATCTTTCTACAAAAATCTTTTTGAATTTTGGGATGTGGAATTTTTACTAAAATGTGACTTTGAAATCAGTAAACTGCCAATCAAACTATCTCGATTTCACCAGCAGGCCCTCAATTACTGGAAATTAATCTTTAAACATAATTTCTCTGCCCACAACTCACCAATTTTGAATAATAGATGTATATTAATAAAAAAGAAGTCCTTTTATTTAAAAGAATGGTCAGACCAGGGAATTTGGTCTGTTCAACATTTAATGGATGACAGAGGCAACATATTAGATTTTTCTGAATTTAGAAATAAGTACAACTTAAACTGCACCCGAAAAGAATATAATGATGTAATTAATGCTATACCACAAGCTATCATAGCTACTTATCATAGATACTTATCTTATGAACCAACAGTACCTCGACTGTACCCTTAATTTATTCAAGACGGTCTCTTTTCAGATGATAAATGTAGCAAAAACCAATTTCTAAGATCTTTACTCTCCAAAGAATGTTTCCCTTCACCTTTAAAAAGATGATTTATGTCAGAAAGGTATTCTACTGTTCTTTCTACCTCCAAGAGAATTGTATGTAACTACTTGAAATTTGCTATTTCACCCAAAGCAAAGAAGTGCACTTCAAAACAACGAATGAGATCTACCCATGCAGAGAATTAATGCACCTTAAGTTTAATATTGATCTAAATGAATGTACTTTTTGTAAAAATGATATTGAAACTCAGGAACACCTTTTCTTGTAATGTTTCTCTTTTATTTTCAGGAAAATTTAATCGACGGTTCATGGAACATATTTTGTCTTTGTCTTAACCTATAATAATATCATATTTGGTATCATTTTGAAGGACTCAAAACTGGAATTTCTGTTAAACAATCTTATAACAGTTGCAAAATACTTTATACACAAGTGTATATTCCTGAATGTTACTCCACATTTCCCAATCTTTTTGAAAGAGCTTTCTATATTTTGTGACTCCTTAAAAGGTAAAAGGTAAGTCAAAAAATGCATGAGAATTTATTAGATCTTTCTCTTAATCAGACCCCAGAAAACTGTAACTGACTTTGTATTATTTGATTTTATTTATTTCATTAGGGCCTGAGCACTAGCGTAATTCCTAATCAATTCAATTCAATTTTATTTATATAGCGCCATATCACAACAAAAGTCATCTCAAGGCACTTTTCATATAGAGCAGGTCTAGACCATACTCTTTAAAATAGGTATTTACAGAGAGAGACCCAACAAATCCCACCATGAGCAAGCACTAGGTGACAGTGGCAAGGAAAAACTTTCTTTTAAGAGGCAGAAACCTCGAGCAGAACCGGACTTAGGGTGAGCAGCCATCTGCCTCGACCAGTTGGGTTAAGAAGGAGCGAAAGAGGGGTGGAGAGGGGGTAGAGAATAGTGGGAGAAGAACATAGCATAGCACGGGTTCCATATAAGATGTAAGGTGATGCCAATAATACAGTAGTAATAATGATAGTAGTGATAATTAAAGTAACTGCTAACGTAGCACTACAACTAATAGCAGTATACGTAATTTCTAATTATAGCAGCAGGTGTTGAGTGGAGTTGTAGGAGCAGCAGGAGACTTGTCATCACAGATCAGACTTTACAGCTCCAGAGGCAGAAATACCTGCAGAAAGAGACAGAAGATGAGAGAGAGACGGAAGAGCACAATACTACGGGAAAGGGAAGATATTGAGTTAGTAACATGTATTTATGGGATATGTATCCATACTGTGGGGAGAGAGAGAGAGAGAGAGAGAGAGAAGCTCAGTGCGTCATGGGAGATCTCCCGGCAGTCTAGGCCTATAGCAGCATGGTTCAAGCCTGAGCCAACCCTAACTATAAGCTTTATCAAAAAGGAAAGTTTTAAGTGTACTTTTAAAGGTACAGAGGATGTCTGCCTCCCGGACCAAAACTGGGAGAAGGTTCCACAGTAGAGGAGCCTGATAACTGAAGGCTCTGCCTCCCATTCGACTCTTGGAAACTCTAGGAACCACCAGTAAACCAGCATTCTGGGAGCGCAGAGTCCTAGTGGGATTGTAGGGGACTATGAGATCTTTAAGGTAAGATGGAGCCTGACCATTAAAGGCTTTGTAAGTGAGGAGCAGGGTTTTGAATTCTACTCTGGATTTGACTGGGAGCCAATGTAGAGAAACTAGCACAGGAGAAATATGATCTCTTTTCCTAGTTCCTGTCAGTAATCGTGCTGCAGCATTTTGAATCAGCTGCAGAGTCTTTAGAGACTTTTTGGGGCCGCCTGATAATAATGAATTACAGTAGTCCAGCCTGGAAGTAACAAATGCATGGACTAGTTTTTCAGCATCCTTTTGAGACAGAAAATGTCTAATTTTGGTGATATTACGCAAGTGAAAGAAGGCAGTCCTAAAGGGAGCCAGGGCAATGCTGTCTAATGGAACTATATCATTAGAAAATTTATTTCTGATGTGTTCAGGACCAATTATAATGACTTCAGAGTTCAGTAGTAAAAAATTGCTTGTCATCAAAGTTTTAATGTCCCTAAGACAAGCCTGGAGTTTGGCTAGCTGATTGGTTTCATTAGGCTTCATTGACAGATAAAGTTGTGTATCATCTGCAGAACAATGGAAATTTATGGAGTGTTTCCTGATAACATTGCCCAAGGGAAGCATATACAAAGTGATGAGGATTGGTCCAAGCACTGACCCTTGTGGAACTCCATGTCTAACTTTTGTGTACATGGAGGAGTAGTTGTTAACATGTACAAATTGTAGGAATTATTATTATTCCTGTGACACTAAAATTGCATTTTTGAGGGCCTAAACATGCTCAAAAACTCACGAAACTTTGCACACACATCAGACCTGGCGAAATTTACATCTGATAGGGGTCTCGTTAGTTGGCACTGTAAAATGGCTCCATAGCGCCCCCTGGACATACTCAAAACCCCCTTGCCATTGGGCTTAGTTTGTCCGGGGTGAACGAAATTCGGAGGTATGATGTAATATGCCGAGACGCACCAAAAAGTCTGACATCATGGCCTCAAACCTACGGGAAGTCTGCTATTTTAATTTTAATTTGAAAATTTTGCTCATTTTTGCTCTCAAACCTGGTCAGGATACTCTTAAGGTTTTTGTGATTAAAAGTTATTAAAAGAGTTTGTTTACATTGAAGGGTGGGGCCATGGCAGCACCTCAAATTTCGATGTCTCGCCATGAAACAGGAAGTTGCATTTAAGTTGCTGTAACTCAGCCATACTTTGTTAAATCTGCCCCAAATTTCACAGTGATGACAAGGAACCCGGCATGAACACACCCACGTGTGACTATTCAGAAAAAGTTATAGCGCCACCTATTGGCCACAGGAAATGACATGTTTTAGACTTTGACGTCCTGTTACTAGCAGATTGATGTGATCCACACAGATTTGGTCAGGAAAGCCTTAAGGCCTTCATGAGGCCTTATTGTGAAAATTTTGATGTTCTGTTAAAGGGCGTGTCTGTGGCGCCGTGGCGAAGTTCGATGTTTCGCTATTAACCAGGAAGTGGATGTAACTCATGCATACTTTGTCTGATCTGCCCCAAATTTCACTGCTTTGGCAACAGACCTGTTCTGAACACATCTACATTCCAATATACAGATATAATCATAGCGCCACCTCATCTAAGTAGGATGATCTGATTCACCTCAAATGTGGTCAGCTTTGTTAGCTAACAACATCTAACAGCTAACAACATCAACAACATGTCAACCCACAGACATACTTATTTATACTTACCACCAATTAACCCTTTATTAAGGGTTTCAGCATCTGTGACTAAAATAAAATTAATGATATTTGTACAACAAAGACATGATTAATTCAAACTGAGCAGTGGTTATCCTACAACATTAACCTCATTTACATCATTTTACAACAGCAGTGTAATATTCATTGTTTACCTGTGGGTTTATACAGTTTAAAGTAAAGAAACAGTTACTTGCATGATTATTATTATTATTAATGGCATCTGTCTGTGCTGTAGAAATCACTGTCAGAGAGAAATCCATCATGTGACGCTGCTGTGGTCAAGGTTTGGTTCAGAGAAAGATGATGGTTTGGGTTAAATGACGACGTGGTGATGGTCAGAGGACTCCTGTGGTCCTGGTTTAAATAAATCTACAGCTCCAGCGTTAAAGATGTTTTCCCTCGCTCTGTGATGGCAATTGTTTCTGCTGTTAGGAAATGTACAAGCATCACTTTCTTTAAAAGCTCTTATGGCTGCAAACTGATTGCTTCTTTTATGAATTCATTTCTCTAACAGCTGGGTTTTCTGACTCTGACTGTGTAAGATGTGTAAGTGTTTGTGTTGCATTCAAACACTCTTTACACGACCCACAGAGTGAATCAATCAGTTGACACATCGTCATCTCTCTGGAGCTGAGGTGAGGAGTCTGAGAAACTACACAACTGTCATTTTCCTCCAATAAAAGCCTCATTAAATGCCTGTTACCAGGCAACTAGAGCTCGATGATGTTTCAGACCACTCTGAGTGTGTGAGTGTGCTCTTCAAGCTCCTCAAACAAACTGGCTGGGTTTGTTTAGAGAGCGTTTATACAGTAGAAGAGTCTGTAAGAGTATTCAGTACTCAGAACTATTCAGTACTAAAACAGGAATCACACAGTTCATCTACAGGACGTGTGTGTTTTCATATAAAATGAGAAACTGTTTTTAGTCTGTAAATTAATAGAAAACAGTTGAAGCTGAATAAAACAGACTGTCAGTGATGTAAAGCTGCAGGAGCGGTAGCAGCTTTAGCATTGATCTGTACTGTTTGATGTTGTTGCTCTGGGCAGCACAACAGATAGACTGATCTTTTATGCAAGTGGGTGGGTGCCATCATGAGTTAGAATCAACATGTCTGTGTGTTTTTATTTAGTGTCCTTATAAAAGCTGCACATAGGCTGTCTGCTCTCATACAACCTGTTAAACACATAGTAAAGGTTTTGTCTCCAAGAGTAAAGTGGACAGTACACTGACTTACATGAATTGAGTCCAACCTTAAAGGTTCTGTGTGGAAGAATTTGAAGCAGTTTACATGTAATAATTGCTTTTTATCACCAATGTGTGAAAAGATTGTAACATGACATAAAAAATGCACATTAATGTTAGGTTGCCTACTAACGTGGACAAACCGGTAGCAAACTACTGTTTTGAGTGGATAACATCTTCCAATTCATTCAGACTTCTGAAGTTGATCTGGCTGGTAAAATGTTTGATAATTACTTCATCGGCTAACAAACCAACAGCAGATCCCTGCAGTGTAGCTAAATTACAGCTACATGGCTAAGGTTTGCTTGTTTGCTCTGTAATGTTATCACCATGGTTGAACCACAACTCATGCACCTCCAGCAAACACACAGTGAGGGCTGATAAAGAGACTGACAGGGTTGGTGCGATGCTCATGCCTGCCTACTAACCAAACAGTGTATAGCAGAGTGTGATAATGTGCATGACTGCGAGCAACAGGACGCAGGCTGTAGTTCAGTTAATGGCCACAGGTTTTGTTCCTGTGTTTGGATCATCTCACCCTGCTGCTAGACCCAGCCAATAAAACCCTTACAAACTGTTTTACACCTCAGATCTGTGTTTAGTTTTTAGGGTCGAGATCTGGTATTAAACACTGCACAGTCACTGGTTCTGTTGCAGATTCAAATTAATAATGCAAAATATAAGCAACAATATTTGAACAATGAATTAAAAATAAGATATTATTGATCCCCTGAAGAACATTCACAAACCACCCAGCAGTAAATAAAAGTCAAATGATGAATGTGGGACTTGTACTGTAGTATTATTACACAACCTTTACTAAAGTAAAAGATCTGAGTACTTCTTCCACTGTCAGACACACTGTGATGTAGATTTCTCATGAAATAAAGCCAATTTTAAGATTCTACTGGGAATAGATTTCTAGTAGAGACCACTGATGGAAGGAGCAGCACAGTGAAATAATTCAGAGTATCTCTGAGTTAAATATTTATCATCATTATTATAACAAAGTATTTTTCTGAAGCCCGTTCACCCTGAGTGCAAAGTGTTTCCATGGCGACCACCCCACACCCCCCTGGACATGGTTTGAGTGACATGAGTACTGGTGGTGGTGGTAAGGTGGGGGCTGTGGTTATGCATATAAAGAGAGAGAGAAGACTGTGATCAGATGGAGGGAGAATCATCTGCCTTGAGGCTAAGATTACAGTCAACACACAGAGGGGAGCTGTCAGAGTGTGTGTTCAGGTGTGTGTAGGTTTCACATCCACACCTGGAAAGCAGTCCATCACATTACTGGACACAGACACAAGGCTACAGCCAGGAACTGATGATGATGTTAATAGAAGGACGGCTGTTGGCATTGATCATGTCTCATGTCTCCATCCATGAGTGACACTAGGGCTGTGTGATATGACCAGAATCTCCCATCATTGATAAAAAAACTCACAATAGTTATTTGTAGTGAATTTTTATCATTAGGATAATAAATAATGTATTGATTTATTTTGGTGCCACAAGAGACTGCATCTTTCCAGTCTTTCTGAAATGCTAAGCCTGTCACCATGGCTGAATGCTCAGCTTGCCGCAGCATCCCCCGCTGAAAAAATGAAATTGGATGTTTGGAAATATACAGTTTTAAACAAAGGCCTCAAGTACAAAATTAATGTAAGTGTTAGTTTAGTTATCTTAATGTTGATGTTTATCTAAATATTTGTTACGTTATGATGATGTGTGCGTTGTAAATGATATGATCCTGGTCATCAGTGAATTAAGCTAGCTGTATGTAGCTAAAGTGCAAATAGCTCGCTGTCCAGACCAGAGTGGAGCTATGGTCTTTGCAGGGGACATATTGATTTGTAGCCTAATTATCTCAACATTTGATTTGTTTTGATTTGGTTTGATTGGTTTCACTAAAATGTTCACTAAAAGATGTGTCCTATCCACATGATGCAATAAATACCAAATTATAATGTAAGTGATTTCATTGTGTTTGGAGCCATTTAAGAGTTTAAAGCATATTTTCACGATTATCCACAATAATATTGTGAATAGCAATTATTTTAGCCGGATAATCATTAATATAAAATTCATATCCATGCCTAATCACGATATAGTAAATGTTCACCAACAAATTCAATGAATTAATAGTTTATATATAATGACCACACACAAAGGATGTGTTGCAGCAGCCATTGTCATCTCCTTCCATCTTGGTGAGTCTTTTTTTTTATACAGTGTGCTGTGGGTAAAATCCTGTTCTTGACTCTGAAGTGTCTTTTGCTGAACCACTTGTGTGGATCTTTGTGCCTCTTATCTTTAAACTCTCTTCATCCTCGTTGACCTGGTTCTTGTGCTTAGAGTGGTAGGGAGGTTAGTGCTGTTTGAGGTCTGTTGAGAGAGTCATTGAGGAACATCCTGGATTTTTGGCTGGTCCTTCTCCTGTTCAGAGCAACGGCTCTGTCTCACCTTCAGTCTCCATGGGTATTCACCTTCCTGCTGTAGCCATGTGGTGGAGTGTAAGATCTCAAACCATGATCAAATAGTGAAAGCATATTGACGAATGGCACGAAACAATAAGACAGAAAAAAAAATTATTATAATAAATTATAATAAAAATAACCAGTTGCCTCCCCAACAAAGGTTTCAATTTAGGCCCCAATTTAAGCCAGGAGCTTTTTCTGTCATTATGTTTTGCATGCAGTTTGCATGTTCTCACAATAACCTGCATTAGGTTCTCTCCAGGTACTCTGTGGCTTCCCCTCCTACCATCCAAAGACATATTAGGTTCATTGGTGACTCATTCATTGGTGACTCTGATTGCCTGTAGGTGTGGATTTGAGTGTGAATGGTTGTTTATCTGTATTTGGCCTGTGATGGACTGATGATCTGTTACAGGGTGTACCTGCCTCTTGCCCAATGTCAGCTGGATAGGCTCCAGCCCCCTGCGACCACTAACGGATAATGAATGAATGAATGAATAACCCTGTAAAGCATGGGAATCTTTACCTCTAATATTTACTGTGTAACTGCTCCCAGTCTCCATCATCACTGCTCTTTCCAGGATCCAGAGTTTAGAGACAGATGTTTTTCTGTGTTTTACAGGCAGACTTTCTCTGTGGCAGCTGGTTCCAGATTCAGGACTGTCTCCTCATTCAACCTTTCTCATCATTAAACTGTATTTGGCCATAAAATAATGATGTGATCGGCAGCCAGCTTGGACATGACTGTCTGATAACTGCTATTATTTATGATCCTTATTCAATTTGAAACCCTGGAAACCACATTCATATTAAATTGTATCTGTCAGTTACTATGCTTTGACAAACAGAATGGATCCTTGAACGTCAGAGGAAACGAGTTTATAATGAATGAAGCTAAAATTATTAACAATATAGGTGGCTGGACTGGATGGAGGACTGTCAGAGTTCAGACTAAAGCTCTGTGGTTCAGGTTCAGGGAAAGATGGTGGTTCAGGTTCAGTGTAAATAAACAGGTTGTGTCTGAGTCACTGTGAACTTTTCCTGTGTTAAAGCAGACCAGGATCTTTCTCTGAACCTGAACCATGAGCTGTGAGAGTCTAAACAGAACCAGAGATCAGAAAATTGGGTGGAAGACAAACACGCTGTAATAGAAAACTTAATTTGGTCGTGATTCTATTGCTTATAAAATGTATTTGCTTGTATTGTTGAGTTGTATATGGATGTAATTTCAGACAGGAAGATGTCTGACAGAGGAACATAAAAAGTGTCATAAATTATAGCAAATATCTACTGTAGTGAATTCAGCTGCAGAATAGGAGGTGAGCAGGTGTGGTGCTGCTACAGCCAGGTCTCTGTCACTGAATTTGTCATCAATAATAGAGTGATTGATTACATTTCATTTATGTTTACTTTATATAAATTTCAAATGGATAGAGCAAGTGTTGAGTTAAATAAATAATATTTTTTCATGTGACATATTCAGATGCAGCCTATGCCAGACATGCTACATGCGTGGTGCATGTGTGGCTGTCGATGGAACGTCTTGGTTTTCATTTTAGCAACAATAACAGGTTAGAGAAGCCAAACCTCATGGCTACAGCACATTATCTACAGTTTGGGTGTCACCCTATTTTCACATATGATAAATGAGAAATAGATCTGTTGGCAGTTGTCATACCAACAGCAAAACTAATGTCTCTCATTGTCACTGAGGTGAGGATCAGTGATTTTCAGGTCTCTCTCTCTCTCTCTCTCTCTCATCTCTGTCTCTCTCTCTCTCTGAACATGGAATAAATTGAATTTATAATAAAATAGACTCAATCATTCTATTATTGATGGACATTATCGAACAAACTCAATGTGAAAGGACAGGACTGGCAGTGGCAGCACACTTGTACTGGTGCAGAAGGGTGGATCGGTTTCTGTGGTTAAGACACTGGGATATACAATGCGTCACCAGTTTGCAGAATGGGTGTGTTTTTCATTGAGGCAGTAGATGGTAGGGAATAGCTCACTGGCCACTTCTACTCGCCTGCTCTCACTGATTTATTCCACTTTAGAAGATTTTGTAATTAAATAATAATCTTTGTCTCCTGATTTTTTATATGTATATTAATCTATTTGTCTCATTACTGTCCAGTTTCCTTTCCTTCTTATTAATTATCCTTCTCATATTACAAACATGAAAAACTAGTTTTCCTGTGGATTCGTTTGAAAGCCAGCTCCTCCACAGTCTCATGGGATTATTCAGGAAATATCATGGCAGCGCTGCATGTTTCTAAGAATCCACTTTCTCCTGCCAACGAAGTTTATCAGACCCTCAGAGGCTCCCTTTAATCTGCTTCATTCTCCCTCCTGTTTAGCAGAGGAGTCTCAGCTGCACACACAGGTAACACGTTTCCAGTGTGATTCATTGATGTGAGGCTGCACTGAGCCTCAAGTGTTTCTGTCTATGGCTTTGTTGTATTGGCTGAACACAGTGACAGGGCCTTGAACTGTTGTCAGTGGTGACACATTATGGGAAAGACATGGCTGCTTTCATCACAGGTGACCTCCAGTCACTGCAGGCATGTTCAACGTAAATCTTCATCTGCTTGTTGAGGAACAGGAAATGAGGTGGAAAACCCAATTAATTGGACCAGCGGTATGCTGTGGGTGGGATAAAACAAAGCATGTTCATTGGCTCAAGTCTGAGTCCATAGCGCACATTCTCAAAACTGCCACTGACCTCGCGTTGGTGACGGTGTATTTATCTCTCATCATTATCATTATCATTTTCACAACTCAACAAGCTGAGACTGGATATTAAACATTCGGGTTCACACTGCTGCAGGGGTTAACACAACTTGACACAAAATTAATTTCTATATGAACATATTCTGACTCTCTATTTCAACTGAAGGCATCAAGTGTTTTCTTTTTATTTTGGTATTTGATGTAAAACAACCATGTTCCTCATCGTGCTGCGATTACTCAACCAAACTGTGAACAGACACAGACAGGACTCAGTCTATTATTTAATTTTGGTTATTTTATTTTCCTCCTACACAAATCATTTTAATATTTAATATGAATTCAAAAAGAGAGCTTCCAACTAATAGTGATTCCAGTCAGGAAGCTCAGTGGGTCTAGATTTAAGATAAACTCAAGAAATTTAATCAATAGATACAATCTAAACTTAAATTAATATCAGAGAGATAATCAGTGGTACATTATGTCTTGTGTTTTGTATTTCCTGTTTTATTTTGTGTCTACTGTACTCGTGTGTGTACACCCTTCATCATACACACCAGTTGCCAGTCACCTGGCTGCTGATCCCGTAGTCATCCCTGTGTATATATACCTCCCTGCTTGATGCCTCCCTGTCAGATTGTTTTTGTGCTTTTGTGTGCTCAGCTCAGTGTATGTTCTTGTGGTTTGACTCTAACTCCCTACCTGTGTATGGACTGTCAGTATGAGCTTTTTACTCTCAGATCACTGACGTTTTATGTGATTGGAAGTTTGGTTAAAGTTTCTTTCTCCTCTTCTTACCTTGCCTTTGTCTCTTGTCCTCTCCTGATGTTTCCCTCTTCCCTCATTGTTCCTCTCCAGTTGGTGATCTTCTCTCAACTGCTGAGCTAACATGGCTAACAGGAAGCAGATCCTCTTCTGTCCTCACAGCAACATCCGATATAAAACCTAGAAGCTTCTCTGACAGAGTAAAAGTCACTAGTCCTCTCTCTGTGCCAGGTGTCCTCACCTGTACTGATCATTACATTCACACACATGTAACGACTCACATCCACCATCTCTCTGTTTCTGTGTGACAGAGGACTCATTTGTCTCTGTCTTGTGTTGGGCTGAAGGTCATGTGCAGAGTTGCTGTGTATACACACAGATAAAGCTATTTGAACCTCACCTGATGAGCACCTCATGTTTGTAACCAGGAACTAACACAGGAACCTGACAGGCTCAGTTCTCCATCATGGACTGTCATCTGAACTAGTGAATACAAGGAGAAACAGGTCCTCATCAAATGACAGTAGCTCTGTCTCCAGCCTCAGTTGTGGTTCCAACAGATATAAACACAGAGTGAGCGGACACAGCTGGACACTTGTTTTAGTTCAGAGGATTCCTCTGAAGGTCAGTCCTCTGCTCATTTTTCCAAAACATCACCACAGGTCAGGCCATTACACCACAGGCGGAATCAGAGAAGGCGTATCTTTTAATCCAGTAATTTAAAAGATGGTCCTTCATGTTGCTGTAGGGATTATTGTGCACATAAACAGAAAGACATGATGTAGTGTTGTGATTCCTTTGCTACAGAATATTGAACGACCACTGAGCTGAAATAAAATCGAAGACAATAAAATGATTAACAACAGAATCAATGTGAATCAATGTAGTCATCCTTTATATTTATTAGTACATCATTGGAGGACATTGTCCTGGGTTTTGCTGCTCACACATACATACTAATATATCACAGGATCATGTGCCATCACAGATGATGTGAACTGATTTTACTGGACATCCAGGACATGTCCAGATGGATGTCTACCATCACGCAACAAAAACTCAACATCATATGTTTCCTTGTTCAGGTTTTTCATGTGATCAGTTATATATTTAACAATCAGAGGAGTTGACCTTTAACCTCAGACTATTTATCAGTTATATATGGTCAGTGGAGTCATCCTCAGGTCCAGACTGAAATGAGAAAATAAAAATAAGAAATGAAATCTGGTGCTGACGTTCATGGTCTCAGACAAAGAGAATAACCACTGAGTCTGAACCTTCATCAGGTGGACCAGTTCATATCAGACATCAGCAGTTAGCTTACACATGGCTGCAGCCATTTCGCAGTTAAACATATAATGACCATGAAGAGTGGGAGGATTTGTGGCAGGAAAAGTTTGTTCTTGATGTCTGCCCTGAACACCCAGTGAACAGGTAAAACCACCCATCTCGTAATTTTTCTCTCGACCACTTGAGAAGTGGTACATGGCCTTACAAACTGAGCCATCTGAGGAACATGGGTTTAAATGTGGCTGGAAAAACAAAAGCTGGTGTAGATCAGGCTCGTGTTTCATCTACCATGTTTTACCATCCTAAGCTCTGCACAAGAAAGATCTCTGAGCATTAACTCAGCTGGAATAAAGAGTTTGAGCGAGCTCAGTAATGTGTTGGTGATAAATGAGACCTGTGATGAGGCCAGCTCTCCTATACACACCTCAGAGGAGATTACCAGAGTGCAGATTGGTTTTGTTCTCAGTCACTAATAATAACTTTGCAGAGCAACAATCTATAATGAAAGTCAGCTCAGTGTGGGAGTTTATCTGAGACTGAGTGGTTTCTGTTGGCACCTGAACAGAAGGTAGAGGTCCTGTCTGATGCTTTGTGTTCTTTGAGGACCTGGAGGTCAGAGTCTGAACCTGGGTCTTATACAGTGCATGGTCCTTCAGTGCTCAGGATATTCTGACAGATGGAGAAAGGTCCTGATTGTGCTCTTCTGATCTGATGCCACAATCAGCATCTTTAACTCAACCATGACCCAGTAGACCCTGATGGATTCAGTTCTCTCAGAGACCTATAGATCAGCGAGGGTCAAAACCGAACAGGTCATGTGACTCATGCAGCTTCAAATACCAAACTACGCCCAGTTCAGATCTAGTGTTTTTCACAGGAACAACAAACATTTAATGACTTGTATACAATTATAAATTAGTGACTGATATTTGAAATATTGAATATTTGTAGTATTGAATTATTTATTATGAAGGATACAGAACAGAGTGAAACTTTACTTCTGTGATAGCTGGGATCACTTTTCTGTCAGATACCAATATTAATATTGATCTATCCATTGAATTAAAGCAGAAAGTAGTAGCATTCTAATACAGATTCATTCAGGTTTAATAATGTTTGTGTGCCTCTTTTCACTGGAACAAACAGATATTAGAGGAAGAAAAGAAGCACTGGTAATTCTCTAAATGACTTGTAATATCAAACACTTTGGTAACTACCTGCCCATCCAGACCCTAACACATTTACTCATATATATTGAAATATTGAATACACGATAAACTCTGTGCTCATTTTGTCAGCCAGGTGTTTATTGGTGTCCTCAGGTGTGCTTCAGCCCTCATTTCCTCTGCATCAGAGCCTCCAGCTCTGGAAACATTTACAGGAACACACAAACATGCTCATATGGATCATGAACAGCGCTACATACACATGGATCCTTTACATTTATATACATTTATATTATATTTTCAGTACAATACAGAAATATATAAAGTCTACACTAAGATAAAGAAAGGACAGACATTATACTCAATGTCTGCTTCTGATGATTAATGTGACCTTTAGGAAGCATTTGTTTCTATAGATGGTGTTCAGTGCTGGGTTGAAGGCAACTGGACTTCTTTTGAAACTTCCTCAGTTCTAGACTGGTTGGACTGAGAAGCCTTTGGAGCTCGAAGTGAAATGTCTTCAAAAACCTACAAGAATTACCAGTTACCTTCAATTTTTCTTCAGACATACTACAGACTGAGCCTACAAAATATTGTAGATGTTGTTTGTCAGAGTCTTATTGTGGAAACAGACAGATGTTGACAACATACAGAGTCTGTGTGTCAGTCAACCATTTTACAGCTGATTGTTACATCCATTAACTGACTTCCATCTCCATTTTATTAGTTTTTTCATTTTGTTTTTTGTTTTTAAAAAGCTCTGGAGTTAAGTCTGGAGAACATGTTTCACCCTCACAGTCAACGACTGCTGGTCCTGGATTCTCCTTGCTGACTCTGTTTAATGTCTGCTCCTCCACCCGTCTCCTACCTCTCGCCGCTCTTCACCATGAGCCAAAACTAATTTGTTTAATGGACACATATAGTCCCTGTGATATGACTGCAGTGCTCTCCACGCTGCTGCACATATCCACAGTTCATTTATTGTCTCCTCTCAGTAACATTGGACTGTAATATAATATATACTGGCACACTGTCAAACAGAGGATGACACATCTACAACTATCCATAGGGAGGAAATGTCAGAGGCTGTCTTTCTTCATAAAGCCGCATTGTACTGAAGTATATAATATAATAGACAGTAGAAATACTTGTCTATGATCCATCAGTATGTTTGTGTGTGTGCATGGTTCCCAAAAGCTTTTAAAGAGAGTCCTGGAAATGTTCTAGAGCTGAGACTCTGATGTGGAAGAGATGGAGGCTGAAGACACCCGAGGACACCACAACAAACACCAGGCTGATGAAATGAGCACAGAAACGCAGCAAATGTCTGCAGTAAGAGCTTGGTTTAGTAGTTGGATAGAATAAACAAACTAGACAATTTGTGTTTGTGGACTACAAGATGTAATTCTTTTTACACACACACACACCGTGAATCTGAAAATCCTGGATAGTCTCAGTGTTTATGTGAGGCCAAGCACCACTTAACCTGCTTCCATTCCTGTGTGTATGTGTGTGTGTGTGTGTGTGTGTGTGTGTTTATGTTCTCTTCATCTAACCGTTCAGTTTCTATATCCACTTATCCTGCTCAGGGTCACGGGAAGCTGGAGCCAATCCCAGCATGCACTGGGTGAGAGGGATTTACAGCCTGGACCGGTCACCAGTCTATCACAGGGGTCTCTTCATCTCTGTGTGTGTGTGTTTGTGTGTGTTGTTGTCAAGGTAGGGTAGATATTTTTAAGCTTGGTTCCTTTAAATCTATCCACATTTTATTTGCATGTCTGATTTTAGTTTGGGGTTTATTTTTTAAATCTATTTGGTTGCTGTGTTTTTATTATGCATGATTTTAGTGTGATTATTGCATGATGGATTATTTTATTGTGTGATTTTCTTATGGAATTTTAATATGTGTGTCTGACATATTGCATGGGTGTAATGGGAAACGGAAAGTACAGACTGGATGGAGGAAGAGGATCAGCGGCACGCACACTCAAAGGACTTGAACATGAACTGAGGCAGCAGCATGAGGAATCTGCCGAGGGAAACTGGGCAGGGAGACAGGAAGCAAGGCACAAGAGAGGCACGGACGAATGTCATGGTAGACATTCTGGGTGGGAGGCCGAGATATTGGATGTAATGCCTGCTAAAAGAGCTAAGTGAAGGAGCATTTGAATTTGAAAGAAAAAAAAGGAGGGGGGGTGGATGTAGCTCAGGGCAGCACAAACCCACCATCTCAAAGTATTGCAAACTTACCAGTACCAGTAACTGCACAATTTGTTATGTCATGGTTTATGGGGGCTGCTTGGATTCCTAAATTTGATGGAGAAAAAGCTAAATTTGTGGAATGGAGGGCTCAGGTGAAGGCCATGCTACAGGCACAAGGACTGAACCAGCAGGAGTGGCAAGCTGATTTTGTTCTGGGTGCCCTAGAGGGGGAGGCCAAGCGTGAGCTACATCTTATTATTCCAAGGGATAAAACCAACCAAAACGTAGCTGCAGGCTACTTTTTTTAACTGTAAACAGAGGCCTGATGAAAGTGTGAGTACCATTATCCTAAGATTACGAGAACTGTTTTTTAGATGGCAGGAACAGGATGCAGATGGCACCCAAGAAAGTGAAGATCTCCTGTTGGACCAGCTGATGGTTGGGTTACAGCCCAGACCTGTAAAGCAGGAACTGAGCTGATGCAGCAATGCACAAATGATCTTTGCAGATGCTTGCAAAGAGACAGGTGAGGTGGCCATTTTGTCTCAGAGGGTCGCAGTGCCTGTCCCAAAGGGCCCAACTACAGCAGGCCTGGAACAATTGAAAGGCCAGATACAGGCAAACAGAACTGATTGGAGAAATTAGTTCTCCTTATAGCCTCTAAGGAGAGGCTATAAAATCATGGAGCAGATTAAAGTCCTTTCAGCTAATCTGTTAGAGGAGATGAGGATGCAGCTCCCCACCAGGGAAGTGTTTCCAGCCTCAAGAGCCCCGCTCACGGATCCGCATGCAGCTACAACACGAGCCGTCCAGGGTAGACACAAGCAGGCACAGTAGGTTTGGCCTATCAGTGGGATGCACAAGGCAAGCCAATTTGTTGGAGGTGTGTTGCTGTCAGGCATGTTCAGCGATGGTGCCCCCAGATATCATTCTGGCCTCAGGATTTTTGATCTCCCCTACAGCTGAGGGCCAAGCAGTGGGGGCGGTCACACAGGATAAGGAGCCCACAGCAGACCTAGAAAACCAGCTGAGTCTGCCTTGGTTGGTGTGTACTTTGATGTTGATGTTAAAATGAATGGATGTTCTATATCCTTTGTGCTTGATACAGGCTTCCAAGTCACAGTTTGTTTTTGAGGTATCTTGGGGGAACCAGTGTGAACAGTGCCGACAAGGTCCCCTGGTTGACACTCCATGCTGCCAATGGCCTGAAGATCTCCTATATTGGCTACGCCCTGGTCCACTGTATGGTAGGAAGTGTTCATGTGCCTGGAAAAGGTTTGATAAGTGTCAATGATGAATGCTTGGGGCCAAACAAAGGCATACTTGGCATGAACATCAGGTCAGCTCTCATTCAGGGAAACCACCCGGGGCTGTCGGCCTTGAAAACAACCATGCCCCCTTTGGAAGGACAGGCCTGGGCCCAAGCTTTTGCAGAATGCCAGCGAATCACCACCTTACCAGGGCATCACAAAGTTACCAAGGCAGCAACCAGTCATCATTCCACCCCATTCCGAGATGATTGTGTGGACACTGGTATTTGAAGGCACAGCTAATCAGTCTTGTGATGTAGTTGTGGAACCTCTCTCCAACACTGATGCAGAATGGTGTGTGGGACGGACTCTGGCCACACTGAATGGAGGACGAGTGCCCTGCAGGATCTGCAACCCCAGCCCTTATCCAGTAGAGGTCGCCGCACAGCGGCAGCCCCTGACACAAGTGACTGAGATAGCCAAGGCTGACATACAAGGGGAACAGGAACTGGTTCTCAGCAGCTTGGAGCCAGATGTTGTGGAGGTGTCGGTAAGGCGGGTAGAGGCTACAGAATGATCCTGATTTACATCCTGTAATGTCCCTACAGGGAGATGGGCTGACTCCCCACCAACAGAGTGAATTGACCAGCCTACTGCAGGGGTGGACGAAAGTATTTTTGAGCCATGATGAGGACTTTGGTTGCACTGGGCTGGTCAAGCACCAGTGGCTACTGGGAAGTGGAAATGGATCCCTCTGACAGAGAGAAGACTGCCTTAAGAACACCATTTGGCCTGTACGAGTTTGAACGGATGCCATTTGGTCTGTGCAATGCCGCTGCCACGTTTCAAAGGCTGATGCAGCGCACAGGTACAAGGAGGCAAGGAGAGCCTGGTCACCTATGCCAGTCGCAGCCTACACCCAGCAGAGCGCAAAGACCAGAACTACAGCTTCTTTAAGTTGGAGCTGTTGGTCCGGAAATGGGCGGTTATGGAAATGTTCAAAGACTATCTCTATGGTGCAGAATTCACTGTCTTCACAGATAACAACTGTTGGTGCACCTCGAAACAGCCCGGCTTAGAGCAGTGGAACAGCTATGGGTGGCCCAGTTGTCAAACTTCAGTTACACTATCATATACTGCCCAGGTACGCAAAATAGAAATGCTGATGCTCTGTCTAGGTTGCAGGAGCAAAGGAGGGAAGTGGTACATGCAGGCCAGGTTATGGCTGAAGGTGATGAAAGATCCTACTACAAAACAGCATGCTTGGAAGACTGGTTGCGGAGGCTGGTTCTGACTTCGAGGCTTTCCAAGTGATTGTTCCTAGGCAGGAGGCCAATGGTATGTAAAGCAATTGACGGGTACCTGCCCGTAGTGTGTGGCTGGACCTGAGGTGAGAGCCCTTTTAGTGCCCATTTCTACTTCATACCCATTTGAAGTTGTTGGGGTAGATTACCTCTCTCTGGGGTGTCCAGTTGACCAGTACCCCTACATCCTTGTTATGACTGATTTGTTCTCAAAGTATGCTCTTGCAGTACCCACCGAGGATCAGTCTGCTTACACCACAGCCTGAACCATGTACAGCAGTCTTATCCAGACATTTGGCTACCTTGAATGCATTCTGACAGACAGAGGAACTGCCTTCGAGTCTGCACTGATGCATGAGCTGTGCCAGTTATATGGAATGGAGCCTGTGAGAGATTTAACCAGACCCTGTTGAGACTGTTAAGTTCCCTGGCAGAGACTGAGCAGGCACACTGGCCCAGCTGCCAGCCCTCCTCCAGACCTACAATAACATGGTTCACAGCACGACAAAGATGACTCCACATTATATAGTTTTTGGGAGGAATGCCAGACTCTCCATTGACTGGGACAGGATCAGGCTCATTACAATAGACGGGCCAAGCTGGCACCCCTGCTTCCAGGTGAGGGAGTCCTCATTTGCAACTTCCTCAGGAGGACCAGAGGGAAGCTGACCCTGAGATGGACCCCAGAGCTATTTGTGGTGGTGGCACAGCTACGAGAGGGCCATTCAATTTATGTCCTGGGGGTAAGGAAGCACCCACACGCACCATGCATTGCATTAACCTCAGGCCATGCCCTTTAAATGTGTTGCAGGAGGAAACAGTGCTGGCCGAACAAGAATCTCCAGTGGCAGACCAGCCAAGCCTGTTGCCACCTCTTACCTGGTGGCTCCCCAGGCTAAGCGGAAGCGCTACCCAGCAACCAGCAGCACAGACTGTAGACCCAGTGCAGGCTGAACCACCTGACCCTCCAGAAGTGCCCAGCAGCCCCCATGGGTGAGCCAGAAAACCCAAATGTCCGGCATAACTGGGACACTGCCTATATCTGATTTCAACAGAAAACAACAGAAAATATGAGTTCTGAAGCTGTTTTTTCATGAGCTGGCTGTTCTGTCACAGGGTCAGTATGTCAGTCCATCGCAGCTACTGTGTGTTAGAAATAATAACCAGTCAGCACAGACTGGTCAGCACTAATACACAATACTTGTGTTTCTTATTTGTGTGTGTGTGTGTGTGTGTGAGTCAGCCCAGGTGGATGGAACTGGGTCAGACAACTGGAGAGCTAATTAAACACACCTCCTTCTCTGCTGCACCTTTAATTTTTTTCTCTTGTTGAAGCTGGTTCAGTGAAGAGAAACAGCTCAGTCAGTTTGCTGTACTGTAGGTTTCAGTCTGTCCCTGAGGCTCCACACAGTTTTAATCCTCTGTCTATGGTTGTACTGAAGCCTGGCCTGGAAGAAAACAAAGGAAACTTTCTCACATCTCTCAGGATTTTGCTTTTTGGTTGATTTCCACCTCATGATATCAATAATGCATTGAAAGGAGCCGGAGTCCTGTGGGTTTGATTCTGTCTCAGGATTTTCCTCACACTCAGAAGGAAATAAATGGGAGGCACTGACAGGAGATGATAAGGCATTTCATACGCTCTGTTAGATTAAGCAGCACAAAAGCAAAATATTATCTTTTAACTGAAAAACAAAGCAGGGCACAAACAGTCTCCTCTCTGCAGCTGAGAGCTGAGCACACTGTACTTCTGCAGCTGCCACTCAACCAACATTGACTGTGTACTGTATAATCAGTGGTAACATTACTAATGTCTTTACAAAGCTGACCTTTAAAAGCTCCACAGCTGCAGAAATCTGGAACACACACTCTGAACATGTTGATGGGGAAGCATGGTATTTCATGTTGTTAATCTAAAATCATAGCGTGGATATAAACCACATCAACTGTGAGGATGGACGTCATTCTCTGTCTTCTCTCTAAACTTGAATCTAACTCCAGACAAAGTTCAAGCTGAAACTGAAAACGGCTGGTTTATATTCACTTTGAGTGTTAAAAGTTAAAAGTTCATCACTGACTTTCACTGTTTCCTATTGTGTGTTATGTCACTGAGTTATTGTTGTATGTCTGTGGTGACTCATGAAACTGTAGGAAACTAATTGGAAACTGACCTATTTATGCTACAGCATTGTTGGAGCAGAGAGTGCAGTTCAGCTGTATTAGCATAATGTAATTTTATTTTTTACCTTAATTATAGTTCCCTTCAGGAGTCCAGAGACTTCACAATAGAAGCAGGCAATAAATTAGAGATTCATCCATATCCTGCTGAGTTTTTTTTTTTAATTATTAAATATACATAGAAACATAAAATGGAAATCTGAGAAATGGAAGTTAAGTGTCATACACAGATATAATACACATGTACTTTAGTTTGAACAGCAGCTTGTTGCAGCTTGTTGTTATTTCATGTTTAATAGAAACTCTACATGGCACATGTCTCTGTTCATCATGGTGACCGTCAGTCATAAAGTTTTCAGATATATAGATAAATAGACGGGAAGACTGAAAACTAAATACACTGCAGTGTTTGTGAACATGAGCATGTTTCCACTCTGACCTCCTGAATTCCTCTGTCAGTCATTTACAGAGCTGTTTATTGATTTAGATATCAGACATTAATGCACTGGAACTTCTCATTGTACAGTATATGTCCAGATTTTACATTAAAGTAATCAAAATTCAGGAACAGGGAGCATACAAACACTGGAGATACAGTCTCTGCTGAAACCCAATTCTCATTTGTCTCTTGTTCACTCCTATTGTAATACTTAGGAGTACTACCCTACTACCCTGTTTATTTTGGCCGCTGTCTCCTGCCACTCTCCATCCACCCACCTTCCAAACCAAAAGATGTTGAGTTCACTGTCAGAGAAAACCTGAGAAAATAGCAAATACATGTGAGAAGCTGGAACTAGTGGTTTCTAGGTGTCCCGTACAGTGGGGGTGAACAGGAGCCCCTTGTGCACCAAGGTGTGTGTTTTTCATTCAGTTCAGTCAAGTCACACTTATTTACAGGAGGTCCCAGGGGGCTTTACTGTCAGTACACCATACCTTCAAACTTAACGGTGAAGTGCCGCGAGGTAACGATGAAACCAGAAGGTCAATTTTCTATCACGGTGCAGCCACGGAGCAGCCTTCAAGCTGGAGGTGAGGAGAACAATCCTGTCAGCTACAGTCTAGTAAATCAGCTGGTACCACTTCCTGTCAATTAGCTCTCTGTCCAAACCTCCAAAATGGATGTATCAAAAACCAGTGTGTCTTTAAACACACTGTAGAAAAACAGCTTAATAAAGTGACTGACACCAGTGAGTAGTTGTTAGTATCTGAGGAGAGTCATGGTCTGATCAGAGTGAGACCCCAGACTGAGCCTGCTGGATGGTGTTTGGAGAAACGTTGTGGTTGAAGAGTGCTACCACATTAAAACTGCACAGCTATTAACCACACTGACCGCAGACTAACCCCGAGGGGACAAAGGGAACGAGGCTGAGCAGTCAGATCATCGGGTGTAATTATAGAGCTCCACACAACAAACACCTTTGTTCCCAGTGAGTGGGACAGACTGGGACAGACAGATGGTCTCACCAGGCTGGTCTGTTGATATGAACTCCATGTTGTGTTGATTATAAAACCTGCTGACTCTCATCAATGAACAAGTGTCTGAAAACATTTGTAGTCACTGAGGATGTAATTAACCACAGGGTCAGACCCAGGCCATGAGAACTCTGGCTCATGTATATTTATGAGCAATTTGTTGTCATTCTTCAGTTCAGCTCTTCACAGTGAGTCACTGAAAATGTCACTTCCATCAGTCCAAATGGTTTTAATTCAAGTGTGACGATAATGGAGACACAGTGAGACAGAAATAACTAATTTAGTAGATGGATGTGTGCAACCTCTGTATGCGTTTATATCTGAAGCAATCATTTATTCGTTTAGGGGGGGGGGGGGCACCACCCACCCACCATCCCCAGACTGAAAGACGCACAACACAACCACAAACCACGTGTGGTTTATGATTATTCTGCGTTTCTTGAAGAACGTTTTGTGTCTCTTTGTGGTGGTTTTCTCTGTCTTTGTGGGATATTCTGCAGATGAAGATCAGGGACCCCTCAACTTTCGGGCCCGTGGACCTGCTTAGTAATCCCTCCATGTTAAAATCTGTTTTCTCCCACAGTTCAAAGACATGAGTCTTAATCTCTGAGTGAATTGTAGGTGTAAATGTGAATGTTGTGAGGTAAACAATAAAAAGGTGGTCAAAGCTGAGCTTAGTTTCTTTTCTTTTCTAATCGACCCAGTGTTTCCTCTTCTTCCCACTGTGCCAAGACACAGACTGGAGATAAACATAATCCCTGTTCATACTGTAAAGGTGTTTGATAGGGTTTACACATGGGGCAGTGTTTGTGTAGTTGTGACTTTGTTTTCATCTCTGAAACAGGACCAGCAGCAACAGAGTCCTAACCTGATCAGAATATTAAAGAGAGGTGACAGGGGAAGATGTGAAATATGAACTCATTAGTCCATCCATCAGTTATCTATACGTTCTGTTCAGGGAGCTGCAGACTAATATATTAACTCATTAGCATATCACATTAGAGAAGTCAGTGTGATAACTGGAGTGACAGGGAGCATCACTGAGTCTGAGATCACTTCTTGTTCACTGCTGAGGAAAATCTATGTCCAAATGGTTTTAAATTAATTTTTAGGAGGAATCTTTAAAACAAACCAGTTTGACGGTGAAGCTAATTTGTGATCAGCACCAGACTGATGCTGTTTCCATCTGATTTTCATCATCATCAGTGACATTTATAACCCACTGACTGTCTGTGCTGCCTGTTTTTGACTGATGATTTGTTTAGGAAGCAAAGATGCATGAAAAGCCAAATATATGTCAACATGTAAACAATGAAAGATAAAAAGACTCCATGATGATCTGATGGTTTATCTTAAAGCTGGTTTAGAACTCATTTCATGATGAGATGATAGAGTCATCAGGCTCCTTTGTTTTAGACAGTGAAGTTGTTAACAGAGTAAATATTAAAACTACTGCACAGAAATAACTGTTCATATAACAAGACTGAAGCGCAGTTCAGTCTGAGTTGTTTACAGTAGAAGAAGTTTGGTATTTAGAACATGTAATGATGTCCAGTGTTTGTTTTAATGCTGGATGATACAAAGTGTGAAGCCCTGAGTTGTAAATGACTCAACAAACACACAGCTGTAGATTTGAACAAGTCTTTATTCAAACAACTTTAAAATGTCACACATGTAATACAGCTGCAGCTGGTGATAAAGACACAATGTAGATCTTTTATTGCAGTGTAGGGGTGAGTTAGTCCTGTTACTGTAGAGGTGATGTGAAGAATTATGACAATACACCTGCTCTGTTTAAATCTGAGTGAGGCATCTCTGACCATCACTGGTAAAATGAATCCTGCTGTCATGTCTGGTCCCTAGAGGCAGATCTTCTCCCACAGTATATAACAACTGAAGGATGAAGCAGAAATGTTTCATCTGTTCTAAGACAGAGTTTACCTGCTCCTCCTCCTCCTCACAATTCAAAATAGCGAAAATAGCGACGGGACAACATAGCACAATGCAGATTCCATGTAAAAATATAAAGTGGTATCAATAATACAAAATTGAAAAAGCTGAAAGCTCTGCCTCCCGTTCTACTCCTGGAAACTCTTGGAACCACCAGCAAACCAGCATTCTGGGAACGCAATGTTCTAGTGGGATTTTAAGGAACTATAAATCTTTAAGACAGGATGGTGCCTGACCATTAAGGGCTTTGTAGGTGAGGAGGAGGATTTTAAATTCTATTCTGGATTTGACCGGGAGCCAATGTAGAGAGGCTAACACAGGAGAAATATTGTCTCTTTTTCTAGTTCCTGTCAGTAATCGTGCTGCAGCATTTTGGATCAACTGCAGAGTCTTTAGAGACTTGTTGGGGCAGCCTGATAATAATGAATTACAGTAGTCCAGCCTGGAAGTAACAAATGCATGGACTAGTTTTTCAGCATCCTTTTGAGACAGAAAATGTCCGATTTTGGCAAGGTGAAAAAAGGCAGTTTGTTTTATGTGGGAGCTAAAGGACATATCCTGATCAAAGACACAGTGTGTGAATATAACGTTCTCCTCATACAGATTCTTTATTCTGTGAAACTGTGATACAAGCATGTTACTGCACTGATACTCAGTCTGAGCTGTAGTTGTTGTTGAGCTCTGGTGTCAGCAGCTCAGTCAGTGTCTGATCCTCATGTTTTTAGTTTTAGCTTATGGATGGTGGACTGCACCTTTCATATTCTGGGTATTTCAGTCTGGATCAGAAAAAGTGAAGAGACGACTGAAGTTATAAGTGACAAACACAGGCTGCTTTCACACCTTCTTTGTTTGGTCCAACCCTTCAGACTTTTCAGTTTGGTCTGAACCAAAACACCAGGTGTGAAAGGTTCCTCAGATCACAGTCTGGAACAAATGACCAAAGTTTAGTCTAACTGTAAGAGGTGGTCTCAGTCTGGATCAAACGGAACCATGGTTCGGTTCATTTACAGTGTGAAAACACTCTTGTGGATGGTTCAGACTTTCAGACCAGTTACAGGAGGTTGAGGCCCATCACATATTAAATAACAGAAGAAGAAAGATAACCAGGAAGAGATGTAAAATGAGGAGGAGATGAAATATTTAACTATGATTTGGTCTGATGATGAGATCAAAAATCAACTTGGAACTCATAAGTTATTTTCTGAGAACTGACAATACACTGACGTCAGACACACACCTGTCTGTTAAACCACTCAGAGTCAAGTACAGAGAGATGCAGCACAGGTAGGTGATGACAGGACATCGGTGTGTCAGGTGAAATTCTTCAGTGAGCTCATAAAACTACAATGTGAAACCAGAGCTAATCAATGTAACAGGAGCATAAAGCTTGGTTCAGTCTCTCAGGTGTGAAAACACCTTGAATCCTCTGTGTTCTCTGAACCTTCCTCCATCTCATCTGCAAGATTTCTGATCTGAATCTGAGTCAGACTGTACATTTATTAGGCAGAGTCGTGTTTATGAACTTCATGCTTCATGATGTGTGAACTGTGCTTCACTGCTGGGAAATGGACAAAGGTCTGTTGTTGAATGTTCAGGTTCATGCACTGATGAAGAAACTTACTCAGTTAACACACACACACGCACACACACTCACACACACACACTGTTTCATTGAATTCCTTCAGACCATTGAACTCTGACTGTGTGTTACTCTCTGAGTCCTGGTCCAACGGCTTCTGAGTTCAGACTCAGACAGGTTTAAAAAGTTTTATATTAATGAAAGCTGGTGCTCAGATTATTGGAGGCATTTAGTGGAGACAGTTTGGAGAGAGCAGAATGAGTTTGGTTGAATTCAGTGTCATTAGTAGTTGGTATTCACCATCTCCTGCAGAGCTTCCAGAAACACAGAATTTAAATACTGCAGATGTCAGGGAAATTAGCTCCAAAGGTGTCAGGAGTTTCAAAGTGTTTCCTGTAAAATCCACATTACTGATGGTAGACAGTAAGACAGTTAAACAGTCAGACAGTTCAGACTCTCCATAATCCAACACAAACTGTTTCCTCTTTTGAAGCTCACAAATGCAGAGTTGTGTTTTTTTCACACTCCAAGCCATTAGAAAAACAACACTTTTTTTTTTTACTTTTTATTATTTTATCAACACATCTTCAAGGGTCCAGTATTTCACACCTGTCAGTGATGAAGTTTTTCACAGAGCTGTAAAGTTCTTCCTCACTCAGAGATGAGCTGAGCTGACCTTCTCTCTGGTGAATCTTTACATGTTTAAAAAGTTGATTATTTCCCTCCAGTCTCTGCTGGGCTTTAACAGGCTGATAATTACCTCTCCCTTCACTCACAGCCTTCCTCCCTCCTCTTACTTTCTCTCTTCACTCCTGTTGCCATCCCCACAAGTCACCTTAAATGTTTCTTGCATAATCCCCACCCCCACAAACACAGGAACATACAGGAACTAAACACACACACATGTACACAACATACATGAGCCTCCTCACTGTTCGTCAGCCCACTCTGTCTCAACAGGAAGTTGACTGGAAGCTACAGTCTGACGTTCCCATGGAGGGTTACAGTGTCTTCAGAGGACAGCAGGAGTCCTCAGACCCACAGAGACTCATGAGGTCGTACATGGTACACAAGGAACCTTCTGCACCTGTCACATGTGTTTAGGAGTGTTTAAGAGGGAGCTAAATGACCCTGACTGATACTGATGAGGTCCTAGTTGGTCAAATGGCATCATAAAGATTTATTTATGTCCATCCAACTGTCAGGGCAGTGTATCAAAGTGTAAAAAGGAAGTTAAAAGTCAGCAGTTCTGAACAGAAAACATCTGGATGCAGCTGGATAAGAACATGATGGTAACAGTTCTGCAGTTTGTATTGTCTTTGTTTTGTGATACATCATCCACTTAAATCACACAGTGACAGATGTTATGAGTCTGAACCGGGATGGCCCCTGGTCAAACTGAGGCCCTAAGAGAAAATATGAGAAAAAACAGGTTATCAATTAACAAACAAATGGTTTCAACAAAAGATGTTTTCCTTTAAAAAGAAACTTCAACTTGAAATGAAGAAATAAATCTAAAACAAATAAATATGTATCACATAATAGGTTATCAATTCACAAACTATTTTTAACAAAGATGTCTGCTGCTGGATATAACTTGTCTCCATTAGCCAGTATACGGAGACTTGACTTCTGTCATGTGGTGAATTGCAGCTTCAGTGTATAATATGGCCAAATCTTTTCACTTTCACTTAGACAACATTCTCACCTTCGAGTGAAGCTAGAGCATCTATTTGTTTTGCTCTCTATTTTCTCTTGCTTGTGCCAGATACAAAATGTCTTTTAGACAACATCTATTCTCCTGCATTATTGTCCTGCTCCGAGCAGTGATTGATCAGATGTTGGTTGTCAATCACTGCAGCAATGTGTGCGATATTGTAGATGACAGACCTGTGACCTCCTCTGTCTCCTCTCACTCTCTGTGGCTCTCTTGGACCTGCATCTGTCCAGGATGAGTTTTATGGTTCAAGATATTTATAATGGGCTCTGCAGAGTAAACTGTCAGTGGAAACTCCTTCACTGTCCATATGTATGAACAGCAATGAGACATAGTGAGAAACTCATTTAAATTAAAACAAATGCAGAAAGCAGCTGTATCTTCCTGTGAAGTGAAAACTTTGGTGCTTTAATTTCCTCCCTGAAGACAATGTGGCAGCTCAGAACTCTCTGCAGGGAAAAACTAAACTAATGACAGTAATTTACTGCTGTGTCTGTCTGTGGGCTTCAATAAAGTTTTTGAAAGAGCTGTCCATGATTACTCCGCCACACTGCAGCTTTAACAGAGTGAGGTGGAGGAGTTGTAGATCGTCATCACTGTTTCAGTTCTTATGGAAAACATCCATCTGTGTAAAGCTGTTTGTTTGTTTCTGGAAGAATAATGGACGCTTGGAGGAAACAGACAAGCCTCTGAGTTATGAATGCAAATCCTCACATTTACTCATATTACTGTATTCAATCATATCACAGCAGCCTGACAGACCGAGAGCCTTGATAATGTCCTCTACTGCTGTGACTCCAGCAGCTTCATCCAGGAGGGTTTAGAGAGGTGCTGATATTCAAACCTCTGGTGAATACAGTCAGTCACTGACAGCACAGATACCTACAGCCTGCACAGAGAGTTAGAGAGGACCATCAGAGTCCAGAGAGACCAGACCAGTCACCAGTACACAATTACTGTTTCTCCTGCTGATGTGAACCTTTTAAAGCTGGTTTTCTCATTTCCCTCGTCACTGAGCAGACTCACAAACTCTTCCTGGAAACTACTCTGAATTAATAACCTTATTTATTCGAAATTAAATCCATATTATTCTGGCACCAGAGTCATTATTTTTCTACTGCTGAATTAAGCTGTATGTGAAAACACATCTATGTCATTTTAACATGTATCATATTCCTCCCTCAAACTCCTGATGGTTGAGTGTCAGAGATAAAACCCAGGTGCAGAGAGAGGAAGGTAGATGCAGAAATACAAAGTCAACTTTGCAAATCCCAAACAAAAACTAACTAAAAACACACAACAGGAAAAGAGAAACAGCAGCTCTGCCTCTGGTTACTGTACTGTTGTCTGAGTGTCTTCATGGAAACAAATAATTTCTTCATTTAGTATAGACCACAGCAGCGAGGTCAGCCTGAGGAACACACCACTGGTCAGTCAGCGAGTGTTGGAGTTTCTCCTGTGGTCATTTCTCTTTCAAAATGATTTGGTGTGAACAGTTTCTGTTATTAGAGGACATTTACAACAGTGTGGACAACTTCGCATCTTTGTCACAAGATTTACTGACTGTTCAGACCTTTAGAGACTTTTTTCAAAAAAGTATCTCGTGACAGGTTTAGAGACTTTTTGGACAAACCTTAGCTGTGTGATTCCTCTGAATGGGTGCCAATTCTTCCAAATAAATCTTCATTTTTTTAACATAACATTTAACATAACATTTTATCATTTTCAACACTTGATCTAATAACACTCGTGTTTAACTGTTCAATGTGTGTTGGTCACTGTCAGGCAACTTCAATTTTTTTCTAAGCAGAAGATGGCTGCATTTTTCTCAGTCCTGTTACTGAAACTCGGGTCATTTAAAAAGCAAATTTAAAAGCATGAGCACGTGTTAATGAGTTGATACGTTCAGACATGTTAAGGTGGTGTAATTTGGGTGCTACCTCTTCATTCATTTATTTCTGAAATAAACAAATAATATCTAAGAAGCATAGATGTTAGAGTAACACATCATTGCAAGATTTCTCAAGGATTTTAATCATTATATTTCATAGTAAAGTGTAGTGTTGTTGTAGAGAGATTTTGAATTTGCAATTAGAATTTGCTTAATAATAAAATGTATTTTACAGGCAATTAGCACAAATATTTTTATTTATGTAAAGTCCTGGGGATGGAAATGACCCCGCTGCTCTCTGTAGAGGAGTCATCAGCATTTCCCTGTAACTGTGAGGTTGTGCTTTCCCTCTGCAGACTCACCTCTCTGTGTCTCATTCAGCTGACAAAGACATGAATGCATGAAATCACAGTACAGTCATATTCTTTTACTTCTCTGGTGATTCTGTTCTAAAATCAGGATTTTAACAGTGACTGCTAGTTAACATGTCGTCTTAATGAGCTGTGTTTAACTCACTGTGTCACACTTGTTCTGTCGTCTGACAACAGAAACTGAAAAACATGGCAATGAGAATAATTAGGACCTGAGCTGTATGAAAGCACTGAATATGTGAGCACACAGAGGAGAGTAGCAGGATTTAGCTACTTTCCATTGGCAGTAGTTGTTTATAGTTGTTTCACACACTGTCCACACACAGTCCAGACATACAGGAGGTTCCGATGTGGTCTTGTTGATCTTCACTGAAGTGTCACACAATGAATCAGTGTTAAACTGTGTCTTCATCATGGCGTCACATCCTGTCTCAGCTCTAGGACCTTGAGCTGCTGCAGATGGACGAGGTCAGGATCCTCTGACCTGTGAATAACTGTTTCTTATTCATGTCCACTCACATGTGAGCTGATGGGAGGGTACAGTAATGAGTGCAGCCCCACCTCCTGCTGTCAGGGTTGTGTGTGTGTGTGTGTGTGTGTGTGTGTGTGTAAAATAATGAGGTGGAGTTTACCTTTGCTGCTGCACCTGCTGGGAGCAGCTGACCCTGCAGTGTTGCATGACTGAACACACACATATGACAGAGGTGATTCACATGACTGAATGAGAAGAGCAGAGAGAGCTGTGATTCACTCATTGATCACATTCATGTATTCCTACATGGTTCCATGTTTGTGTTTGTGTACATTGTATAGAACAAGTGCTGTATGAATGTGTGTGTGAATGGGTGAATGTGATCTGTAGTATGAAGCGCTTTGAGTGGTCGAAAAGACTATAAAAGCACAGTCCATTTACCATTTATACTTATGCCTGAAAATTTCAGAAAATACAACATTTCAGAAAACACAACAACATTTCAGAAAACACATTTCAGAAATGTTCTGTTGTAATGGATCTCTGTAGATAAACTTATCTTGTGTGCACAAATTAATCAAAACATAGGAATGTAGTAAAACGTGTCCTCATTATATATCCTATACACTCTAGGTTTCTGACAAAGGTGACCCTGAAGTATCTGAGTCTCAGCCATGATCAGAGCTGGTCCAGTTCTCTAGATGTTAAGGAAATCTTGTTGCTTCAGTACTTCCTATCTTATCTCCTTTAGGACACGAGACACTGGACCTTCCTTTACCCATGAAAGGGAAGAATAATGTCCCATGATTCCTTGTAGCAGCAGCATTTAAAGCAAAGCAGCATCGTGGTTTCACTGCAGCAGACCCACGTTCATGTAGACACAACAGAGCTCCTGTTTTATGTTTGAGACATGATCAGAAACTGATGAAAATCCTTCCTGATTGTCTGAGCTCCAAATCTTTCAGATCCAGGTAGGAGTCATCATGAAGAACAGTCTAATTTAATTTATACTGATTATCATTGTCTCTACTTAACAAATGTGTAATGGTTAAATGTTCCTGTGTATAAACTGAAAAAAATCCTTTCTTCTCTACACACTGCTGTTCTCTTTTCCTAAGTCCTCATCAATTTTCCTTCACATCTTTCCTTCACTTCCTTCAAGTGGTGAGGAAGGAGACTATTTGACTGCAGCCATTGTATCTGTCCAGACTAAAACATAACCCCAGAGTTTTCAAACTAAAACCAAAAGCATAGCAGTGGGGGTGTCTTTTTTTTTTTTTTTTTTTTTTTTTGTATACATAACCTCAGTGTCAACAGAGAAAAATGGTCATCCTCTGTGATGTGTGTGCAGTAACAGTTGATCAGAGAGTCTTAGTGGTCCATGTGTTCAGCAGAGAAGAGACATCCCACAGAGAAACATGAAGCTCGTTTAAAGTCAGTTAAAGTTGTGCAGCATCATCTTTGTGTAAATGTGTTGGAACAAAACTGAGTGTATCTCTGTTGTGATGTTGATTAGAGAATCCATCCAGTGTGGTGTGGGAGGATTTAATCAACAGTCTGTAAAAACCTGCGCTGCCTTCAAGCTTCTAACCCACTTTCATTAATTTCATTAGTCTGACTATCAAAGGCATTTTTAAAGCTCCTGTGGCGACCAGTTTCTTCTGCTTCACAGGCCTCTCCACCTCACAACAGAAAACAATCAGGGAGGAAAAAACATTACAGTAATTTATAGGCTTCATCCTGAAAATCAGTTGAAGCCAGAAAGAAAAAAAAAGTCAGGAAAAGTTTGTAGATATGTGGACTTATTAAATCTAGAATAAGAAAGAATAACAATCAAAGCTGAGAGAGAGCAAACCCACATTTAAAGACACATCATTTTCTCTCTGTACACGTCTTTAACAGCCAGGTCACAGGTGAAGTCACATGACCCTGAGCGGTGGCTGTTTATAATGAAACATTAAGAAGACACAGGAGGTCACACGTGTTAATGAGCAGCACATGTTCCACATCATGTGTCACATCATAACAGACAATGTTAACAAGGCTTCAGTTCAGTCAGTTCACATCAACATAAACAACCAATCAGGAACATACAGCGTTTAATCAGGTATCAGAGTTTCATACAGTGTCACATGTTAATCTGTTTTCTGTTTCATCTCTACATGAGCCTCATGCAGAGGTACAGTCCCTCCACACATGAGACTGTGTCCAGGTGTTTCTGTGAAGCACTGACATGACTCTTTCTCCACAGTGTGAGATTCTGTCTGTGTGATCACCCTCCACCTGTGGGCCTGTCACATCCACCCAGGCTCCTCATCATCATAACAGATGCTCTGTGTCTCCACCCTGATGAAATGATTCCTCAGCTCCTAACATTATGCAGCAGCACGCCGCCTTCACTCAGAAACAACATGCAAATGTCTCCTGCCCAGAGGCATCAGCAGTCATGCTCATCATAATGAGTCTGACTCTGTGGACCCACAAGGACCTGCAGCACACACAGAGACCACCAGAGTCCCAGGTTACTTCAGGTCACCTGGTCCAGCTCCAGCTGGGTCATTCTCCACCCACAGGTGTTGGTGCAGGCCACAGAGGACTCAGGCTTTTCTCAATGAGTCCACTGAGACTGCTGCTCAGTTAAAGACAAGGAGCATCAGGGGAGAGGAGGTGCAGGGAGGAGGGTGAGAGAAGGAGGAGGGAGGAGATAAAGGAAGTGAAGGAGAGAGAGAGATCAGAGGAGCGATCTCCTGCTACAGCGACTGAGAGAGAGGACAGGTAATTATAGGGATGAAGGAGAACACAGAGGGAGGGACATGTACATCAGTCAGACTGAAGTGACACAGATGTAGAGGACAGAGCAGGATGATGTTCAGAATATTTATTATTCTATACGTTCACTTATCTGTAACTGACTCTGACATGTTGCATTAAATCAGTTGAAACCTCCTGCAGACAGATGCATCATCTTCCCTGTCAGCCTTACCTGAGGGTTTAACGTCCCACAGTCGACTCTCGCCAGAATAAATGAAGATTCTTTTATTTTCTTAGGTTTTTAATCTCAACTGTCAGTTGTATTTGCATTCAAATGAAACTGCAGGGTGAAAGCGGGAAACTGAAGTCATCTGTATTAACCTAAAGATTGAGCTCCCAGCATGCATCACTACAGCACAATGGTGTTTACCTCTTTATAAAGGAGCTGTATCAGCAGAAACCGCTTCCTGTTCATCATAATGCAGCAGTGTTCAGGTCAGCATGTTGATACATTATGGAACTCAGTTAGAGGAGAAATGAATGAGATCATACCATACTGCCCCCACCCCCATCAGTACATCTGCTCATATGGTGAGATGTATAACAGGACACAGATACATGTGACTCCATCAGCAGAGTGTTCACAGAGCAGCAGTGTTCCTCTTGAGATTAAACCTGCGTCTTTCAACTGATGCTACAAACACACTGAACTCCCACAGCTGTAAGACACTGAGCAGCAGCTGCTTCTGGAGCCTGGTTATGCTGACAGGTTTCAGTCAGAGGTGGTTTAAGAAGGTTTAGGATGTGAGGATGTGTCTGATCAGTCTTTTCATAACCTCTCAGCAGCTGCTTCATTTTTAAACTGTGAAATTGTTTCAGTTGTTTATTTTATGATTTATTAGTGTGTATGTATGGATGAATGTGGGAGACTGTTTAAACCATACATTTTGTTGTATGATTTTTAATGATACAGTGACAGTAGAGGTATTCTATAACCTAACCCTAAAACCTCATCATTCAGTTTGACTTGTTTTAAATCAAATGAAATGATGTGTTGAAGCAGCCTGAGAAGGAATCCGATGAATTGACTAGATATATGACTAGAAAAGCGCTATGTAAGTGCAGTCCCTTTACTTTCTTCTTTGATAGGAGCAGGCAGTTAGCTGAGTGGACTGAGGTGAAATCTGTGTTGGAGCAATGTTGAGGAACAGAAGCTCTCACTGCTTCAGTTTATGTTAACTTCCTCCAAACTGAGTTTAGTTCTGTCTAATTTAACTTTGTTAGCTGGTAGAACTGGTTTGTAACTTTATTTCATATTCTATAAATAGTTTCCTTCATTCTAGGTAAATGTAAAAGCTGTTTTTCAGAGGCTTGCAGCTTGGTCTGGGATAAAAGATGGATGAGAAGATTTTCAGACAATCAACTTCTCCTGTTAGTTTCTCTAATGTTAGCTGTGTGTATGTGCAGAGGAGCAGCTCCTGTTTAACTGTAGTTATTCACCGTGGACTCACTGTGTCAGCTGACTTTCCTGTTAGCTGAGAGTGATGACAGTTATTTTCTTGCTGTCTGTACTGAGGTTTTGAAAGATTAAGCAGCTGATGTGTTCTGGTGCAGGTGATCCAGAGCTCGCTTCGACAGCTCTTTAAACCAGCAGCAGATCTCTAGAAGAAGCAGCTGGTGTTCTTGGTCTCAGAGCTGTAGATTTACCAGCAGCAGTGACGATTGATCAGCTCTGTGGAAATCTCGATTTCTTCATCACAGACACATCATCAGTTATTTAGGTGTTTACTGAGCTGAAACACTGCAGAGACTGAACACAGGCTGAAAAACACTGTTTCACTCGCCCGCAGTGTTTTCAATAATGTAATTGCTGATTTCATGAGTTGTATTCTGATGGTTGGTGTTTGCATGAACTGAGACAGTTCTGTGTGTTTTCAGGTCTCTGAGCTGGATCCAGGGTCTGTCTTTGGTGTTTTGTATTCACCTCAAACAAAGAAACAAGAGTCATGAGAGCTGATTAAAACATCACAACTTCAGATGGCATCTCAGCTCACAAGTACACACAACCACAGTCCACACACTTGGCTGTTGAAAGAGAGAGGTCGTCTGGCAACATGTGCCATGTTATAATGTCAGTGATGAGTGTGTTAATGTGAAGATGATTTGGGAGGTGAAGGTGATAAATGATGTGAACATGTGAGAGAGACACTGCACAGATATGATCACACTCCACAGGATGAAAAGGTTGAACAATGATCAGTGCTGGAAATATAAAACTGAATCACTGTGTATATGACTGTGTTTTTTTTTATCTCTTTAAATCCAAAGTTATTTTCACTGGAGGAACAAACACCAAGCACATCCCAGTGTATAGTCTGTTCTTACTGTGGATTTAATAACAGTCTGAGTTATTTTTAGATTCTGAGAGGAAACAAAGGCTCCAGAACTGAGAGAATGGGTTAGTGCTGTGGTGGAAATATAATCTTGTGAATATATGTTCAGTAGAATGTGAGGGGATCAGGGGGAGGAGGGAGGACTCAGTTACAGATATCAGTCTCACTGTGACTCTGGATTCATTTGTTTATGTGTATTTTTTCCCCTACATTCTGTCAGACCACAGAGTGCAGGTCACACTAATGTCACGTGTCTGTGTCAAGTGGAAATAAAACATGTTTCATTTTTCTCCTGCAGCTACATGAAGCTGAAGCTGATTCTACTGAACTCACTGTGATCAGTGTGTTGATGCTCTGTGTATTTTTACAGTAAATAAACTAAACTCTAAACTACCAACTCCCGTGTTTGTTATATCAGCAGCAGAAATAAGAAATAATCTTCTCTGTCTTCTCTGCGCAGGTGTGAGAGGACAGAATCAGAACGGTGGCAGGTGTCAGACACATCAGAGAGCAGCAGGAGAGGAGGTCTGAGGGAGCAACAACTCCTCATATCAGATGAAGTAACTCTGTGTTTTGTGTCTGACTTCTCGGAAGGAGGAGCTGTTTGCAATGTAAAACATGGAAATGAATATTGATCCTTTCAGCAGACTCAGACAACAGCATAATGCAGTTAGTAAGATTGATGGTGTCATTGTCTTCTCTCTGTCCACATGACAAAATCCTGTAACATCCACATTAATCTGCACTGATCATCACTCAGACTGTGTATCTGTAACACAACACCACATGGAGTCTGAACCAACAGCAGATATACCTGTACCTGTACTGGGAAACAGTTTGTTTAACATTCAGGAAGTAAAACTCCACCTTCCTTAGAGGTCTGTCCTCCTTGTGATAATGAAAGTGGACTGAATGATTCAAGACTCCGTGACCAGAGAGAAAAAGATGAATCATGGAGACAGTGATGGAGCTCACCTGTTCCTTAGCTCCCATCGGCCCTGTCAGTATATAACCAGCTCTCATTCACCTGTCCTCTGCCAGGTCATCAGTGTTGCATCATACCTTTGCTGTTAAGCCATTTTACCCTGTTCTTGTATCTGTTTTTTGGCCTGCCTTCCAGCTCTGTCTTTCTAAGTCTGTTTACCTGTTGACCTTGTGTTTATCATTACCTCTGAGCCACTAACTGTCTGTATTCAGTGAAGAAAAGCTGTAATAACAGAAGCATTCTCCTCCTCTGATCTAACTGGACCTTCCACTATGGAGAAGAAGCACGTTCGCTTCAGTGATTTCATATTAAACAGACTTATGCCACAAAACTCTTAAATTATAAATTTCCATTAGCCACTTCCCATGTTATCGTCACAGGCTATCAAACAGCATTTGTTAACAGAGACAGCAGTTTTTGGACTGCAGCAAACCAGGGGCAATTTGAAATGGAATGTAGCTTATCAATGGCAGATGACCAAAAGCGACTTGGTGGAACGCACCAAGTCTACCCACAACACAATGGCCGTCCCGAACCCCGACCTACTTGCCTTTACACTAATTTGCAGCAAATCTAGTAACATGGCCGCATAAACGGCACAAAGACAGGGTGACACTTTTCATGTCCCTCATTTAATCCCTGCAGTCATCACTTATTTAGGTTATTTCATAAAAATGAACATTTCAATGCTACACTGCATATGACCATACCAGTACATGTGAAGTAATTTTCTTATGAGGGGAGAGGTCAGTGGAGAAAAGCTGCAAAAGGGGAAACACCTGTTCTCTTTCTCAACACACTCACACACACATACACTCAACTGTACTGTACTATTGTACTAAACTGTCCAACTGAGATAATTCAGTATGGACTAAAGTGGTCCAATAAACCAACCAACAAACAAATTGATAGACCAACAAACAATCTGATAAACCAACAAAAAAAATCCAACAACAAACAAGCCAACAAACTGACAAAGAAACAAACAAAACAGCAAACCAACAAACCAACAGACAAACAAACAAACTGACAAAGTGAACTCTCCTTAGTAGAAACATTTCCTCTCCTCATCTACAGAACCATGTTCTTCATCACCAATATAAAATTTACATTCAGCTGTTTCTGGAACTGAAAAATTGACTGTAAGATCGTAAAAGAAAAGTTTGTCTGCTCTCTGGCTGCGAGGTGTTGTTCTCAGCTGAGGATGCTCGGATCTCCCTGCTCAGAGGAAAGAGTTTCCTTTCAGGGAACAATAAAGAAATACACTATTATTATTCATCCTCAGGCTCAGGGTGCTGCTGGTGTTTAGTCAGACACCTCAGCAAGTTAATACTCAGAGTTGATGCCAGCTGATACCTGCACATGCACCAGCCTCCACTCTGAGTAAAGTCACATTAGTCCAAACATAAAGTCTCAGATAAATGAAGAAAACTGCACTGATTAAAATTTATTCAGTATGACAGATGTTTCAGCACCAGTGAGCCATCCTGAAAACATTACCAAACATACATAATGACTTGTCAGTAGTTAAAGGAAGTGGTAAAGAGGACCCTCAAAGGTTTGCGTGTTTACAGGCGGATATCTGTTTACATCAATTACATTCTGGTGGAAAACAGGAAGTGTTTGTCTAACGAATCCCCCAGTCTTGTCAAGCTTCTGCTTCAATGAATTCTAATGAGGAGACAGCAGCCTCACACTGCATTTGTTTCTGAGTGTGTGAACAATTTAGACCTAACAACTGTCCTCATTGCATACACCTCTACCTGAGTGTATAGGTAAACGTGAGTGTAAAGACACACACAGCGTGATGTCAAGCTGCAGTGATTACATTTCTATATAAACCTGATGTACATTCAGAGGGGGCAGCAGTGATGGTTCCCTCACCAGGAGCAGAGCCTCAGTCCTCCTCCTCAAGCTTTTGTTTCTCAGCGGAGTCTGTTCAGCAGCAGATGGCATCTTTCATTAGTCCTCCTGAAAACTTTGGACTCTTCTGTGCTCAGCGTTACTGAGCTGGACAGATAGAGATAGATAGAGAAACCAGACAACAGAGGGGGGGATGAGCTCTTCTTGCATGTGCTACGTGTTCTAGCACTCAATTCATCACATATAGATGCATCCGACAAGCTTTGTTATTACTGACACCTGTGACCGTTAAGTTTCTTTGTTTTGATCCTCGTTTTTCTCCGACATCGGTTCAATTCACATTTGTCCAAAGCTTCATGAGATAAAGTTTTCTGTTTTTTGTTCCTGTTTGGAATATTTCTTGTGCTGAGGGCTGGTCGTTTTGTAATGGTGGTGGACTCCATCCTGAAGCTAACGATAGTACACTGTTTAGGCGCTCACAGCACTTGGTTAGGTACTCACAGCACTTGGTTAGGCACTCACAGCACTTGGTTAAAGTCTTGTGGCGCAGAAGAGAAACTTTTATTGTGGTGAGGCATTCAGCAGGGAGCATCCTGAAAACTTGACCTGAGTCCTTTACATAGTAATCAGTGATGAATGACTTCTTTCAACGTATAAAACTACCTAAGGTTTCTGAGGAAGAGAGGTATAAATGTGATGCAGATATTACTGGTGAGGAGGTTGAAGGGGTGATATGTTCCTCCCACCAAAGATTTATAAAGCCTTTAAAGGTACTCTTTCACCCCTCTTAACCAGAATGTTCAAACATTCTTTATTAATCAGGAAACGTCTCCAATCATTGCAGTTGGCTACTATTACTATGAATTTTTTTTGGTGAGAGTTTTATTGATTGGGTCAAATTGCTATATTCTGCACCAAAAACAATAGTCTCTATTAATGGGACTATGTCCTCTCCATTGTTAATAAGTAAGGGTACAAAACAAGGTTGCCCTTTATCTCCCTTATTATTTGCATTAGTAATGGACCCATTGGCAGAAGCGATTAGATCCAGTTTTATAATTAGTTGTATCCAAACTAAGATTCTCTGTATGCTGATTACATATTTTACATATTTTTGAGCAATCCCACATCCTCAATCCCAGCTATTATCAAGATAATTAATGAGTTTGGGTTGTTCTCTGGATATAAGATTAATTATGGAAAATCATTGGCATTGCCACTTGGAAATTTAAGATCATCTGATTTACTGAAATACACTCCTTCTCAGTTGTTTCCCAGTGGGTTCAAATATCTAGGCATTTTTGTTTCTGTTAATTTTGAAGATATGATAAAATTGAATTTAGATTGAGTGGTGAAGGAAGTTAGAAAAGATCTTCAAAGAGTCCTTTATCTATTTCATTATTTGGATGGGTTGCTATTTCAATTCAATTCAATTTTATTTATATAGCGCCAAATCACAACAAAAGTCAACTCAAGGCACTTTTCATATAGAGCAGGTCTAGACCATACTCTTTAGATTATTATAATTAAAGAGAGAGACCCAACAAATCCCACTATGAGCAAGCACTAGGTGACAGTGGCAAGGAAAACTTCCTTTTAAGAGGCAGAAACCTGGAGCAGAACCGGATTCAGGGTAGGCGGCCATCTGCCTTGTCCACCAAACAACAAACATGAAATTACAGACCCTGCCTACCTAAGCCGGCTTCCTAGCATGCACATATGCACAATAAATGGGCCCAAAATAAATAAAATAAAATAAAAAACTTTAAATAAGAATGCCCTCTTTGGAGGTCTCCTCGAAAGAATTAAAGAGTTCAATGCCCAATGCGCACTGCTCCTTTATGGAAAGAAGCAAAGGTTCCTTGTGTATGAGTGTGTGTGTTCTTGTAATGTGTGTGTTCGAACTACCCGGGTACATTTTTGAGTGTCAATCTTATCTGTCTGTGAATAAAGAGGGGATCGACGATGCTGTGTTCTGCAGGGGGATCCTGCGGTTGGCCACACCGCGTTGCTGGTTCCTCCACAGTCAAACCTTCACTTTAAACTGGCTCGCCACTAAACACCAAGTTCAGGTCCCGATCGATTCAGTCTGGAAAAAAACCCAATCTATGCACACAGCGAAGGATGCATAAGGTACAATCTGTTTTCTCTCTATCGATCTCCTTAAATCATTACTATCATTCAAACATTCTATTTAAGTATATCAATTATGAAAGATATACAACAGTCTAATCATTATAAAATGAATAGAATCGCATCACACAAGATATTTTAGTGCCAATGAGCTATAAATCATGTACTCACGTAAATCACAACATTCACTTAAACATGTAAATGAAATCACAGAATGTATTTAAAACTCACTATTTATATTTTAACATACTAAATCTATTTATGCTTTTTAACTGCACTGTAAATATAACATATTTTTAATTAAACATATGCCCTTTAATATATCTACCCTTATTTATTGTTAAGATGAACCACACAGCCCTTATGTGTTCATTTCAACCATATTTTAACCATTAAATGATATAAATCAATCACATCTTACATATAATCAGTCAAAAGAGCAAATGCTCCCTCAATAAAATAACTTTTACCTCAAACAACTAAGTACAATGCACCTTTAATGGTGTAAAACGCTATTACTGCTCTGCTTACAGTGCTAGAACTGCAGCTAGCTTAACCAAGTAGCTGCGTAGTGTAACATTAGCATGACAATGCAAAATTAGCTCGCGGCCAGCGAGATTAGCTCGGTACTAACGTAAACAATCTGTATCTGTGTTGTCTCTTGTACTCTCGGTGACAGTATCACAGCTCCGACTGGGTTTTATTCATAGATAAAGAGCAATACGATCACTTCAAGGAGTCATGATAGCCAACATGGCATATTAGCACTTCTTACCGGAGCTAAAGCCTGCTAACAGAGGCGTTCCATTCCAGCTGAATTTTCACACAATGCATCACCCTGACGAACGAATAACATGTTAACAGTCTGTACCAGATGAGTTTTGGTAAATTTCTGGTTTGAAGAGTGTATATTCCCTACCGGGAGTTCTCAGTTGGGAAGTTGTGTGCTCTCAGGCAATATCGTCTGCCGAAAAGAGAGGGAACACAGGCTAAGAGCTTGACTCATAGCGGACGCGCCACCTTCTGGTTGGCCAGGGAACTGCACTATAGACAACCCCAAGCTCGGGAACCCAGGTGGGTTACATTAAGCAGCCCAGTTGGGATGGGGTCTAAGAGACAGGTTGGGACAGGTTTAGATGCTGAAATAGTTGTAGTGAGCTGGTGGAGGTCGATGGGAGAAAAACAGTCTAAGTTAGGTTTCGCAGCTGATTTTTATGGATCCTGTGTTTTGACATAAATCAGTGCTGGTTGAAGGCAGGATGTGATTAATTTTGTCTCAATAGTAAAAATTTTATCATTAAAAAAGTTCATAAAATCATCACTGCTGAGGGTTATAGGAATACATGGATCAATAGAGCTGTGACTCTCTGTCAGCCTGGCTACAGTGTTGAAAAGAGACCTGGGGTTGTTGTTGTTATCCTCTAATAATGACGAGTAATAGGCGCCTCTGGCACTACAGAGGGCCTTCTTTTTTCTTTTAAGACTATCTTAGGCTAAGCGGGATTCCTCCAACATCACATTCTTTCAAGCCTACGTGATATTTGTTTTAGTGTACGGGTTTGAGAGTTGCACCATGGAGCTTGCCTTTTTCACTTTAATGTTTCTTTTAGGGGGGCAATGGAGTCTAAAGTTGTATGTAGTGAGCCTGCAACACTGTCTACAAGATGATCAAGTTGGGAGGGAGTAGCTTCTGTTAAATTGAGATAAGGCATTGGATTTAGGTTAGAGGGAATAATTTCCTTGAATTTAGCTACTGCATTATCAGAAAGGTGCAACTCCACCTCCATGGCCGGTGTCTCGGGGGATGTGAGTATTAATATTATTAATGGTGTTTCATTGTTTTGGAACAGTGACAATAAAGATCTATTCTCTATTCTATTCTTTAACCTCCTGGGAACCAAAGAAAAAAGTGTCTTCCAATTTCTTTTGTGTGTGTGTGTGATTTAAAAAACACCTTACAATTTAATTTTTAATTTCACAGCACGTCCACTGTAGTGGACAACAGGACGATTTTAGTGTGAAAATACAACTGAATTTAGAAAATGAAAAATGAGAAGATTATGGCTTTAGAGTGATATTAAACCAAGAATACATTTAATTTGATCAAAAAACAAAATTCTTTATCACTCTTGATCGTTTTCTGTTGCTTGTTGCTTGCAAAGACAATAGTAGCCCATGTATTTAGTCGAACGGTGAACTATAAGACTGACGTGAACATAAGCAGTTCTGCATTTCTCCTTTTGGATATTTTAGCAGTGATAATCCTGGAAGCACATTTTCCTTTTGGTGATGCAGAGAAACATCTTGCATTTGGTACACCTTATGTATGTCTTGCCATTGCAGCCCTTGTTCCTGCATCTTTCTGCATGCTTGATATCCACCATCTCTGGCATGTGCCTGGCTCCTAGTTTGCGTTCAGATGGCTCTGGTTGTGGGATCCTTGTTTTGGTTGGTGGCTGATACTCTTCTTCACTGTCTTCACTGCTGTCATCAAATGAAGGACTATCTGACAGCTCTTCAGCCAGGTGTAACTGGAAGTCCAGGTACTGTTGGGTGTTCTTAGCTGGTTGAGCGCTTTACTGTCAGACTTGTATTGGAATCAAGCGTTTGTGATGGCAACATCAAAGAAATGAGTGATCACATGACGTCCATTTCTTGGTTCTGGTTGACATGCGATAAAAGCTCAGCATTCGGTCACACAGGTCTACGCCACCCATGTTGTCATTGTATTCTCTGATCACTGCTGGTCGTCTCACCTGGACATGAGCCTTTTCTTTGTCCATCTGCTACAGATATCTTCTGGATCTTTCCTATACACAGTGGAAGCCATCAGCACTGGTTTATTGTCAAACATTTAGCGATTGCCAGCTCAGGCCTCCTCCGGACCACTGTCATTGATGCTCCTCTCCCTTCTTTTCGCAACTGCTTATCTCCTTGTACTTGGCATGGCTTTGGTACTTGGTTCTTCATTATGGTTCCAGTTGCTGGAAGACCCTTTGCAAGCAAAGCATCCATGAGATCGATTGTTGTGAAGTATTGATCAAAGAATATGCAGGTTCCTGTGGGAACAGATTCAACCAATCGCAAGACTGCTGCAGCTCCAACTCCCAATCTTTCCCTTGGTACACCTCGAAATCCAGCGCCAGACCATTTGGAGAAGCAAGGACAAAGACTTTTAGGCCAGTAGGGTTTGGCTTGCCTGGGACATATTGCCTGACTGGACAGCAGCCTGTGAAAAGGATGATTTGCTCATCAGTACAGACCTTGTTATACCTTGGAAGGGTGAGACAACCTTGCCTCGGTCAAGCAATGGTCTGACTCTCCAAAGAATGTCTGACTCCTTTGTCTCTTCCGTTACATCCAGATCATCGACAGTCTTGAGTGAGCTTCTCAGCTTGTAGAACCTATCCCATGTCATTTCCCTGCTAATAATGGGCACTTTTGTTTTTTTTAGCCCAAGACCCTTTAACTCTGGGATAGCCAAGGCAGGCCATGTGTACTGATTTGCCAAAGAAAATCTTGATTTCTTGGGCAGGAGTATTTAGCGACACTGTCTTTGATTTGTAAAAGCTGCCAAATCTTCAAAGATTTTGTCATCGATGTGCTGTGAAAAGTACTAGCTTGGAATCCATTCTTCTTGGATTTTAGAGTCATCTTGATAGACAGGAAGCGCAGGTAGCAGGTGTGAATCTATTATGATGGATGAAAAAAAAACAAGTACTAAAATACTAAATACTAATACAGCAATAATCTAATATGATAATAGAATTAGATACATTAGCCTGAAACTAAATAAAACATACAAGCTAGTCCTGGCCCACAGAGCATGACAACTTTCCTGCTCCCTTTCTGGCTCTGAGTCTGTCTCCTCATCAGATACTCCTGCATCTTCTTCCTCCTTCACCTACTTCTTCTTCACCATCTTTTCCTATACTGATCCATCCTCATCCTTTGGGGTGTGTATGTGTGTCTGGGGAAACAATGGCAAGATGGCTGACTTAAATTAGTTCTTTGTCTTAAGCTGCATGGCTTAAAAGCAAGTTGCATGCAAAACAGTGAGGTGTACCTACATGTGTGTAAAAACAACCAGTAATCTGACTATAAACAGACAGAACAACAGTGCACAAATAATAGGCTGAACTAAATCAACACATATACTGGCAAAGTTGGAAGTCATATGCTTAGCCAGCTGTGCCGTGCAAGGTAAACTAAACTAGGCCCAGTCACGTTACCAAGTCCAAGGGGAAAAAGAAGATGCATTTGGCGTGATGCTCGCAAAGTCCTGTTGTGCTGATGAAGTCCAGTAAACTGCAGTTGTCCTGGCTGTGTGGTTCCAGTGTTGTTGTCCTTTGTTCTCCTTGCAGAGTTAGCTGGTTGAGGCTAACTATCCTCTGTGCTGTGGTGTGGTTCCATTTTCTTGGTGAAGCCAGCTGGCAGATCTTGTGTCGTACTTGCTGGTGTTTGATCATAAATCTCTTTTTGGTAGGCTCCTGCGTCAGTACCAAAGTTCAGTCCAGTGCAGGCCTATGCTTCAGGAAGGCCTCATGGAGAGCAGAAGTGAGAAGAGCAGAGCTTAACTCCTCGTGTGAGGAGTTGGCTGAGAGGACAGAGAGACTTCTCTTTAGAAGACTGAAGACTGAAGACAACTCCAGAGAGGAGAAGGGTGCTTTTCCTTTTGTATGGCCAGGTGACATCACAGAATTTGGCCATGCAGTGACCTATTGCAGCTGGAGTTGTAGGTTTCACACTTAGGTGTGAAAAGGTGAAGTACGCTGGGAGACTAAGTTCAATGGCTCTCTGTCTGTAGAACAAAAGGAGGTCTTTGGTCTCATCCTCCATTTTAAATGGACTGAGTCCCAACATCCCCCCTTTGGTCTCAGGGATCCACCTGATGTGTGATCCTGAGAGCACAATGCTGAGTCCATAGTTGACAGTTCACTTGTCAGTTCATTCAAATTGTAACATCTGGGCAGTTCAATAACCAACTGGGCATTTGGTCGACACTATCTTTCTTGGCAAAGCAAGAACAGATTACAAAACAGAATCCAGATAAACAATAAGTAAGACATAGTGTAAAATAAATAACCTGTGTTTGAGTTATTTATCAGGGTTAGTAAGAACAGGAATGTTAGTGATGTTAATGTGTTAAGGTGAGAAAGAGGGACACCTAGAATGACACCTCATGAGGTGTGTGACAGTTGTATCACTAACAAAATACTAAAATACTAGAAGTGGACCCAAGTATACTTGCAGAGTTCAATTCAATTCAATTCAATTCAATTTTATTTATATAGCGCCATATCACAACAAAAGACATCTCAAGGCACTGTTCATATAGAGCAGGTCTAGACCATACTCTTTAAAATAGGCATTTACAGAGAGAGACCCAACAAATCCCACCATGAGCAAGCACTAGGTGACAGTGGCAAGGAAAAACTTCCTTTTAAGAGGCAGAAACCTCGAGCAGAACCGGACTCAGGGTGGGCGGGCATCTCCCTTGACTGGTTGGGTTAAGAAGGAGAGAGGGGGGGGGGAGGGGGTAGAGAATAGCGGGAGAAGAACATAGCATAGCACGGGTTCCATATAAGAAGTAGGGTGATGCCAATAATACAGAAGTAGTAATGATAGTAGTGATAATTAAAGTATTAACTGCTAACGTAGCACTACAACTAATAGCAGTATAAGTAATTTCTAATTATAGCAGCAGGTGTTGAGTGGAGTTGTAGGAGCAGCAGGAGACTTGTCATCACAGATCAGACTCTACAGCTCCAGAGGCAGAAATACCTGCAGAAAGAGACAGAAGAGGAGAGAGAGACGGAAGAGCACAATACTACGGGAAAGGGAAGATATCATACCATAAGGGATGGTTCAAGCCTGAGCCAACCCTAACGATAAGCTTTATCAAAAAGGAAAGTTTTAAGCCGACTCTTAAAGGTACAGAGGATGTCTGCCTCCCAGACCGAAACTGGGACAAGGTTCCACAGTAGAGGAGCCTGATAGCTGAAGGCTCTGCCTCCCATTCGACTCTTGGAAACTCTGGGAACCACCAATAAACTGGCATTCTGGAGCGCAGAGTCCTAGTGGGATTGTAGGGGACTATGAGATCTTTAAGTGAGGAGGAGGATTTTGAATTCTATTCTGGATTTGACTGGGAGCCAATGTAGAGAGGCTAGCACAGGAGAAATATGATCTCTTTTCCTAGTTCCTGTCAGTAATCATGCTGCAGCATTTTGAATCAGCTGCAGAGTCTTCAGAGACTTGTTGGGGCAGCCTGATAATAATGAATTACAGTAGTCCAGCCTGGAAGTAACAAATGCATGGACTAGTTTTTTTGCATCCTTTTGAGACAGAAAATGTCTAATTTTGGTGATATTACGCAGGTGAAAGAAGGCAAACCTAGATGTTTGTTTTATGTGTGAGCTAAAGGACATATCCTGATCAAAGACAACTCCAAGATTCTTTACAGTGGAGCTGGGAGCCAGGGCAATGCCATCTAATGTAACAACATCATTAGAAAATATATTTCTGACGTGTTCAGGACTAATTATAATGACTTCAGTTTTATCTGAGTTCAGTAGTAAAAAATTGCTTGTCATCCAAGTTTTAATGTCCCTAAGACAAGCCTGGAGTTTGGCTAGCTGATTGGTTTCGTTAGGCTTCATTGACAGATAAAGTTGCGTATCATTCGTAACTTTTACAAGTGCTGTCTCTGTGCTGTGATACAACCTAAATCCTGACTGAAAAACCTCAAATAAACTATTATCCTGTAGAAAGTCGCACAACTGTTTTGCAACTGCTTTCTCTAGGATTTTGGAAAGAAAGGGAAGGTTAGATATAGGTCTGTAATTGGCTAATATGCCTGGATCTAGAGTGGGCTTTTTTAGAAGAGGTTTGATTACAGCTACTTTATACGACTGCGGCACATAACCTGTTAACAAGGACAGATTTAACATATCTAATACAGGACTGCAAATTAAGGGCAGAGCTTCCTTAAGCAGCCTAGTTGGGATGGGGTGTAAGAGACATGTTGAAGGTTTAGATGGGAAAGTAATTGATATGAGCTGGGGGAGGTCGATGGGAAAAAAAGAGTCAACGTTAGGTTTTGCAGTTGAGTCTATTGATCCTGTGTTTTGACATAAATCAGTGCTGGTTGAAGGCAGGATGTGATTAATTTTATCTCTAATGGTAGAAATTTTATCATTAAAAAAGTTCATAAAATCATTGCTGCTGAGGGTTATAGGGATGCGTGAATCTATGGAGCTGTGACTCTCAGCTGTGTCAGCCTGGCTACAGTGCTGAAAAGAAACCTGGAGTTGTTCTCATTATTCTCTATTAATGATGAGTAATAGGCGCCTCTTGCATTACAGAGGGCCCTTTTATATCTTTTGACACTATCCTGCCAGGCTAAGTGAGATTCTTCCAGTTTGGTGGAATGCCACACTCTTTCGAGCCTACGTGCTGTTTGTTTCAGTGTACGGGTTTGGGAGTTGAACCATGGAGCTTGCCTCTTTCTCTTTATTGTTCTCATTTTTAGGGGGGCGATGGAGTCTAGACTAGTACGCAGTGAGTCTGCAACACTGTCTACAAGATGATCAAGCTGGGAGGGAGTAACTTCTGCTAAATTAAGATGAGGCACTGGACTTAAGGTAGTGGGAATCATTTCCTTGAATTTAGCTACTGTATTATTGGAAATATTTCTAGTCAGGATGTTTTTTGCTGATAATACATAATCCAGGAATATGAATTCAAAAGTGATTCAAAAGTGGTCTGATAGAATACGATTCTGTGGGAAGACTGTTACATGTTCAATGTCAATACCATAAGCTAAAACAAGATTGAGAGTGTGACTGCAACAGTGAGTGGGTTTATTTACACACTGAGAGAAGCCAATACAGTCTAGTAATGAGGAAAAAGCAGGGCTAAGGCTGTCATTACTGACATCAACATGAATATTGAAGTCACTTACGATAATAACTTTATCTGTTTTAAATACCAAACTCGACAGGAACTCTGAAAATTCAGATAAGAAATCAGAGTATGGACCAGGAGGACGGTACACTACAACATATAAAATTGGCTTTAATGTTTTCCACCTTGGTTGGGACAAACTAAGAACAAGGCTTTCAAATGAATTCTAATTTAGTTTAGGTTTAGGGTTAATTAGTAAACTGCAATTGAAAATGGCTGCAACTCCACCTCCATGGCCGGTGTCTCGGGGAATGTGAGTATTAATATGACTGGGGGGGTGGGGGGGGTGGATTCGTTCAGGCTAACATGCTCATCCTGACACAGCCAGGTTTCAGTCAGACAGAATAGATCAAGATGGTAATCTGATATCAAATCATTTACTAGTACCGCTTTGGATGAGAGAGATCTGATATTGAGTAATCCACATTTAATTATTTTATTTTGCTGAACATGTGAGGCGGCTGTGTTGATTTTTATTAGATTATTGTGACTAACTCCTCTTTTGTTGACCTTCAATTTAGTTAATTTAAATGGTCGGGGGGCAGACACAGTCTCTATGGGGTAATGGGGAGGTGACTGCTCTAAAGGAGGCACAGAGAAGCATGTAAGACTGCAACTCTGTCTCCTGGCCTGAATTCTGGATTGTCAGGGCTTTGGCTTTCTAATAAACTCTGTCAGATTTCTAGATATGAGAGATGCTCCATCAAAAGTGGGATGAATGCCATCTCTCCTAACCAGACCAGGTCTCCCCCAGAAGCTCTTCCAATGATCTACAAAGCCCACATCATTTTCTGGACACCACCTCGACAGCCAGCGGTTGAGTGAAGACATGTGGCTATACATGTCATCACTGGTCAGATTGGGCAGGGGACCAGAGAAAATTACGGTGTCCGACATGGTCTTTGCAAATGTACACACCGAATCAATATTAACTTTTGTGACCTCAGACTGGCGTAGTCGGGTGTCATTAGCGCCGACGTGAATAATAATTTTATTATATCTATGCTTATCCTTAGTCAGCAGCTTTAAATACGATTCAGTGTCACCCGCTCTGGCCCCAGGAATACATTTAACCGTGGTCGCTTTCTTCATGTTCCGCAAAATGGAGTCGCCAGTCACCAGAGTTGGCTCCTTAGCGGGTGTGTCGCTGAGCGGGGAGTTTCTGTTTGAAACATGAACTGGGTGGTGGTCGGCAGTGGGCTTTTGCTTACGACTACGCCTGTCCTTATGAACAGTCACCCAGCCTGTCTGCTTTCCCGGCTGCTCTGGAACTGCCGGGGGAATGCTAACAGGAGCTACGCTAGGCTGCTCCGCACCGGCTACAGGGGGCTGTTTAGCATTAGCTGCTGAATTAGATTCCATGGTGCTGAGCCGGTAATTCGCTAAGCCTCGCCTCGAGTACAGCAAACAGACTACATTTATTACACATAGCATTATCATTAAACAAGGCAGAGGTGTAACTGAACATCTGACACGCAGAGCAAGAGAAGGCAGGAGAGGGAGAAGGAGAACGAGAGGCCATGGCTGAGAGTTCAGCTAAATCAGTAGCAGAAGATAGCGTGAATCAATAAAGTAGCACACAGAAAGTGGAGAGTTGAGGGTGATTTAGCAACTACTATTACTGTGAATGTGCAGATTAAATTGGTGATAGAGTCAGAGATGTAATGTCGGTAAAGAGAAAGTATCTAGTCTGAGATAGGTAGGCAAGAAACAATGATCACCAAACACTGGTAACCGGAAGTGACAGAATAGGCTTACCAGCACGTCAGCCCGTCAGTTGACAGCTTAAGTTAAGCTTTCCCTAAATTGTGGCTCAGGGCTGTAACACCCTGGGTAGCTGGAGACAGAGAGGTATTCAGAGGCACTATCTATTAGGTAATGACTATGTTCTAAATCGTGGTCAAGATGCTGTGGTCATTGTCTGATCTGTTTAGTGGCTGGTCATAAGTCTGGCTCAGAATTTCTGCGTATGGTTTTCTACAGCTCCTGCTGTGTGAATGCCTATCTCGACGCAGTTGGTGGACACGGTGGTTAAGCTCTGTGTCCCTGTGTGACCTTTTGTTCCCCCCTGGTCTGTTGTGAGGGAGACAAGAGTTTTCCAGGCAATCTGTGTGTCACCTTCCTGATTTCCTGCATTGAGGGCTTACCTTGATGCGTCATAAGTGTAACATGAGTATATGCATGGGTGAAGATTTTTCAGGAACAGGGTCTTGAAGATGCAGTTTTCTTCTAAGCCTGGTGCATGCTATCCCTGAAAATATGCATTCCTCAAATGTCTGTAGTAGTCTCTTGGATGCTCACTGCGGGACTGTTTAATTTGGGAGGCTGCAACCAATGCTGTAGTTTCGTCAGAAGTAGAAGAAAATTCTTCTGTTAGTGCTTGACAAAGCTCTTCATAGTCATTTCTGACAGTGGGAGGAAGTGACTGCATAAACTTGTGAACAGCTTTCAAGCTGAGAGAAGTTTAACTTTCTCTCTTTGGGTTGCGTGGGGCAAGTCAATTAGGTTGTGGTCTAATTTGGTGAAGTAGTCATCAATGTTATGATCACAGTTATCAGGATCACAGTGTTCAATGTCCTTAGCTATGAGCTCAAGCACTTCAAGGCAGATGCTCTGTGAGCTCCTTTCAGAGGAAGGCAAAACTAAAAAAAAAAAAAAAAACTATATGTCTCTTCAATGTCTTCAATGTCTGTCTCGGAAAGGTGGGAAGTCAGGTGACTGTTCTCTGAACGTCAGTGGAGGCTGGGGAGTTGACTTAATTTCCAAGGACTTAAGGTCTGTAGGGAATTGTTCCCATCTCTGTGGAGAGGTAGTCAACCTTTCACCAAGGGAGGAGTGTGAATCGGAGTAACCTGAATCACATGGGCTGATTGACTGTGGGAGGGCAGGACACTCAGATCTAAGTTTTAACAATTCCTCTTTGTGTGAACAGAGATCTAACTCTGCTGAGTGCAGGTTCTCTAAGTAGCGCATGGCCTTCTTATTAGCTGTCTGAACTTCTTGAAGTAGACTAGCATTTTGTGCTCTAGGGACTCTAAAACCTGTTCTAGAGCTGCTATGACAGCTTGACCAGATTGCATTGAATATATGGTATTCATATGCTAAACAGAAATTCTTACAGTTCCTAGGGAGAAGGTTCAACTGGAAGGACTATCAGCAGTAGCAAATTCTTAATTTAGCACAATGAGGCTTAAACTCTCAAATGAAACAAATCAAAATTCACAGCAATGCATTTTCTGCATGTACAACTGAATGTCTACTCCTGTAGCAGACTAGCCGTGTTGAATGTAAACCTTTGGTTAAGTTAAAGTTTAGATTTCACTTTAGGTATCTGACAAAATTTGCTGAAATTAATATTGCACAATTATGAATAATTACCAACAGTACACTGCCTCACATGGGGCACCATTATGTTGGGGACAACTTGGTGTTATTGGCTATCAAAATTAGTAAAAATATTAAGTAACTAATTGTTACATAAATTAATAGGATTTAATTAACATTAAATCCATCTCGGGGCACCAGATGGCCAATTCATTAAATCAAGTCTCATGAAATATACAAATTATTAATTTGGAACCTTGATTAATAATTAAGTAAATAACTACAACCAAAATTACCATATCAATAGTTAGTAAAAGTATGGATTTCAACTTCTGAAAGAGGTTGGTAATACTCACTTTTGTGCAACATTAAAAGACCAGCAAACTATTCATTGTTGAAATGTGTTTATTTGAACAAATAGATGGCTGACTTAAGTTAGTTCTTTCTCTTAAGCTGCATGGCTTAAAACAAAGGAACTACAACCAAGATGGCGGAACCAAAGATGGCTGACCACATGTCCTGTGGGGGAGGTTAACAATGAAGCATTCCTTCGTCTAAGGTGAAGTCAGAAGGTTTCAGAGAAGGTGGGCGGACGAAGAAGCAGTTGCATGCAAGACAGCAGGTGTACCTACATGTGTAAATGCTAATCCACCAGTAATTCAATTATAAACAGACAGAACAACAGTGCACAAATAATACGCTTGAACTAGGGGGGGGGGGGGGGGGGGGGGGGGGGGGGGGGGGGGGGGGGGGGTTAGCAGTTGCATGCAAGACAGTGAGGTGTACCTACATGTGTGTAAATGCTAACGACCAGTAATCTGACTATAAACAGACAGAACAACAGTGCACAAATAATACGCTGAACTAAATCAACACATATACTGGCAAAGTTGAAAGCTTAGCCAAGCTGTGCTGTGCAAGGTAAGGTAAACTAGGCCCAGTCACGTTACCAAGTCCAAGGGGGAAAAGAAGATGCATTTGGTGTCCTGTTGTGCTGATGAAGTCCAGTAAACTGCAGTTGTCCTGGCTGTGTGGTTCCAGTGTCGTCGTGCTTTGTTCTCCTTGCAGAGTTAGCTGGTTGAGGCTAACTATCCTCTGTGCTGTGGTGTGGTTCCTTTTTCTTGGTGAACCCAGCTGGCAGACCTCGTGTCGTACCTGCTGGTGTTTGATCATAAATCGCTTTTTGGTAGGCTCTTGTGTCGCTACCAAAGTTAAGTCCAGTGCAGGCCTGTGCTTCAGGAAGGTCTCATGGAGGTCAGAGAGCAGAAGTGAGAAGAGCAGAGCTTAACTCCTCGTGTGAGGAGTTGGGTGAGAGGAGAGAGAGACTTCTCTTTAGAAGACTGAAGATAACTCCAGAGAGGAGAAGGGTGCTTCTCCTTTTGTATGGCCAGGTGACATCACAGAATTTGGTCATGCAGTGACCTATTGCAGCTGGGGTTGGAGGTTTCACACTTAGGTGTGAAAAGGTGAAGGACCCTGGGAGACTGAGTTCTTCCAATGATCTACAAAGCCCATATCGTTTTCTGGACACCACCTCGACAGCCAGCGGTTGAGTGAAGACATGCGGCTATACATGTCATCACTGGTCAAATTGGGCAGGGGACCAGAGAAAAATTGTCAGTGTCCGACATTGTCTTTGCAAATTTACACACCAATTCCATATTAACTTTTGTGACTTCACACTGGTGTAGTCGGGTGTCATTAGCGCAGACGTGAATAACAATTTTGCCATACTTGCACTTATCTTTAGTTAGCAGCTTTAAATATGATTCAGTGTCGTCCGCTCTGGCCCCAGGAATACATTTAACTATGGTCGCTGAAGTCGCTATTTTCACGTTCTGCAAAATGGAGTCGCCAATCATCAGAGTTGGCTCCTTAGGGTGTGTCGCTAAGCGGGGAGTATCTGTTAGAAATGTGAACTGGGTGGTGGTGATCGGCAGTGGGCTTCTGCTTACGACTACACTTGTCCTTACGAACAGTCACCCAGGCAGCCTGCTTTCCCGGCTGCTCTGGAACTGCTGGGGGGAGGCTAACAGGAGCTACGCTAGGTTGCCCCGCACCGGCTACTGGGGGCTGTTTAGAATTAGCTGCTGAATTAGATTCCATGGTGTGGAACCGGGACTCTAATTCACTAAGCCTCGCCTCGAGTACAGCAAACAGACTACATTTATTACACATACCATTATCACTAAATGAGGCAGAGGTGTAACTGAACATCTGACACGGAGAGCAAGAGAGAGCAGGAGAGGGAGAAGGAGAGCGAGAGGCCATGGCTAGCAGTTCAGCTAAAGTCAGTAGCAAGGGATAGCATGAATCGGTGAAGTAGCGAAAGAGTCACACAGAATAGGAAAGTTGTGGGTGAATTAGCAACTACTGTTACTGTGAATGTGCAGATTAAATTGGTGATGGAGAAACGGATGTAGTGTCGGAAAGAGAGAAATGATCTACTCTGAGAATGATAGGCAAGAAACAATCACCTCAAGACACTGGTAATGGGAAGTGACAAAAGATGCTTATTGCAGCATGTCAGCATCAAGTTGTGTCTTACTAAAGAACCTTGGAGTTATCTTTGATCAGGATATATCCTTTAGCTGACACATAAAACAAACTTCAAGGACTGCCTTCTTTCACCTGCGTAATATCGCCAAAATTAGATATTTTCTGTCTCAAAAGGATGCAGAAAAACTAGTCCCTGTTGATTCAAAATGCTGCAGCACAAATACTGACAGAGCTGTAGAGTCTGATCTGTGATGACAAGCCTCCTGCCGTTCCTACAACTCCATACAACACCTTGAGATTACTTTTGTTGTGATTTTGCGCTATATAAATAAAATTGAATTGAACTGAATGGCTAAGAGTAATAAATATGGGGATAGCAAATGTAACAATATATATATATATAGAATATAACAATATATGACCAAATCAAGGATCAAGGAAATCTTTATTATCCCCAAGGGGCAATTTGTTTCACAGCCAGCAGTTTTACAAAACAAAACAAACCAAACCAAACATATATATATACAACATACAAGGAACAGTACAACATAATAAATAAACAAGGACTTACATAGAGCGATTTAAAATGACAATAGCACTCACTTGTTTTGTTTTGTGTGTTTTTTTTAAAAATATATCAATATCAGTCTGCAGGTTTGGGAATGTGTTTGGGAATGAATTATTTTTTATGTCATGTTACAATCTTTTCACACATTGGCAATAAAAAAAACAATTATTACATATAAATTGCTTTAAATTCTTCATTACAGTACCTTTAAGACCCTGTTTACACTTGGCACTGGGACACATTTGCCAACATATTTCTGATGCATCCTGATGCATCCCTGACTTAACAGTAGTTAGTTATAGACAGTAAAACTGCACCCTTTTTACACCTGATATTAAAATGTGATCTGTGTCCAGATCTGTTCTAAAGATAATAAATGATGTAATCTTGCCATTGTGTTTACACCAGATAGTTTTAATGTGTTCTTGTTCTCCTCACTGAGATCAGACCTCTGTCCTCTGAGTTAATCTGAGGTGGAGACAGATCAGATGTAGGTGAACAGGAACAATGACATAGCGCAGGTATGTTGTACAGATTGTGTTTACACCAGCCTAAGATCTGAACACAGTGTGAGTCAGACTACCTCCAGATGTGATCAGACAGATCTGATCACAGTCTGATTACAACACGTTTACACCTTGTATTATCATGAGTTTCTCCTGATCTGGATACAGAAGTCTATCAGATGACCCTGCACATGTGTGTGCTGGCATGTGTGGCGAGTGGTGGGTGGAAAAAGGGGATGTGTTGCCCGACAACGCCACCTGGGGAGTTTCATCCCAGGAAATAGTTAAATAACTTAATAAGGAGCTGTTCACGCCAGGTTCGAAAATTACCACAAGGCAAGAGACGGTTAAAAAGAAAATACTCAAATTAGATTTATTTAACAAATAACAATAACATGTATAATTTCATAAAATCGGTAAAGCATCAGCTGTACATCCAGGATATACACTTGGCCCAAAAGGGGGACTGGACAGGGCTGAGGCTGACCATGGCGGCCCAGAACCAAAATTAAGGGAGGAGGAGAAACTAAACTTAAAACACCCATGGCACCGCACACTCACACCACCAGTGCACACAAAAGCAATTATAATGTAATAATAAGAAACAAAAGACGCAAAGTTGAATTAAATCATCAATATGAACAAATATTAAACAAAAAAAATAAAAGAAAAGAAAATAAAAGAAAAGTAAAGAAATCCAGGGCTAAATCAGTAGCTAAGGAGAGTAAGCCAGAACAGCAGCGCCACCCAGAGAGAGGTGGCGGAGGAACCAATTAAGGTAGGCCTCACCGACGCAGCATCACACAGGGCCGTCTAAGACTGCTGCCAAACAACACTGCAGGATAGAATATAAACAATCAGTGTTAAGCAGAGCAACAAATTAAAAAGAGGAGATAGCGGACAACACCGATTTACCACGCGGAGGCACCCACACCAAAACGGGCTTCCAGCGGCAACAAACACTCAACACAAACCCCAGCCAACCACGCCTGCCCAGGCTCTGCCACGCCAGGCCACAGCCACCACGGGGGACGAGCGGAACTGGAAAAAAGAGAGGGAGAGAGGGCACGCGCAAGGTATGACCACTATATATGTGGGCGCGGCGCCGTTTTGTCAATCACTGCACCAGAGGACTAGTACAGCGAACTACTGTGGGGGGCAGGAGTGAACAGTGCTCCGGCTACACATGCATTGTCTGCACTTAAGTTACTGGAAATGTTTGTAGTATTTTACTATTTAACACCTGTACAGTCATTACTCTGACTGATTAAAGACAGGCTGTAAAAACACTCCAGAGATCACATCTGTCAAATAACAGGAGGGAAAAATAGACTCAGTTTGAATTTCACCCTCAGTTGTAGGTGTACTATCAAACCCTCACAGTCAGTACATGTTAGAGGTAAACTGTACTGACAGAAACATCTCCCACCTGCTGAAAGAACCACACACGCATCAAAATTATTAGCAGAACAGCTGCAGATACACTAAAATAAAATCCATGATTAACAGTAGTCCAGTCCATCCAGCTCATTGTACAGCAGCTGCACACTCTCTGATTTTACTTGTTAACCAACTGCTACAACAGAAGAAGCTGATTTATTCTGTTGATCTGCTGAGACTACACAGTTAGCACCAGAGCTAATTAACCAGCTGGAATAATGTGTCGACTCGCCACAGTTAGAATAACATCTGTTTCTGCTGACGCTGTGAGAACGCTGCACAAGTTCAAAATGAATTAATGAGTTGATACTAAGAAAAAAAGTTCTCAAACCAAAGGCCAGTTTAGCAACATAACTTTTTCTTTTATTAAAGTGGGTTTCGTCATCGTCGTGCTTCAGAGTGGAGAGCAGCACTCCTTTATTTCTTTGTGGAGCAGCTCATGGAAACACAGCCGGGAAGAAAAGCAGGATGACTGGGTCACCAGGCAGAGATAGATAAGAGCTTGGCGCAGAGCAAACAGACAGATGGAGGGGTCGGAGGAAATGAAGAAGGCAAAGGTGACTGGTTAAATCAGGAAAAAAGGCTCATTAGTGTTCAGTCAGCTGCTCTATTTAACCTGAGATGAAGCAGTGAGGGAGGCTCTCCGTCACGTCGCCTCAAACCATTGATGCCCTGACATCAAGAAGTTAACGAGAACGAGTGGCAGAAAAGCAGAAAAATGAGAGAGATGAAGAGAAGAACAAACAAAAGAGGCTACAGAGAATGAAAGGGCAAACCTCCTCCCTCTCCTCCTCAATCTACTCCAGAGCCGTCTGTCTGTCTGTCAGTGAACATGGCTTCCTCCTCCTTCTTTATCTTTAAAATGTTACAGTTTTGATTTGAGCTCAAACACAATGAATAAATGTTTGGAAATTATTCCACAAATGGTGACATTATGAAGAAGAATGGCCTCAGGCTGAAAACAAACACTGTTTAGGCTGAAACATCCCAACTTATGAATACATAACCAGATAATATCCACTGTCTGTAGTCATCGGTCTTTATTGTCTTTTGTAAGACTGTGAAGAATGTGGTGGAAATCAAGGTCCAAAGGAAATTGTTTTGATCTTTGACCACACCTCATCAAGTTGCTTTGTAACTCAGAACAATTTCAACAGATCAGCTGTTTCAGCGCTCAGTTGTTGCAGTTTTAAAGTATAGACATGGCTGCATTACAAACTAAAATAGTTTTCTGTTTTTGGTGCAGAGCATTCAGGAACACACTGCATCTGGCCAAGACATATGCAGTGTTTCCAAAAGGTCCAGAGACTGCAAACACCATACCTGATTTAAGTGTTGCTGCCATCCCCCTCAGAGTAGTCTTCTTCTATAGTGATGTAAGGGCTCCCAGAGCTCCTGCTGCTCTTGAAACGCTCCCAACAAGCACCATCTGTGACTCGAGATGGATCTCCTCCACTGAGTCAAAACAGAGACCCTTCAGCTTGAATTCATTTTGGGGAAGAGAAGGAAGTCACAGGGAGCCAAATCCAGAGAGTAGGGTGGGTGGAGAGTGCTGTGCTGGTGCAGCCAAAAAACTATTTTTTCAATATGCTGTGAGCAATGATGCATCTTCTTCACTCTTGGAGACTTCAGCTCTTCCACTGTGAAGCTGCTGTTTGTTCTGTGGTCGTAGCCACAGACCCAGCTCTCCTGATGATCTGATGATCCTCCACATGAAGATTTGATCATCCTGGGCCTGTTGACAGAGATCCTCACACACAGCGCTGTTTCTTCTATGTGGAGAAACATCAATGTGTACCTGCAAGTCGTCACAAAAACATCTGTAACTCAGGTCCAGATGTTGATCGTGTGTGAGCATACACATTACTGTGGCATGCTCTGTTAATTTGCAACAGGAACAGTCTCTCTGAATGTAAAGGTGCTGCAAATTTTTTTTGCATTTGGACAGAGCCAGGATAGCTGTTTCCCCTGTTTCCAGTCTTTATGCTAAGCTAACCTGCTAGAGAGTGAACATGTGGATATTAAATAATTCCTTTAATTTTAAGGTGGCCCTCGCAGGCTCCAGCAGAGACAGGAAATAAACAGGAGTAAATTTCAGCGTTACAGTGTTAGAGAATGAATGTATGTGAATGTGTTGTCACAGAGCCCCCAGGCCTGTTTAAAAACAGTTGTGTTCTCTGCATTATTCATCACAACTGCATTATTAAATATATACACTGCTTCACATCCTTTACACAATATCTGTAAGTTATTCTCTGGGTTTGATTCATATTCTCCAATTATGTGTTTATTAGTTTATTAGTGTATCTGTATATGGAACTCTCTGAGGTGTGGGGGAAAATATATTATATAATATATTATATAAGTATTTAATGTGGGAGGCTGCTGCAAAGTTTTTGCTCATGTGTAGCATTAAACAGGAGAGTACCTGTTTAGGAGACTTTAATAATAAATGGACCTGCCAGAATCCGTGATCTTGTTTGGATCTGTAACTGGTGCAGGGGCAGTGAGCTGGAGGTATCTGACCTCTGCAGGTGTGGGTCTTCTTCAATGAAGTGTTGTGATTCAGTACTAATCTATTCACTGTGAATTTCTCTTGGTGTGTTTTTATAGCACGAGACCTCCTGCATGTATCACTGAGTCATACTCTTCCACTGTACTCACACACAGGACAGGGTTCAGCTGTGTCCTCTGCATATTTTCTCTCTGGTTATTGTCTGAATAAAAACATGAAAAGAGAGGATGTGGGACCTGGAGCCACTGAAGAACAGACTGTATTCATCCCCACTTTACTGAATTAAAGGATCATGTTTCAGTGTTTTTATTGATTGATTATCCCACAGTTCATCAGATGAGCTCATGTACTCCTTCATCCACACCACATGTTATTAAACACTTTGTATATATCAGAGTGGATCACAGTATTATTTCATACACTGATCCTGGAGCTTTTTAGTAGCGATGAACATATGAAGCATGTTTCTTCTCTCAATACTCAACACTAAATTGATATATGTATAAATGGATGGATGAATGGATAAATGTATGGATGGATAAATGGATTAATAAACAGATGAATGGATAAATGGATAAGATGGATTGATGGATAAATGGATGGATGGATGGATGATTAAATTGATGGATAATTGGATGGATGAATGAATGGATGGATGTATGAATGAGTGAATGATGGTACATTCAGAGTGAATAGGTGAATCACAGGCTGTACATTCCCAGCTAACTGTACCACTATGAACCAGTACATTTTAATGTCACATGTCTTTACAGCCATGGAACATGTGCATCAGTCTCATGCTGCCCCCTGCTGTCTGAGGTATGAACTGATTAACCCCCACTCTCTGTGGGTTGCCCCCTGCAGAAGCCACAAACTGGCCTGGGTCTGTCCCTGCTCCTGGGTGGAGGGGTGTGATGTACATGTTGTAATTACTGTGAGACAATTGAGTCATTTCTCTGACTGTGAACTCCATAAAGTGACTGTTTGTGTTGTTCCTATATTGATGCAGGTCTGAGAACATCATGTCTGTCGTCTCAGGAATCCTCATTATGGAGAGAAGGGTTAGGGAATTCATTGCTGCAGTATGTAGTTAATGAGGAGCAACAAGGAGGGAAATCATTCAGAGACAAAAACTCTAAATTTGGCATGCCTAGTTAAAATGCAGGGCTGAAATGGAAATGGGCAATCCCATTGTAATGATGTGAATGTGTAATTTGTTCTTGTGTCTTGTGTAGAAGGACACATCATGGTATCACCTGTCAATCAGCCAGGTTTTATTCCTCACAGACATAGAGAATATTTTCATTCAGAGTGAAAGCTCAAGTTCAGAAACAAACGTCTTATCAGTACCTCTACATCTGTTCAGATATCATCTTAGGAGAAGTAAAAAAAATGTTCTATTTCTTGTTTCTTTGTTCTCTGTCAGGACTAGATGTTTCTAATCTGGCTTTGTGTTGCTCTTGGCAGCCAAACAAAATCCAAATAAATTAAAATAAAAAGACATCATCAGATTAATAGAGCTGTGTTTTCTCCTCATCATCCAGTCCAGAAATATCACCTGGATCAACAGGGAACCAGATCTACAAATCCAACCTCATTTCACACTCATTACACACATACTGACACAGTAAACTCAGCTGTATCAGACACTCAGAGATGTATTCTGGGCAACTGGGAATGAAAAGCTTGTCTCCACATAAACCAGGTTAAACTAGGAGAGAGAGGAATCCAGATTGAGTATCTGAGGAGTCAGAATCAGTAAAGTGTTTTTGTTCAGAGGAAACAGGCTGATGTAAATGCCTCTCCTTGTTAGGAGTCACCCCCTCCCCTCTGGAGAAAATAAACAGACTTCTGATTTGAATAAATGTGACTTAAGTTGTGTTACATGTCCTCAGGCTTTGGTGAGAATATACAGTCTGTGGATATTTGCATAATGGACATCTGTCTGGTTAGAAATTCATATCAGCAACTGTTCTGCTGCTGAATGATGAGAGCAGTTTGGAGAGCAAACAGGAGTCTGGCTTCTCTATTCACCTTGACAACGTCCAGCAGCTGATCAATACTTCTCTCCCATTGTGAATTACTTTGTCTTTGGTTTAAATGTCTCAAATGGTCTCTATTCATTTCAGTATGCTTTACTGACATGAATGTCAGGGGAACAATATTGCCAATTCCATCCATCCATTATCAATACTGAGGTCCGCTTCAGTCATACATCCCTTTTCAACATCCATCCATTATCTATACCACTTGTTCATTAAGGGTCACTGGGGGGCTGGAGCCTATCCCAGCTGACATTGGGCGAGAGGTGGGGTACACCCTGTACGGATCGCCAGTCCATCGCAGGGCCAACATATACACCTACAGCCATTCACACCTATGGCCAATTTTGGAGTTACCAATTAACCTAAGCTGCATGTCTTTGGACTGTGGGAGGAAGGCAGAGTACCTGGAGAGAACCCAAGCAGGCACAGGGAGAATATGCAAATTCCACACAGAAAAGCCCCAGGCCCGAACCGGGGCTCGAACCCTGTGAGGTGACAGTGCTAACCACAGTGCTAACCACTGCCCCACTTTTCAACAGAGCACAGAAAATTGGGAGTCTATCAGACCACACTGCACAATGAAAATCCATCTATCACAGATGGCTGGAGCCAATCACAGATGACATATACAGTACCTGGTACAGCCAACACAGGTCCCCAGTCTATTACAGGACAAAACAACCATTCACACTCACATTAACACCTGCGGGCAATTTAGAATCACCAGTTGACCTGCAGGTCTGTGGACTATAGGAGTAAATCCTCACAGAAAATCCCAGACTGAACCAGGGTTCAAACCCAGAACCTTCCTGCTGTGAAGTGACAGAACCACTGCACCACCATGCATTAATTGGTTTATTCTGATTAGTGGTCATCATCATCATTGTTCATCCTTTGGTCTGGTTTTCCTCTTTGTTTTACCTTCACAGCTCTACACTACAAACACCATCAACTTTAATGACTAAGATTCATATGTTGGCTTTGTTCTCAGTTCTTTAAATGACTGATTCAGGTTGTTAGTTAGTGACTGAGCTCTTCATTGAAAACATTAACATTTTATCCAGGGGCCTGAGGCCTGTACTACGAAGCAAGTTCAACATACCCAAGATATCTTATCGTTATCTGACTTCAGTAAACCTAACAACCACAGTCAAATTTCATGTGAAAGAGGCGGAGTTATTAGTTGAAAGCAGCGTTGTCAGAACCATGAGTAAGGCACCTAATATTATGTGATAAGTAATGCTGATAGCTGCATGTCGTCTCAGTTCTAGCAACATCCAGAAAAGACATTTAACAAGGTGAAATGTGAACGATATAATCACGACTAGAATAGAAACACTAGAAATAATTTCCAATTATCAAAGTCAGGCTGAAAATTTATTGGAAATAAGTGCATAAATGATTTTTTCTTACTGAGTGAATGTTTTTGTTCTTTAGTCTGATGGTGATTTATACTGAGTTACTCTGAATATGTGATGCGGATAAAGAGCGACAGTAATGTCAGACTGTTTCTGCTGCCAAAGCAGAGAGGAGAGAGTTAATGTCTGAGGTCGATCTGACTGATATGTTCATTTATAGTCATCAGAAATATTCAGCAGTGTGAGGATAAAAGCATCTTTGTTCTATCAAAATGAAGATGTAACAGTCAGTATGTGATCATTTAGTTTGATAAACTCTCCATTTGTTAGAAGCTGTGTTGTGGACATACAGAAAGATTGGAACAAAACGAGTCCACGAACTATAAAGATATCTATTGATCTTTATTATTTGTCACTTTATTGTAAACTCTATCCCTGTCAGGATCCTGTAGAAATGATGATGCTAGTTTTCCAGTGATCCAATTGGTCAGTAGTTGGGCTGTTCACAAGTTTTCATCTGATCCTCTGAAGTTAAGGTTAGTGTTTAGCATAAGTTACCATGGTGATTTACCCCGATGAGAACCGCCGTTGTAAGACTGAAAACCCAGGGTTACACCTGAAGTTACCTCGCTAACCTCAAATCCTGCTTCATAGTACAGGCCTCTGGTGTCTTTGTTCATGATCCACTGTGGCAACCAACCAGATTAAATCATTTAAAATGTTATTTTATCAACATTAAAATAATAGTTTCTAAACCTGTGAAATCCAGAAAACCAAACCATCATGCAGGTGTATGTTTGTGTTTCAACTATAGACTGTATATAAAGATGGACGAAGCCTCCATGACGTCACTCATAGGATTCTGAAGAGCGGTACTGAAGCTCAAAGTTGGGCGGCACGGTTGTCGCCATCTTGGTAGTGCCTAACTCCGCACAACTTCCGGCTAACCAAAAGTGGAGGTGGAGCAGTGGGCAGGCAAAATGACGCCTGACTGCTTAGATACGCCCACGTAGCTCGCAGCTGCCAAGTTAGCTAAGGCTAAGGAGCTAGGCTACATGCTACTCTGTGGTGCTAGCCGGCTATAGTCTATAGTCTAGCATGTTTATTTCTTTCAGTACATAGGTCGTTGAGGCCATTGCCTGTGATGCCTCCTTCACACCTGCCACACACAGCATAAACTGTAAGTACCAGTCTTGGCTTCTTGACTTCAGACAGCTGATGTTACATTGTCATCTATATTTTAAGGTGTTGCGTCCTTGCTCCATTTTATACAACAGATCTGGATAAATAATATCGTCAACATGAAAAAATAAGCAACCTTTTATAGTGAATTTCTATATTTTTCATTAGCTGGCACATTTATGACACTCATTTATTTTCCTCTTATTGATGACAGCCATGTCCAGTGTGGTGCTCTGAGCTGCAGAGACCTTTGGAGGCAACATCAGCGTGCTGCAGACCTGAGGTGGACTGTGGTGGAAAGGCCATCTCCCCTTCTTTTCTCACTCCCTATTAGGAAGATCAGCACTGATGTCCTCATCATCCACTGTGGTGGCAACCGCAAGCGTTTTGATTTTGGCCTTTAGGATCCATTTTGTTAAAAGCAGAAAATATAACATATCCCTGACTGTCCTGGTTCATGTTACCACCACTGCTCATCCTCACCAATACAATCCCACCTTTTATTCCTTTAACTCAGTCTGTTGATTGTTTTTTTTTTTACTAAATGTATTTATGATTATATTTTGTAGAGAACATTGAAAACAATATTGAAAGTTTCCATATTTATTTATATTTTCTGTGACTTAAGTACATCACACATGGAAAAGATGTGTAACAGCTGCAACAGTAATTATAATGATAGAACCTATGGATAGGAAGAATTTTTCTTCTTTGCCGTTGGAGAAAGAGAAAATGGTAAGCACAGCAGTGTCCTTCAGGCACGTCCTTCCCTAATAAAAAGAAACATAAAAAATATCACATTATTGAGAGTTGTTATTCATAAAAGAGGTTTGTGTTTAAGTTCTGTAGATATTTAGCTTTGTATTAGAATGTGGTTTTCAATTTCAATTTCAATTATTTCACCTAAACCAGGGGTGTCAAACTTAAATACACAGTGGGCCGAAATTAAAAAATTGCTACAAGTCAAGGGCGGGACGGGTTCAATGTTTATTGAAAACTTATTGAAACAACCTTTTTGCACATATTGAACTTGGAACTAAGAAGGCCTATAGATTATTACCTATAAAACAACATTAATTATGAAATAAGTTAAATAAAAACAATAAATAATAAATAAATAAAAATAAAAGAAATAAAACCAGTTTCATTAATTCCTTATGGCTCTATCTGCAGTTTTTCCAGAGTAAGTGAAAACATTTTCTACACTGAACATAGCCTGCTGTGAAACCAGACTTCTTTTTAACTCTTCTACCTTCTGTAGCCTTTGTGTCGTGTCCAGATGCTTGTATCTGCCGTGGTGCTTCGTTTCATAGTGTCTTCTTATGTTGTATTCTTTCATTACAGCTACCCTGTCTCCGCACAGAAGACACACAGCTTTGCCCTTTACATCCGCGAACATATACCGTGCCTCCCACCTGTCTTGTTTTCAAAGTCCACTTTTCGTTTAGCTATTTTTTGGGGAGAAGGATAGTTGAAAGTTGACACAAGCGGTGCGTAAAACCATAAGACTGCTGATGAACGAGTGGGGCACGCTTTCCCGGCCCGTGATTGACGTGCCGCCGCACGGGCAATGCATTGTGGGATTTGTAGTATTATGGTGGTGCGTGCGATATACCGGCGGGCCAGCTCCAATAGTAAATACATTTTGTCATGCGGGCCAAAGATAATTAACTCACGGGCCAGATGTGGCCCGCAGGCCTTGAGTTTGACACATGTGACCTAAACTGTGAAAGCACAGAGCAAGCTGGGCCCTAACCTTAAAATGTCCGCTTAGCAGACAGCTAGCGATTAGCTAGCTCCAAGCAGCTACCCAACTCTGGCACTCAGCTGTCACTCAAAGCGACCACGCCCCCATTTATTAATTACTTTAAGCATTAATATAATTTAAACGGATGAGTTAGGAAAAAAGATCACCCCCCGTACAGTTGTCACGACGGGGGAAATTAGCTATAGAGACTAAAACCGTTTTTTGTACCAGGCTGTAAACATGTTTATTTATGCTGTAAAGTTGGCCATTTTAACATGGGAGTCTATGGGGATTGACTCGCTTTTGGAGCCAGCCTCAAGCGGCCATCCGTGGAATTGCAATTTTTGGCACTTCGTGTTGGCTTCATTTTTCAGACACGGAGGTTGGTTTCAACCTGTTAGACAGAAAGCACAGCAGCTGCAGGTTTGATTCAGAGGGTGGACTAACAGAGGAGTCAGGAGGTGGAGAGAAAACATGTTTACTCATTACAGATTGGATAAGTTCCTCACTGATTACGTGTGTGTGTGTGTGTGTTAGAGAGAGAGAGAGAGAGAGGTGTAAAGCCACAGAGAAGATGGAGCTGAAGGCCAACAGGCAGAAATGTTGAAAAAAGAAAAGCGGGACTCTGCTGGACTCTACTGGACCCTGTTGGACTCTGGACTGTTACAGATCTTTGTGTATTTGAGTGCTTTCTGTCTGTGTCTTGTTTTGTTTGCAGATTCAACCCGCTCTTTGAGGGATAAAAAAATGATTTTGAATTGAAGTTACGCTGCCTTCAAAATAAAAGCACAGCCGCCCTTCATATTTCCGGTCTGCTGACGTCAGACAGTGAGTCTGTCTTTAAACACGAGCTTTTACTCTTTATATATCTGTTTTATATCTGCATGTGAAGTCTGTGAATTTCTCTTTGTAATGACCGCTGTGATGAATGTCTCTGTCAGTAGTGGGTTTTATTTATTTATTTCAAATTATTGTTGGGGCTTTTTAGCCTTTAATGATAGAACAGTGAGAGAGAGTAGGGGAGTGACATGCAGCAAAGGCCCGACCAGATCGGTAGACGAACCGGGGATTAGCTGTGGCCTGATGGATTTTATTTTGAAAAGCGCGTGTGTCACTCTGACTACGTCGCTAGGCAACCTGAAATAATCGGTCAGCTGGTGATTTATTGACAGAGGAAAATAAAGAAGTCATGAGGTAATGAGTTGTTTCTTATTGACAGAGAGTTTATATGATTTTTATCATCAGGTTACATTTATATTACATCTTGTTTATCACTTATTTAAAACATTAAACCTTTGCTAAAGTCTCAGGGAACAGCAACAATACCTGCTCCTACAAGTTTCAATTTTACCGTTTTAACAGACACCTGGTAATTAACATCATTAGTTATTAATTATTATTAATTAAAACTGAAATTAAAGACGGGATTTAAAAGTAGCTCAGACACTTCCTCCAGAGACAGAGGCTGAGGGATACTTAGTGCCAAGCTAAGCTAAGCTAATCAGAGTTAGTTCAGTTGTTAACTGGATCTATAGCTTTAACATTTACCTGATGTTTTCACTCAGCTCAAGGATTAAGTCAGATTCAACTAAAATTCAACTCATTATGTAATCACTACATCTGACCCCCTGCTGGGTCCAGGCCCTGGACTTATACCGTCCTGGTCCAGCAGACTTAGGTTCCTGCAGTAAGAGCTGGGCACCATGCAGAGCAGGACAGGTTCTAGTCTGAGACTCTGTGTCCTCATACATGGACTTTGGGTTTCTGCACCTTATTCTTCATTTTACTAAACTCAGACCTGTTGTCCTCGTTACACTTTTTTGTGCAATCTAGTGTTAACAAAATCATGATGCACTCAACAGTATAAAAACAAGATGGTGGCAGTCTTTATCAACACATTCTACATCTGAGATCAGCATAAAAGTATCAGTGGAACACAATCTGATCAGTTTCTGGTTGAAACTTGTTTTCTCTGCTCAGTAACATTTGTTGTTTGATATGACAGCAGGACATTACCATTCAGATTGGATTTCTCAATCTGAGTCTGGAGAAGGGAAAATGTTCAGAGTTACAAAACGTTCAACAATCAGAAGGATTTTAGATGGGTTGTATTGTTTAGGCACTGAAATTAAGTGTTTTATACACTGATGACATTAATTTATTTCTCCAGCTTACAGGAGGGAAGCCCTGAGAATCCAGAGCAGGATCCGGAGGAGGATCCACTGCAGCAGACAGCAGCCAGGATGATTCAGAGGGCCTGGAGAAGATATGTGGTGGGTGTTCTGCTGCTGAATTCTTGTTCATGATGGATTTAAAGTACACAAAGTAAGACTGCCACCAAAACCCCCCCCCCCCCCCCCCCCCCCCACGCTGCAGTACAGAGAGGTCTTCAGGTATTTCAAACAGTTGATCAGCCAGTTTAACCAAGGGGATCCACAGAAGATCCTGAAACCTGTCAACCCTCGAGAGGTAATGCTGCTCTTTATACAACACAAACATGAAATACAGCAGGTGGACTGAAGTGGGTCTCTCCTGTGGCAGGCGGAGCTGCTGGATGCTGCTGCTGGGGTCTTCATGAGGTTTAGACTCGGAGGGGTAAGTCTGTGAAATCACTGAGCAGCTGTGACACCATGATGATGAAGACGAATCTGCTGATGTCTCGTCCTCAGGTCACCTTTCCTCCCAACATCTACTACAAGATCTTCACCCACCGGCCCATCACTGATGTGTGTGCCAGCAGCCCCAGGGACTACACCCAGCCAGGCCTGAAGCAGCCCGTGGCCCGGCAGACAAACACCCGCTGGCCTGTTGTGCAGGAGGACCGGTCAGGGTGGTACCAGAGAATGGAGCACAACAGCTGGAGACTGTTCTGCAGCAAGGTGGTCCTGTAGCTATAAATATGTCAAGGTCAGTGTCATCCTCTCTGAGATGAGTCTGTGTTTCTGATTCTTTCTTTTGTGACAGGTGGTTCCCATCACTGAGCATGGAGAGATTGGCGTAAACAAAAAGATGGACTTTCATTACTCCAAGCTGCAAAGGCAGCAGGATATGGATAGGTGGAGGAAGAGGAGGAAGATTGAGTGGCTGAACCAGATGTGAGTTCTTCAGCTAACATTAGCTAACATTAGCCTGCCGGTTCAGAGGGTGTTGAACAGAACCTTTTGCTGCTCAGGAGTAGAACAGTAAAGTAGAAAGTTTCCACTCACAGAGAAAAAACACAGATTATACTCTTCAGTTTGGATGAGCACCTTTTGTTTTTATTGAAACTATGAGTTTTACAGAGGGAAGACAAGTGGTGTCAGTCAGCAGGAAGAATGTTAAATAAAATCAAATTGTGTCCTTTTTTTTAAAATGGGGGGCTCAGTATTGTTTTCTCCTGCACCATGGGCTGTTGAAGGGGCCATGAGATAGGACATCCACCTGTTCAGGTCCCAGAGGAGAGGCTGGGACAGTTGCTGCAGTGCTCTCCTTCTCTGATTTATGTTTTATCTTCAGCAATATTTTGCAGTTTAAATAAAATATAATCAAACAAAAAAGATCCACAGAGTAGGCAGAGATCCTCTCAAATGAGACCTTACACCTGGACACTGAGACAGAGGGATGCTGATTGTGATCTCTGATTATATTTGGTTGTCTGAAAGTGATGGTGAACAGAGCAGAGGTTTGTTTGACCAGGTTTACATTTGACGTTTCTGTCCTGGAAACTGAAGGTCTTGAAAAGTTATCCTCTTGAATCTGGATTTGGGATCATGCTGTGGTCTGTTGTAGAGTTTCAGGTGGTGTGATGTGTCCTGGACCTGTCTCTCTCTGTAGGTATAACCATGTTCGTCTGCAGACTCACTCGGTGCATCGACACATGGCGACCCTGGTGGGGACCTCAGCCCAGGAAGTGATGGACACTGCAGAAGAGAAGGGGGTTGATGAGATGGAGGAGTGCGAGCTGGATGAGCTCCTGGCCTGGACCACCACCCTCAACTTTGAGGAGTAAGACCCTCTGGTTTATAAACTGGGTCAGAGTATCCTCCATATTACTCTGAGGTGTTTTCACACTGTGCTGTGTTACCTGTGCAGGTACATGCAGGAGTGGAGACGTCTGGCCTGCAGTCTCTCCTCTGAGCCCAGCACAGGTCAGAGTTTGTCTCATGTTGGTCCATCAGTATCTCATCTACTGTGAGAGAAAACTTTATTTCCATCTCATTTTATTCTTTTTCCACATCTCTCCCTTCATCCTCATTCTCCTCCTCCACAGATCTTCATCCAGGTCCACCTGGGTCAGAGACAAATGAGTTTCCTGGTGTGGCAGATGAAGACAGAGGAGAATAAAATCATTATGTTAAAACCAAACTAGCAGCCATGTTCACTTCAGAGCAGACACATTACATTACATTATCTGCAGTTTCAGGGATTTGTATCATCTGTACCATCAACTCATTGCCTCTGATTTATACTCACAGAATAAAGACACTTCACTGTGACTTTGTTAATGTTAATTATTCTGTATTTTGAGTGAGATGAGCCTCAGTGACCTGAAACCATCAGATCTCTTACTGAACCAGCTTCAGCTCTGGAGTCATTTGAATGTTTTTCATTGCTGTTAGTTAAATACATAAATTACACTGAGGGCATTAACAAGTTAAATTAATCCTTGTGTCCTTAAATGTTTTTACATATTTTTCTGCTCAGTTTAAAGTCACTTTATTTAGATATTACACTGCCATATACATTTACTGGCCACTTTATCAGGTACACCTTGCTAGTACCAGGTTGGACCCTTCTGTCTTCAAACCTGCCTTCATTCTTCGTGGCATAGATTCAGCAAGGTGCTGGAAACTTTCCTTTGAGATTTTGGTCCATATTGACATGATAGCATCACACAGTTGTTGCAAATTTGTCGGCTGCACATCCATGATCAGAATCTCCCATTCCAGCACATCCCAAAGGTGCTCTGTTGGACTGAGATCTGGTGACTGTGGAGGCCATTTGAGTGAACTCAGTGTCATGTTGAAGAAAAATTCCAGTAGATCAGCACTTTCTGAAATACTCAGAGCAACCTGTCTGGCACAAAAAACCATTAGACATCCAAAGGTCACCTTTCTTCCTCATTCTGATACTCAGTTTGAACTTCAGCAGGTCGTCTTGACCATGTCTACATGTCTAAATGCACTGAATTGCTGCCATGTGATTGGCCGATTAGATATTTATGTTAACGAGCAGGTGAACAGGCCTACCTAATGAAGTGAGTGAGTGTTGATGTTAACAAATCTTATTATTCTCTACCCCCCCCCCCTCTCCTTCTTAACCCAACCAGTCGAGGCAGATGGCCGCCCACCCTGAGTCCAGTTCTGCTCGAGGTTTCTGCCTCTTAAAAGGAAGTTTTTCCTTGCCACTGTCGCCTAGTGCTGCTCATGGTGGGATTTGTTGGGTCTCTCTCTGTAAATACCTATTTTAAAGAGTATGGTCTAGACCTGCTCTATATGAAAAGTGCCTTGAGATGACTTTTGTTGTGATTCGGCAGTATATAAATAAAATTGAATTGAATTGAACTATTAAATGAATGATGTCTGAGACAAACTGAAGGAAACAAAGTCAATAACATAGCAGAGTGACAGCCCGTAATCCTGAAAGAAAAGTGAAATAATGAATAATTATTTTCAGCTGATGAAGTAAATCATCTTTGGAGTCAGACCTTTGACTTTTTATCCATTTTATTGTAGATTTAAAAACTGAAATCTCTCCTTTACTAAAGTATTCAGAGTCTTTGCTGTGGCTTGGCTGCTTCTTGATTGCTTTAATTATCCCTGAGATGTGTAGAAGTTGACTAAGTACACCTGAGACGTCCACCAAAGACACACCTGAGTATATGAGGACCCACAGTTCACACTGCAACTCAGCATGAAAAGCATTAAATCCAGTGAACTCTCTGTGGAGAGGCTCAGATCAGGGTGAAGGTTTAAGTCCAGGACTCTAACCCCAGACATGCAAATCCGTCTGGGGTTAGAGTCTGCCTGCTGGTGTAGTTTGAATGTTTTGCATAGCTGTTATCCAAATGTCTCTCCAAATGTGAGGTGATGAGTGATTTTTGCATGAGATGATGACAGGGGGAGACACACTAACATATAAAAGAGCCAAACCAGAGGGATGAAAACAGATCTCAGGCTCTGAGAAGTCCAGATTGGCTTCACTCATCCTCTCTTCTGAACCAGATCAGCAGAGATGGCAGACCTGAAGACTGCTGAGGACAACTGGATCAAATCTCTTATTGAGGAGTCTCAGAAAGCCAAAGAGTTCTCCTATTGTCCCTACAGCCAGCTCAGAGTGGGATCAGCCCTGTTAACAGAAGATGAGAAGATCTTCACAGGTAAAACTTCATCTTCACTCACCCTGCATTGATCATACTGCGACTTCATCTGATTAAAAGTAAAATTAGCGTTTCCGTTTCCAGGTTGTAACATAGAGAATGCCTGTTTCTACCTGGGCCTGTGTGCAGAGAGGACTGCCATCAACAAGGCTGTGTCTGATGGATACACCAAGTTTAAGGCCATAGCTGTGTCCAGGTACATCAGTCTTCAAAGTAAAATATAACGGTAGTTGCAAGCTTTAACAAACAGGATGTGTCTCTGCAGCGACCTGGAGGAGCAGGTCATCCCTCCCTGTGGCGCCTGTCGACAGGTCATCAGAGAGGTAATACAGCTCTCTGTATAACACTGATATAAGTTGAGATCCCACAATGCCCTGGTCTTATTTAATCCTCTTCTCTCTCCTCAGTTTGGGGACATACCCGTCTTCATGACCAGGATGGATGGATCCTACACCAGAATGACTGTGGAGGAGCTGCTGCCTCTGTCCTGGAGTGCAGAGTACCTGAAGAAGAATGGATGAATGACTGGAGACAGGATAAAATATAAAGATCAGGATCTGAAACATTTCACTGGAGGCTTCAGTTTCGTGTTTCTGTGTCATCACTTCAAATAAAAACTTGTCTTCAGCAATCGTTTGTAGATGTGGTCTCTGTGTTTAATGTAAATAATTTAAAAACAACTTATGTCCACATAAACTCAGTGTAACTCAAAGTGTAAAACACCTGCTGGTAAAGTGGGACACTGACTTTAAAATTAAAACTCATCACACGTTAGTAAACTTATTTATTCAGATATGTGTTTAGTCCAGGCTGCATCCACATATTTACTCTCATGATTCAACTACACTGACACTGAACATAATGAGTGAGGAGTCAACATAGAGTTGACTTCTGAAGGTTTAAAAGACATGAATCCTCCTGCTGCAGTAAACTGACAATGAACCTTTCTACAAATGTTACTGCTCTGTAACTTGTTTTTGTTTTAGTGTTTTTATCACTACAGGCCATATATTCCCTCTTTTTATGACAAAAACTAATAACCCCCCAAAAACCCAAAACAATAACTAGAAAATGCATTTCCTGAATAAAATCAGCAGTGTAACTGTTAGAAGCTGAAGGAAATCACTGAGTCTAAATAATATGATGTTGATTATCTGGAGAGACAATTTTCTAAATGTCATTGAACATAACCTCATTCACCTCTGTTGTATTGGTGACATTTCACAGACAGATTAAATCTGAATCTAACTATCTAAATGGTCACATGAGTAATGGGTGCAAGGACCCTTTAAATAAACCACTGTGGTAGTTTAATAGAAGATGAGGAAAATGAGGGGGCACCCGGATTTGAACCGGGGACCTCTTGATCTGCAGTCAAATGCTCTACCACTGAGCTATACCCCCTACTTTCTTCAAGAGAAAACATCTTTACTTTAACGGTAATTATGACCGGAGTAAATTACAGTATTAGTATAGTGTGGTAAAACTGTGATGTATGTTTATCTGTGGTTAAAAACTACCCGTGCACGTCAGTATAGATTAACCATTGTCTATTCATCTCCTGGTAAACTGGTCCCGTCGGCTCATGCCGGATGTGACGCAGTGAAAATGTGACTTCCCGGACATTGAAGCGGACCGAACAGAAAGTGGAAAACACTCAATCGCAATGGTGCGCTGCTACTTATATCCAATATAATATATTTTTGTTATCTCGTGGCCGTGCTGCTATTTTCTGTAGATATACGGGTCGTTATTTCACGTCTCTGGGTCTTTTTCCAGGGTCTGTACCCGCTAACTGAGGCCGGCTGACCGGGATGTGATTAGTCACTGCAGCTAATGCTAGTTAGCTCTGCTGTGAACGAGAGTTAGTTACAGACTGACTCACTTATACAGGTTCAGTGTGAATGTAAAGTAAATGTTAATATCTGTCTGTCTTGTGTTAATGTCTGTCTTTCTTGTGTACCATACAGAACACCCGAGGACTCCGCTCTCAGCTGAAAGACAGTATACCTGTGGCAGGCCTCTGTCCTCAGGGACAGTATGGGGTCCAGGACACTCTGCGGAGCGGGTGAGGCTTTAATCTGCAGATACATTCATTAATGTGGAGGTAACACTTGATGCTGTAGAGCTGCTGCTGTTGTACACTGAGTGACAGAGGAGGATGATGGGAGATGAAGTCTTGACAGAATGAACGTTGCGTCCACTCGGTACTCACTGAACTGAACAAATATTTTGTATCGCCAGTGTTGGTCAGGCTCTGTTGTAGAGAGTACTATTATAAATGCAAACAAGTGTATCATCCCATAATAGACATTGAATCATGTTAAATGTTAATGGTACTTGTTTGTTGTTTTTGTGTTGCTGAGCAGCTTCACTAGTGCGAAGAATGAGCTCCTGCCCAGCCACCCCTTGGAGCTGTCAGAGAAAAACGTAAGTAACTGTCTTTACAAACTGTACTCTACAGGATGCAGATTTTCATGCTTCACATCTATACCTGTGATGACTGGAAGCTGTTGAGGATTCGTTTTAAACTCCACCAATAAATAAATAAATAAATGAATTTTTATTAGGAAAACATCCAAAAAACATTCATTTTTAAAACAATAAACCAGATTTACCTTCACATTCACTCATAATGTTACTCTCAGATATACAACAGTTGCATTAGAGAGGAATAGATGAAGGTTTAGGAAAATAAATGATCAATTAATTTTTTTTTTTACTGAAAATGCCTATGGCAGAAAATAGACAACTAAAGAGAGAGTGGTTTTCCTCAATGAAATTTTTAGTCTAAGAAGAAATTCTAGTCCAACAACAATCCTCTTAAACAAAGTCTTTAAAGTTGAACTAACAGAAAGTAAAACATATCAAACATTAATAAAATATGTTAATAAAAATACTCCAACTGACTGAGTTTTGTTGAGAAAGATGAGCATGTCAACGCATTAACGTGCTCAGGGATGAGATGTGAGCACAGCCCAGTGTCAGTGAGTCCAGCAGCTGAAAACAGTTGTTCTGAAGGGACCGAGGTTGTGGGGATGCAGAGGTATTGATGTTCTAACTTCATCAGCCTGGGGAACCTCAGTCTGGTCTAAAAACGTATCAATTAAAGTCTGCGTGATCGATAAAATTCTTTGTGATCAGTAATCAGTCATTGATTAATTATGCCTATCCCTACTGGAGATGATGACTGGATGAATGAATGACTGAATGTGTCCCTGGGGGGCTGATAGTTGCTGTTGTGTGTCTGGTGTGTAGTTCCAGCTGAACCAGGACAAGATGAACTTCTCAACTCTCAGAAACATCCAGGGTCTTCATGCTCCTCTCAAACTGCAGATGGAGTACAGAGCAGCCAGACAGGTAACTGAACCCCCCCCCCCCCCAAGATGTTTTCACCTCAAGTCAGTCCTCAGTCCTGATGTGTGTCCACCCTCCCTCCAGATCCAGCGCCTGCCGTTCTTACCAAGTTCAAACCTGGCTCTGGATACACTGCGAGGCAGCGACGAGTCCATTGGCTTCGAGGACATCCTGAACGGTGAGAGTCCCCACCCCACCGTCTGTCTTCTCTGACTGAGCTCATCTGTCTGAGTGTGAATCTGACCCCCCCCCCACCCTGTGTTTGTGTTGGTCCCCTTTCAGATCCAGCCCAGAGTGAGATGATGGGAGAGCCTCACATGATGGTGGAATACAAACTGGGACTGTTGTGAAGGAAAATGGATCCACACATGTTTAGTTCTTTATTTTGGTTTGTAGTCGGTCTTCTGGACGGGTGTGAGGGAGGGGAGACCATGTGAATGAATCCAATGCAAGCTGTTGTTTCTAATAAACTTCATAACCTTCTTCATGAAGTGGCTTCAAGTGTTGTGGTTGAACTTTCTCAACAGCTAATGTACTGTGCTGTGTACTGCCTACGGTAATAAAGACAGAAGCTTGAGATTTTCCAGGTGAGAACATATTATGGTCACTGTTCATCTGTATCACATATTCACTCAGAATAAATCACCATCACACTAAAGAGCAGAAACAGTAAGTAAAAAGCACTTATGTACTTATTTACAATAAATCCTCAGCCTGAATTTGATGATTAGTGTTACTTCTCATATTAGGTACCTTACTCATGGTTCTGACAACTGTGCTTTTAACTAATAACTCCGCCTCTTACACATGAAAGCAGTCAGGAAATCCTGGGTTGACTTAAGGAGTTGATAATCGGCGTCGTAAGACCGCTCAGACTGTGGTTGTTAGGTTTAGTGAAGCCAGAAAATGAAAAGATATCCTGGGTATGTTGAACTTGCTTTGTAGTACAGGCCTCAGTTGTTAAATATCATCAGGTTACTTTTCTCAACTGAAGATTTACCTGTAAAACTGCTGACTTCACCAAAAACATCCTTCATAGAAGATACGAGATTTATACAACTTAGAAATTCATGTTTTCACTGTGTTTCACCTTTCAGACTAAAAAAAGAGAGTTTATTATATAATAGTTTTAATATTGTAATAGTTTCATGAGAGTAAAATTATTATCAGATACAAAACTCTGTTGATAAATTAGGCTGTTTTATGTTGCAAGCCCTGATGAGTGCACAAGTGGAGCAGCACAGAACACAGCACTGTGATTTAAATGCTAAATACAGATTTTCCAGAATCAAAGTTAGGCTGAGTGATGGAGCCTTTATTTATTTACTAAGCCTATTTAATTAGTTAATCATAAAAAATGATGTGGGAAGTGTACATGTCTTTAAATAAGAAAGGGAACATTAAATTGAGCATTTTTTGAACCAGGTCTGGTGAAGATTTGGTTCAAACAGATGCAGTAAGACATCCAGAGGCTTGATGGACAAAAGGCTGGTCAAAGCCGGCGGTGAGGGAGGGGAGAGAAGAAACGTAGAGGTTCTGTAACTCACTGTAGCAATCAATTGAAATCTCACCGCCATCGGACCAGCCAACTCTAATGCGCTTCTTTCCAAATATTTATAGCCCCACAGTAGCGAGGATGTCTGAGTCAGGGTGTTGCATCAGACCCAGGGAGTCTGTTCATCTGATGATTATCTAAATATCTTTAAACAACAGTGACGGCAGATAAACACGCTTGTCACTGTTTAAAAGATTGAATATATCCATGTAAGACACAAACTGGGCTGCAAGGCATGCTGGGAAACACGTCATGAGGGAGGAGTTACGCTCAAACAGATCCCGCTTCCCGGTAAAGACAGCGCGAATATTATAGTGAGAACCAGCGGGTCCTAAGGCCTGTGCTATGAAGGAAGTTCAACATACCCAGGATATAAGTGGAATATTCATATTCAGAGTTACTCTGCATATGTGATGTAGATAAAAAGTAACAGTAATGCCAGACTGTTTTCTGCTGCCAAAGCAGAGAGGAGAGGAGAGAGTTAATGTGTGATGAGGTCAGTCTGACTGAAATGTTTATTTATAATCGTGGGAAATATGTGTTCAATCAAAACGAAAATATAATAGTAAGTATGTGATCATTTATTTGTGATGTGTTAAACTCTTCCCGTTTGTTAAAAGCTAAGTCAAGACAGAAATCCACAGACTTTACACTGACGCAGTCCCTTTATCTTCCCAGACCTGTCATTTTCTATCCGTCCACCAGATGTCACCAGCGTCCTTTCCTATTCCCCATACCTGCCCACCTCACACACACCTGAACCCAGGTCCCTCATAGCTTAGACTACTATTTAAACCAGCTCAGTTGTCAGATCATCTGTTTGTTCCTGTTTGTTTTTATGAATCTGGAACCAAACGCATCTGTCTTCTGTCAGTAAATAAGGAACATTTTATGTGCATCATTTCTTAAACACAGAAGCTGTTTAAGGAGATTTAAACACCATTTAAAACAAAGAGAAGAGAAAAATAAAATCATTTACAATGAGAATAAATCTCATTCAGTTCCAGTAAATTTCTCCAGATGAAATAAAAGGCAGAACGTTAGTCCTGCTGGTCATTTCTCTCTCCCTCACTGACTCTATCTGAGCTCAGATTATTGCTTTACTCATGAACCAGTGACAGATTATTACCTGTCAGATGATGTAGCTCAGCTTCATCAGATGAAACAGCCTCACCCTCTGCAGGCTCTTTGTTTTGGAGGGAATATGTGAAACCTGATGTCTGATTAAAAATTAATACCATTCTCTCCTCTGGGAGAAACACTGAATCAGTGTGTGTCAACATAAACAACTCAGTGTAAATCCACTGTGATGGAGTCAGTAGAGGGTGAATACGTGACCTGTGTTCAGATGTTCACTGTATCTGAGCACACTCTCTGTGTGGTGAGACAATGTGAACATAACCTTATTAAAACTATTGTTTATTAAATCAACATGATGTAACTATTTAAACTTAAAATATCACCTATAAAATACTGGAGTAGATGTTGGGAGTAAATGTTGAGGGTAGATGTTGGGGGGAGATGTTGGGTTGTTAGGGGTAGATGTTGGGTTGTTGGGGATAGCTGCTGGGGATAGATGTTGGGGGTGTTGGAGGCAGATGTTGGTGTAGATGTTAAAATATTAACTACAATTACCACTGGTGGTCGCAGTGGGCGCTGTTGATCAGTGAAGTCACACTATGCTACTTTAACTATATTAAATATAGTTATATATAGTTTAACTATATTAAATATAGTTAAAGTAGCATACAAAATTTTTGTATAATATGCTGTTGTCTAGTTTTTCCTCAGTAACTATGTCTTCAGAGACATATCCACCTAACATGCTCCCTTCTCTTTTTTGTCACTCAATCCTGCTCAAGCTATTTCTCCAAAAAGAAAAAGAAAAAGATTAGGTTTATTAGACTACACCTGGCACAGACAAGAAGTAGGACACAGCAGTGCTGGGTCACTGGGGGTAGATGTTGGACTAGATGTTGGGGGTAGATAGTGGGTCATTAGGGGTAGATGTTGAGTCATGGGGGGAAGATGTTGGATTGGTGGGAGTAGATGTTGGGTCATTGGGGATAGATGTTGGGTTGTTAGGGGTATGTTGAGGCAGATATCGGAGTAGATGTTGGGTTGTTAGGGGTAGATGTTGGGGATATATCATTGCCTTTCTTCTTAGAAAGTTAGTGATAGTTTGAAAGAACGTGAATAGAAACACAACGAGGCTGTAAAGGTGGACTGATGAGTAGATCGGTTTTTCATGTCAATGTCCCCGACAACCTCTGTAGTCTCATTTAGATGCTCATTAGCAACCGCCTTTTTTAAGACATGTAAAAGCTTCAAACATCAGGAGTGTTCTTGGAGTAGATGTTGGGTCGTTGGGGTAGATATTGGAGTAGATGTTGGGTTGTTAGGGGTAGATGTTGAGGCAGATATTGGAGTAGATGTTGGGTTGTTGGGATAGATGTGAGAGTAGATGTTGGGTGTTGGGAGTAGATGTTGGGTCATTGGGGGTAGATGTTGGATTGTTAGGGGCAGATATTGGAGTAGATGTTGGGTTGTTGGATGTAGATGCTGGGGATATATTTTGGGTTGTTGGGAGCAGATACTGTGTCACTGGGGGTAGATGTTGAGTGGGTTGTGTGTTTATGGTAGATTGTGATTGTGAGAAGTGCCAGAAAAATCCAGTGTTTATAGCTGTGCAGTGGTCTGTGGCTTGGAAGACTAGTATCTGTAGGTCGTCCTTACCTACCTGGGCAGGTGGTATAGGTGAGGGCGACAAAGACTGCAATCAGCAAGAGGATAAAACAGGAGGAAACATCAAAACAGATATAGTCAGAATGTATTCTTATTAAAATCTGCAACAGTCTGACCTAGTCTGTAGTAACATTTCAACCACAAGATAGCAGTATCAGTCCACACTGAGCTATTCATGCTGGTGTTCCTCTAACCCACTTCCTGTTACAGTACTCAGTGAAATAGGTCTGAGCTCTGGGCAGTTTCTCTCAGTGCCTGGAGGATGTGGGGTTTGGGGTTGGGGGAAATTGGGAGGTATGTGAGTCTGATGTCACTTGTATCATACATGTGGGAAAGCAGCTTGGCACAAGGTTGCTAAGTCTCATGATGCTGTGTTTGACAACAGATAACTCTCCTGTGGGTTGACTCAGGGCAGCTGCTCGGCCTGACACCACACATTCACGGTACAGGTGCTGGACTAGAGCAAATCAGATCCTCAAAAGTGCACCACATGCATAATGCTGGAGGTCAGAGCAGTGCATGGGCTAATATATTTATTTATGCATCATGTAATGAAGAAAAAAGCAGCAGATAAGATTAAAATAGAAGAAGGAGGTCATTAACAGCAGGATGTTTTACAAACTAGAAACAGAGCTGTGTGTGTGTTAATGAAGACAGTTACTTGGGAGTCTTTAGAAACAGTTCAGAGAGAGGCTCATCTGAGGAGACTGAATCATTCATATGTCCAATATAGCAGCATTAAAGTAAAGAAAGTGTGTATGACTCTGAGATCACACACAAGCGTTTATACAAATATCATATTTCCTGTGTGAAATGTCCTAAAGTCCAGAGATCCACAGAGGTAAACCTTGTTGTGGACGCTAGTGTAGTCAACAAACAGACCTCTCTTTTGATTCAGGATCTACAGCAAACTTTGGTAGAAAACCTAAGTTGTGACTCAGACTATTCATTCTTTAAGGTACAATATTCGAGTTTTTGCTATTGCTACCTAGCCCCCGTTAGCCTTTAAGTATCTCCACATTTAGCGGACATGTAAAGTCCTACAGGGATGACATATTTTTTTAGTCCAACCCTGAACTTAGCATCACCACGGTTCCCTCCAAAAAAGGGAGTGGGTTTTAGATTATTACAGAAAATAAACTGTGACCAACTAAAGTTTCTGATCCTTACAGATTTAATTAAGATAATCTTCACAGATGAACACCACTGTTCTTATGTTTGAAGCCTAAATCTCCAGAGGTAAAAAGCTAATGTTAGGCTATAAACCAACTACACCACCCCAGTCACATAGCGTCAGCGTCTCCACCACTAAGCTTCCAAATTGTCATTTCATTTAGCTCTGACCTCCTTCTACAAAAAATCATAACCTTAGAAAGTTAGTGATAGTGAGAAAGAACGTGAATAGAAAACACAACGAGGCTGTAAAGGTGGACTGGTGAGTAGATGGGTTTTTCATGTTAACGTCGACAACCTCTGTAGTCTCATTTAGACTTGTTAGCAACCGCCCTTTTTAAGACATATAGCTTCAAACATCAGGGTGAGGTTTCCTGACGGATTTTTATAATCAGACAATAAAACAGAAATGTCTTGAGCTTGTGGGCTCCCACAGACCTTATTTCAGACATTTAACCAAAACCCGTGACTTTTGGATGAGGGGCAGGAGTGCTGACGTACTATCCTGTTTTTAGGACTCATTCATGCAGCTCTCTATTTCCAGTTACATTCTGCATGGGTACTTATATCTTACTGACTGTCTGTGATGAAGTAACAGCTAACCGTTTATTTATTTGTTTGGTGTTTGGAGGGATGTCTGTTGATAGGAGCATCACTCACTATATAAATCCCAGTTAGTGAACTTACACACTCTCAGCATGTCTTTCACTTCATGTCTCACTCTTCTTTCTCTTCTGTCTTCCCCACCCAGAGTAAACCTTCACCTGACAAGCTCCCTCTTCAGACTCTGCTGCCGACACGGTGAGGATATCACGCATTAGCCAGGACACTGACTCATCTGGCTGAAGTGCTACTACTCCTCTAGCTGTGTGGTAATTGCTCCACAAATCACAATGACTGCCGGAGGAAGTGAACGCCACTCACCATTTGGGAGTGGGTTGCCATGGCCACAGATGCACTTCAGCACTTTGCTGAGAGTGAGATTAGTCTTAATTAAAGCTAATGATCAGCCATGCATTTCACTCCACACAGATTCAAACCTCCCTCTTTTACTGAACACTTCATGATTTATATATAAACCTCACACAGATTTCCTCCTTTTACCTTGACATACGTGTGTAGTAAACACAATCAATGCTTCTCTCCACCCTGATGAGTTCCCATGCAGAGCGTCCTCCTGGCCTTGAACCCACGCTCTCTATGCTGCCGTCTTTAAATAGCTGCTGATTGGAGCTGTTGCTCTCAAATAGCTGCCTTCCTGCGGAGCCTTGGTGGGTGGAAGATGCTATTCACTGTGCTGGCTATCAGCCTCTTTATCGACGGTCTGTGTCTAAGCTGCACCCACGGACAGGAACGGTGGAGGCTCAGGCAGATTGATGATAGAGAAGCTTTGACTGAAGCTCTTAAATCCAGATGTCAGTAAGCAGAAAAACTTGGGTCACAGGGCGAGAGCTGAGCCATGAGACCGGATCATGTCCTGTCTTTCCCACTCTCTTCACCCCACCCTCCAACCCCCCGTAGCTGGTGGATGTCTCTCCATCAATCTGATCCTGCACCCACACCTGGTAGAGATCCATGTCAGTCCACATCAGACTGGTCTCATTGCCCAGACCTGGTCCAGAGTGGGTCAAGACCACCAGAGGAACAAGCAGAGTTAGAGTGGAGATCAGTTTATTCTCTGTCAGTCTGGTTTCTTTGATTTAAAGTTGTGATGTAATATATTACTTTTACTACTTAGCAAAGTAAAGTATTTACTGACTGCTGGCTCTTCACTCTTCATCACTAGAAGATGAGCAAAAGTGTCCTTCAAATGAGATAAATACACAGAAATTCATGTGGGGCAGGCATGACTCCTAGTGGCCACAGTGAGGAGATGAATAATCCCTCATGAATATCTGTGACACTGGAGAATGCTCCTTTTCTCATCAAGTGTTGTCTTTTTAATTAGATGGAAAAGAGAGCTGCTTTGCCTAATGTGATGTGCTGATCCATCTTTATCAGGCACGACATCCAGAGCAACCCTGGCATCCTCCACAACTGAACCACTGCCAGTAAGACCAATTAGAGCATGGAGAGCCCCCCCCCTCCGGCAACCGTGGGATGGAGGTAGGACAGGAGGGAGGGAGAGAGAGGGAGCAGGAATACAAAGACAGGCATGAAGGGGAGGGGTGGGGGAGGAATAAAGTCTTTAAGTCACACTCTCAAGGACACATGGAGAATTCCTCTGAGGCACAGGAAGTTGTCTTTACTGTCACCTCTCAGAAATCAACCAGTCAAACACAGCAAGTCAAACATGGAGTGAAAAGTGCTTCTGAAAAGGCTGATAGACTCTCTTACCTTTCCATTTTAATACCAAAGTCTTTTTCACGTTACTGACCAATATTTAACATTAACATTACACATCAATATGCACCAGTTGAGTAAAGACTGAGGTAATTCTATGACCAAAGACTAACCAAACAGGATAAAGACACCACTGGTCAAACCTGAGAGCTACTGTACAGGACCAGACTTTGGTAAGGCTGAATTACTAAACTGAACCACATCTGGAGGAACATCCAGCTGCTGTGACAGGTTCAGCTGAGGCCATTAACTGGTCCCTGTCCTCTGTAGGAAATGAATGAATTTTCTGTGGATTGTAGATGGTGTTTTTGATGGTGCTGATTCACAGCAAGGGTTTAATGATTCGTCCTCCTGTTTAAATCAATGCTGCTTCTTCATCCTCTTCCCATTGAGTCTACAGTCATCTCCCTCCTTCCTCCTCACAGGTATGGGTTCTGTATTTGTCCCCCTTTAGCTCGCTGTGGGTGGTGAGCTGTTATTCTGATTATATTCTAGCTCTGGAGTCCCCACCCCCTCAAAGAAACCCACCCATCTGTCCAGGCCCTGCAGGCTGTCTTAACCCAATTTTACAACAGCCCACACTGTGAGGAGCTCGGCTGGGTCAGCTCTTTTTATTTTGTCTCTGTCTGGCTTCTGTCAGTCCATCATCAGAGTTATTCTTAAAGCTTCACTCACCTTTACCTCGATCTGCAAACTCAGTACACCGCGGAGCTGTTTGTTCAGGCGCAGTTTAATCTTAAATCTCTGTGAGCTGGTTGGAAACTGATGTTTTTTTCTAACTTGTTCTGAAATTAAAATCCTGTAAAATGGTCTGAAACATCCAAAGAATGGAGCCACATGTGATCCATGGAGCTAAAAGACTGAGGCTAAAGCTGCAAAAGTCCTGATCCCTACCCGCTGATGATCCTTACAAGACATGGACATAATAAAACAGTCTTGTTCTTAGCCTGTCCTAGTTTAATAGTATAGTAATATAAATAAAATGTACCTGCCTACCTGCTTGTCCACCCATCCATCTGTAAGCCTGGTTTTCTTCAGTTCATTAGTTTAAGTTCCTTCACTGAACCTGCCTACATGTGTGTCTGTGTTCAGGTCCTCCCTACCCATCCTGTAGCCAGGTGCTGTGACGACAGTCTGATTTTACTTGAACTAATCACAGATAAATCCGTATCAGTGTTTAACTAACAAGAAAATAAAATAAAGACAGAGACAGGTGCTGCAGAGCATAACAGACATTTATTTCTCTTTCTGTATAACCCGAATGAATCTGACAGCAGTGGTGTCAGCTGCCTGGTTCTGCTGCAGTAGAATTCATCAGTGGAGTAGTCAGGTGGTGTCGGCTGTGGCCTGTTGACTAACTTGATTTTATGTTTATTTGTGAAACAGTCAGTTCCAGTTCCAGGCAGTAAATGAACAGCCCTAAGTGCTGGCTATAAAACACATGCTTCCAGATTATCTGTTGCGAAATTAGTTAGCCATGAAGCTAGCTGATGCCATTGCTGAGGAGAACTGGTAACACTGGAGGAATTATTAGACCAGCAGAAAAATAAATATCTGCACACAGTGAAACGCACAAACCACCTCTTGTACACTTTAATGATTCACGTCCGCTGTCACCCTGACCTTTATGCAAATGTGTAATTAAGTCATCAAAGACGTCAATAACAACATTTTGAGTCAGTGTATCAGGACATCCAATCTGACTGGGCTGACACAGTGAAACAGGTATGAGCTGGAAATGACAAAGTGTTCCTGTTTTTGCGGAGGAGAGTTTAACCACCAGCCTGATCTGATTATATTCAGTCTAAATCAATCACACTCAGCTCAGTGTGAGTAGATTTAAAACCATGGTTACAACTGCTGATAATCCTGCTTTAATTAATTTATCCTCCATTTACAGATCCAATAACAAGTAGGAGACATGGAGCTGTAGGATCAGCTGCAGCTGCAGTGTTGGTTTATGGAGAATTTTACTTGGCGTACTGAGTAGGAGGACTCTGCAGAGCTCATCTGCTGTAGTTGTGCTTGTACCTTTAAGAGTAGGCTTAAAACTTTCCTTTTCGATAAAGCTTATAGTTAGGGTTGGCTCAGGTTTGAACCATCCCCTAGTTATGTTGCAATAGGCCTAGACTGCCGGGAGATCTCCCATGATGCACTGAGCTTCTTTCTCTCTCTCTCTCTCTCTCTTTCGATTTTGATTTCGATTTGGCTTTATTGGCATGATGTTTTACATAAAACATGTTGCCAAAGCATAAAATGACATATGTACATTAGAACATCAGTAAATACAACGATACCTATATACAATCTCTCACTCTTTCTCTCTCCCTCTCTCTCCACTCAATATGGATTCATATCCCATGTTACATGTTACTAAATCTCCCCTTTCCCGTAGTATTGTGCTCTTCCGTTTCTCTCTCCTCTTCTGTCTCTTTCTGCCTGGAGCTGTAGAGTCTGACCTGCGATGACAAGTCTCCTGCTGCTCCTACAACTCCACTCAACACCTGCTGCTATAATTAGAAATTATTGTACTGCTATTAGTTTTATTGCTACGTTAGCAGTTAATACTTTAGTTATCACTTACTATTACTGTATTATTGGTATCACCTTACATTTTTTACGTGGAACCCGTGTTATGCTATGTTCTTCTCTCGCTATTCTCTACCCCCTCTCCCTCTTTCTCAACCCAACCGGTCGAGGCAGATGGCCGCCCACCCTGAGTCCGGTTCTGCTCGAGGTTTCTGCCTCTTAAAAGGAAGTTTTTCCTTGCCACTGTCGCCTAGTGCTGCTCATGGTGGGATTTGTTGGGTCTCTCTCTGTAAATACCTATTTTAAAGAATATGGTCTAGACCTGCTCTATATGAAAAGTGCCTTGAGATGACTTTTGTTGTGATATAGCGCTATATAAATAAAACTGAATTGAATTGAAAATTGAAAATTGAACCACTTCAGATGGTGGTTCACAGAGGTGTCCTGTTAGGTGCCTTGAGATTACTTTTGTTGTGATTCGGCGCCATGTGAATAAAATTGAATTGGTGTAATGATGATCAGCAGAAGTAAAATAGCAGTTTTAGTGGTAGCAGCAGCATCAGTAGTTGTAATAGTAGTAGTAGTAGTCAGTGTTACACTGCTTTATGTTTTATTATTGGATTTTTATCACTAATACATTCAAGTGTCATTTTACTGGTCTGCTTCATATACTTTACTTCACTTTAGTTTCATATTAATGCATCATATTTAGTTTATGTAAAGTGGAGTGTTAAATGGTCTGAAAATGGAGATATTCAAGTAAAATACAAATATCTCATACTTGAACTTAAAGCTGCTCTGTGTGGTTTGAGTGAGGTGATGTGATGTTACTCTGCACTGCTGATTGACAGCTGAGGGTAGAAAAACAGAAACACAGTAAAACACCAACAAAGGAGGAAGAGGAAGAAGATGAGGGACTGAAAATATGTTTATAAAAGGTGACAAACATCTTTAACCACAGTGAATTTTGTCATTATGACCACTGAGTACAGATGTAATAGTTGTATAAATGCCTCTTCATCCTCTCACTGAGCTCTGAGCTGATTCATTATAACATCAGCAGAACCTGATGTTTGTCTTTCTCTGCTCACCTGGATGAGGAAACACTTTCTCCCACAGTCTGGACTCAGTCCTCTGAGAATTTACAAAAATAAAACTCATGTTTGTTTGATTCAGAGTTTCTGTAGCTCCATCTTCAGCAGAAAGGTGGATCGGTCCTCATATCTAACTACAGAGGGAATAATAGCCTGTTGTGCAGATACAGTACAGACTGAGGTTCACCACAGTGCTGCCTTATCTATTCTGTGCTTCTTAAATCAGCAGTGGTGTCCTCTGGGCTGAGCTCCCTGCTGTTCTGGAACCCGACCCCCCACCCATCCCTTGCCTTCCCTCAAGCTCCAGCATGAGGCCAAATCAGCCATTTGTTTCTGTTTAACCTTTCACATAAATGTGACATACAGGAGCTGGAAGTGAAGCTGGCAGATCATTTGTGTTTGTGGGTTGTGTTTATGCTGATGTGTGTGTGTGTTTGTGTGTGGACTGTGTCAGTGTGTAGTGCTCTCCTCCTTCATCGTTCTCTCCCTCTAATGCAATGAGCTGCCCGGCCCATCAGTCTGTGGCCAGAGAGGCTGCAGGGCTGCATTAGACCTCTCATTACTCTCTGAGCTGTCCATGCTCAGCTCACTAACAACCTGATCACATTTGGAGATTTTGTGTGTCCCTCATAAGGTTTCACATTTGTCTCTGACACCTTAAGTGACACACAACATGTTGATTTATACGTGAACGCGTGACAAAAAGAGATGATACAACCTTCATCTCTTTATGTGTCTTTCTGATATCAAAACTGCAGTGCCTGCAGATGCAAACTGCTGTCAGTCCATTTTGTCTTTGGCAAGCAAAATAAAAACCTGCTGCTTTTCCCTCTTTCCTCTGCCTTATAAGGCGAGCGCTCGCTTTAACCTCATAACGGTGATGGTATAGAGTGTGCACACTGCGAAGGCATCAGAAAAGGCGAAGCCGAACAGGGCTGCTTCCATCTGTGGTCCTGGAGTGAATCAGCAGGAAGTTGGATGACTGTGTAAGCAGCAAACATCAAACCCAGCTCTGAATAAAGACCACCGCAGCAGAGGACGGATGGTGAGGGCTGGATCTGTAGCTGAGACAAAGAGACAGATTTGTGGGTGTGCATATGCATGTGTGCATGGCTGTGTCTGTCTCCATGTGGGTACAATCGTGTGGGCGCTCTAACAGGCATAATGAAAGTTTTATAAGATGTGCACATGACGATGTCTTGACAAGCTGACAGCCAGCACATTAAGCAAATCTGACAGGAATTCAATTACAAGACACATCACTTGTCTCTGCATTGCAAATGGATGTCAGTCAAGCAGCAGCAGCAAAGCTCTATTCTGGGCTGTTAGATTTCCTTTTACCATTTCTGTGTTTTCCATTTGCTGCACAAGTTTTTCTTTTCGCGTCGGAGGAGAAGCTGCAGGTTAGAGAAGATTAAAGAGTGTCTTCTCCTCACTGAGCAGTTAGCACATTTACACTTGGCCTCCCCGGGGCTGACCACACATTTCTAACAGAGAAATAAAACCCTTCTGACTGAGTGCAGGAGTTGTCTGTGGGTTTAAAGCTCTTTGTTTTTACTCCTCTGACATGGACAGTAAACTGCCTGACATGTCAACAACACAACATGATCATCTGAAGCTAATCTGAGTCAGATCAGGGACTTTTAATCCTGGGTGGAGAGAGATTTTCCTTATGTCACAGAAAAACCTTGTGTTACATGTCTTATTTTCTCCTGTTCTTCCAGTGAAGCTAATGGAGGTGGATGGAGGTGTGAGGCTTTGTCAGGGTGCTGGGAGGGTAAATGTGCCGTGTTTTCCTCTTTCACATCAGATGCTGAAGTGAAATCAGGTCAGACTCTTGACTGTGTTTGTCCTAATGACAGAGATTGGAGATATGCTGGTGTCCACACTGCAGGCTGTTCAGGGATCAGCCAGCGACTGAGTGCTACTCTTAATCTCCCTCAGAAGTTTTGATGAGATTTAAGTCCTCACTCTCCAAAACGCTGCCAACAGCAGCTCTGAGGGAGACATCAGTGAAAAAAGGAAAGAGTCTCCACATGAAGAGATTTCAAATCAGACAGGGATTAAAGTCCATGGAAACCCTGGACTGACTATGGACATTAGACCTAATCCATCGGTGGCAGCTCTGTCGCATTCTTCGCTGCTCTTGTTTGGAGAGTTCATTTGTGGTCTCAGCCATCCATTTAAGCTGTTTGTTAGTGAGGGAGGCTGATTCAGGACACTGAGGTGGATTTGATACCTTAGACGCTGTAGACTGTGTCTAGTTAAAGACTCCATCTTTAACTAGACACATGTATTATACAGTGTTTCCTCTTGTGTCAGATCAGCTGGGCTGCTCCTCCTGGACTTATCCTGACAAATACTGACCACTGGTGGATGAAGTGAATAACATCAATCATCTCGTTATAACGATGTTCTGCTGAGGAACCTTTCTTCCTGACATTCATTTGGACGTGACTTTGTCACGTACCACCCACCTAAATATTGTCACAAACCAAGCACACACCCCTCCACAAAAACTGCTCAGAAATGTCTCAAGGAACACAACAAAGAGTCAAAGCTGTTGATCTGGGCGTTTGTGGTGTGGTGGGAACATTATCCTGCTGGGGGAGGCCCCTGACACTGGGGAGTGTTGTTGCCATTGGAGGGGTGTGTGCTTGGTTTGTGACAATAATTAGGTGGGTGGTACGTGACAAAGTAACGTCCAAATGAATGTCAGGACCAAAGGTTCCTCAGCAGAACATTGTGTTGTAACAAGATGACTGATGTTATTCACTTCATCCACCACTGGTCATAATGTTATGGCTGATCGGTGTATATACGCACACTGCAAAGATTACACACAACATGTGTCTGACAAAACAATCTCAACTCAAGGTCTTGGAAATATTTTTCATTTCCTTTATTTAGAGAATCCCATTGAATTTAAAACGTCTTTTTCAAAGGAGACCTGGCCAAGACAGGCAGCAGCACAATAAATACACAAAGTTACAGACAGAAAAGAACAAAAGACAAACTCAAAGAAACAAAAGAAGAAGCACAAGGAAGCCAAATTTCTACCAATTTCCTATGTAACCAGGTTAATTAAAAACAGCAACATGTGAATGACACGAGAATCAGCCTCTAATCCTTTCTTTTTAGATTTAAATGCATTTAAATGAAGATATTAATTCACTTAGCTTCGGGTCGTAGGTGCAGAATACACAAAGGTCTTTTCTCCAATTTCTGTTCAGATAACTGGGACAGAATGCAAAAAAAGATTTGTGCAGCACTTTTCTGTGTCATGCAGATACATGAATAGTATGTGAGCAGGCCCAGAATTACCTTATATATAAAGGTGAACCAATGACAGAGCCTACGAATGTGCAGAGCAGGACATCCTACCTGGGAGAATAATTCATTACATTGGTGAAGAACCGCAGTGAAACATGGTGAACTGTATCAAACGTACAAAGACTCTGAGCAGAGGTTTGCAGATATACTGTAAGACATCATCCTGGTCCAAATAAAAAGTGGCAGCAATAAGTTGTTTTTCTACATCAAAACAAGAAACATTCTTCAGAAATAAAAACTCAGTTTTAGCCTTTTTAGCCCCTTTTCACCAGATGCTGCACGTGGTTTAACAATAAAAAAACCCAGATATTTCTAAGAATTAATCAGCTCTATTTTGCTTTCCTTAAGAGTGACCACTGAGGGGATATTTTGTGGTTTATTCCTAGAGCCAGTAAACAACGTCAGTTTGGTTTTATCTGCATTAAGAACAAGTTTCAGCTGATATATTTTGGACAACAGTCAAAGACTTTTTTTTGGTATGTATTAAAATAGATGTTTCACAAAACTCATCAGCTTTTTCCAGAGTTTTTAAGTCTGTCACTGCCTTCATTACACTTTATGTGTTAGCATCTGTGTGTGTTTAGAGCTGTTATCACACTGAGACACTCGATCCTACATCAACTATTTAACCCTCTGTGACTTCAACTTTGAAAAAGACCCTGACATCAGGAAGTGTCTGCGTCCTGTTGGTCAGAAATGTCTGACAAACAGCTGAGAGCAGCCTCAGAAATGAGCTTGATCAGGTTTATAGCTCAAATCTAATTCTGTTTGTACAAATGTAAACCTGCAGACTGAGTCATGAAATCTTCCTCTCAGGTTTACTCAGACAGTTGTGTCAGTACAGAGTTGAGAGAACAGACCTCTGTCTTTCCTCTCACACTGGTTCATCACTGGATCTCTGATTGGTTATCAGTTCCAGTAAACCTCCACACAGACCATTTGAGGACGTGTCTGTAGGGAAGATTGTGGAGAGCGTGGACACTGTGTCAACCACTGATGGTAAAAGGTATAAAGGTGAATTTAATTACAGGAGCACTTGAGGCTGCTGTCCATATCAGAGCTCCACACCCCTCTGACTGAGTGGCTCTAATGAGAGGTTTCACTTACACACACTCATCAGATTAAATTCACCTCGCTCCCACACAGCAGCAGAAGCTTTACGTTGTTAACATCTGACTGGACACAGGTCAGGAAAAATATGTCACAATTCCCATGTTCCCCAAACATTAGGAAAAAAAAGGAAATGCCTCGTGTTTAGTAAATTATTTAATTCAAATATAAATTGAGGTGGCCTGTTGATACATTCAGCTCAGAAATCAGAAAATATTCAGACCCCTTCACTTTACTGTGTTGTAGATTTTACTTTAAATAGATAGAGTTACCATTTATTTTTTCATAAAGTTATTTTTCAGAGAAGGAGTTAGTCAGACCAACAACAACATCAGGAGTGATTATAAATGAGCCAACTGGAGGCTGAGGACACAGACCACATGGTACCCCTGTGGTTAACATAAGATTATTACACAGTATCAGAGAGAAGAGACAGTGTTAGCATTGTTAGCTCACTGCTGTTGGCTCCACTGACACAGAGAAAGACTCTGCACCTTTCTCAGTCCAGACTCGTGGATGTGATGAGTCTAAACTCCAGAGGACACTCCACAGACCTTTCAGGTTTACAGTAACTGGTGCATGGTCATCCTCCTGTGGAGAAGCATCTCCATCATCATCTCAGCAGACTGAATTCTCTCTGAAAGATAAAGTTTGGTGTCCTCTGCAGCACAGCTCATCTGAAGATGAAAGAGCTAATGAACATGGACAAAACTACAACTCCCAAGAAAAAAAAAAACTGCAGCAGTGCAGGTGCTCTTGGTGTTCCAGTTGTACTCAGAGGTAGGAATTTCTGAGTTCCTGGTTGGAAGTTTCAACTGGGACACCCCCTGAAGCTGGATTTCCAAGTCAGAAAATAGGAGAAACCCCACCAACCTCGACATAAGAATTCAAGATGGCTGCTACTCACATCAATAGTAATGAACACTCTGCTAATTTTACTGTTTATAGCATTAGTTTCACATTAAGTCAGTCATACACATAGTACTGTTCAGTTTTTATTTGGAGAAATGTTGATACGCTGTTTGTATGAGCAAAATACCACGTTGAGTGTTGTTATCAGCTGGTAAAGCTAACAATGACTAGTCCAATATACTTTTGAATTGGTTCACGTTCACGGTTTAATGTTACTTTTTTTTCCAGTTAAATCTGAACAGCTTTTCAGAACGTTCTGAAGTATTTGCATTAAAATCTAATGTTAACAATTGAGATCAAACTAGCATGGTGAACTAACAGCAGGTAAAATGAGCAGAGTGATATGGTGGAAGCAAATGGTTTTAGTCTATAACTATAATTTATTTGTACTGAATTTTGAGATGTCTATCGATGGCGAAAATTAAAGTTTACTTATTTTATCATCAACCCTTGTCACGAGCAGAATGTTAAGACCTGCCTACTGTGAGTTGCGGCAGCTGCAGACTTGGATGGAATCCAGGCAGCTGAGGTTGTGGTGGTAACCATGGAAACGCAGGATCCAGGTGGATTCTCCAGTTAACACGGTGAAGGATTCTGCCGGTGTCTCAGCAGTTAAGAATTAGTTCAGTTTACTCGTAGACCGTCTGTCTCGGCAAATTTAGTTTCTTACAGGTTTCTCTGCAGGTGGTCGTGTAATCTGCGGGCCTCTCTCGCGGGTCGAAGAAAAATAAGCTCTCACGTAGCCTACTTAACATTTGCTGGATAACTTTAGAGGAGACTGGTGTCGGCCAGAGGACTCTAAAAGTGTCAGAAATCTTCAGAATAACAATGCAGGATTATCAAAAATAAGTTCCAAGTATTCAAATACTTTTGTTCCTTTGGCTTAACTTGACGTTGCTTGGCTTAAAGAAATAGAGAAAGTCACTTGCGTGTATAGACAAAAGAAAAAATTACTTGCGGAGCACGTGGTGAAAAGAGAACAAAGGAACAGAGAAAATTAAAGTGCGATGGCAAGTGGCTGTGTAGCTTGGAGCTGATTTCAACTAAAGGCGTTAATCTTTGTGCAGCAGAGTTTTTATTCTCTTTGAAGATAGTGTCAGGTTTAAAGGCGGAGTGAGGTGGTCTCAGCCAATCAGGATTTGTTGTCCTCACTTTCTTTGCCTCAGTTAAAGCGAAATATGATCTCTTAATAAACTCTAAATTATTAATCTGGAATACTTGTGCACATATCGCATATTCACCTTCCACCATGATCAGTTAAGATATTGTACAAGACGAGATATAACTTGGTGGCGCTAATACTTAAAGAAAGACAATGCATTAATACAAAACACATAACTTGCAAATCTTAACACAATTAAGCTGATTAACTGATGAAACTGCAAAAGAATAAATGGTGTTCATCATTAATAATAAATGAGTGGCAATACAAGACATGAAGAATAATCATTTGATTCCAATACCTGAGACACATTATGACTAACCTCTTTAGTTAAGCTTAGACATGGTCAATAGATGGCAATAGGGTTCCACTGCAAATATTTGAATTAATTCCTCATATTACTAATTTAGCTCTGCAACATCAAAGAAAATTCTGATTTTCACTGAATTACTTGCTAAATAAAATGGTTTGCTTTACATAATGGTCAGACAATTATTTCCTATAGTTTCAAAGCTAAGGAGAAATGTGGCAAGGTTCTGGTCTGGAATGTGACATAATTTATGACCAGAAATCTGGTGCAGAGAAGGATAAACACAGAGAAGATCCTGGTTAGGTCTGTGGATCTGAGACTCCAATCTGCATAGTTCCTTATCAGGTTACTTTGTTTAAAAGTAACAGTTGAATGTTTAATGCAGAGACAAAATTTGTTGCACAGAATGACAGTTTGGAGAGTGTTTCATAAATTCCATATGAACTGTGGTCCATTAGAATAGTCTCTTCTGAGCTGGCCATTTGACCTTTGACCCTGGCTTGGGAGGAAGAGTTCTATATTTGCTTCTTATCTCAGAATGTTGGGGAGACTGAAGAGAGGATGGGGGTTCAGGTCATAATTCTCAGTGACTGTACTTTTACCTCGGTGCAGTTCTGGGAACATGTTCATGTCTTTTTCTATGAATTGTGTGATAGTTTGATCATAGGTGCCAGGCTGACGTCAGGCTGATGCCAGATGTTGCTACACAACTCAGGGGTGACGTCACTCCCAGTTCCAAGTTCCGACCTCCAATGTAAATGGGAGGGAGTGATGGGACCTCTGAGTTGGAAATTCGGAAATTCAGACTTCCGAGTACAACTGGATACCAACTCATCATCAAACATAAACAAAAAACAAACAAAAAAACCCATAAACAATGATATTAGGTTGTTTAAAAAAATAACCATCTTCACAAGTGAAGTACATGACTGTTGAAGGCTGGACGGAGATTTTCTTACTTCTGGAGCAGATGTTTCTGTCTTCATCTCACCTTTATTAATTTATATATGTATTTATTGAAGACTGATAAGTGGTGTGTGTCAGATGTTCATAGCTGTGTCAGTCAAACAGTCAGACTTAGGTTAACTTGTCACTCAGTCTCTGTATCTGAGCCCAGCTGCTGCCAGCTGATAACTAATGGAAACAATAAACATAAACACACCAGACCAATAAAAGATGGGTGTCCCAAACGCTCCTCTATCCACTCCTTCATGTTAAAATGCAGGGCCCAGTCAGGCAGAGACAGATCCTGAGGAGAAACAAAGATGATAAAAAGCAAAGAGATTCTCTGCTGCAGATAAACAGACAGACCAAGGGGAGGTGAAGCAGCTTTGGATGCCCCAGGGGATTCATTTAAACAGAAGAAGAAGAAAGGGTTTTCCCATATGGAGTGGAGTGGTGTTTGTTGCGAGCTGTTGGACGTCCACTTTACTGAAGTAAACAGCATCATAAAATCAACATATCCACTGAACAAACAACGCCATAAAACAAATGAACGGAGCAGATAAGGTAGCTAATTGCTGTGGGCTAAATCATAAAGCAGATATTGTGTTTGAAAGTTTGAGCTGAGCTCCACAGGAAGGTGACTGACTCTGTCTGTTCATTAGGAAAATATAGGTCTTTTCTTCATCTGGCCTTGCAGTTGTTTATGGAAACTCCCACTCACATTATTCTCTGCAGATAAGCCTGGATTATTGCCAGCTAATCTAATCAATATTAATTACAGAAGAATTAACGATTCAGAAGGCTGCTTATCATCTGCAGCTCACAGATAGAAGCTTCCTGTTTCTGACTGAAACATTGCATCCCAGCTGTCACAGTTTTAAACAGGGACAGGGTCTTTATTTAACACAGGGTCGGGCTTTTAAAGTCAAGATCCTCCTCCTCTCCTCCTGTTGAATGCTGTGCTGTAACTAAATGTCCAGTTGAGCTGACCTTTTTTCTGCAGATGACTAATTCTCCTCTCCTCCTCTCCTTCTCCCTTTCCTCCTCTCCTCTCTGTTGAATGCAATGTTGTATCTAAATGTCCAGCTGACCTTTTCCTGCCGATGACTCAGGCTCCTCTCTCTGGGCTCCTGTTGAGGTGAGTCAGCCGACAATCACCGCTGATCGCTCCAAATATCACCTCCTGTCAGAGGAGACAAAAACACCAGCTTCACTGTGCTGCTGTCAGGGGCGGAGGTGGTTTTTCTCAGACTATATGTTGTACTGTGGTCAATTTAAACAGTCCTCACTGTCTCTGCTGGTTCCTGTCACTGAGCAGTAATTCAACATGGCTACTGCATCATCTGATCTCTGGATGGAGATGAACAGAGGAGGCAGAATGATACTAACTCCACCCTGAAGAGGTTTGTATAAGATACAAGAACCTGCAGTCTGTGTGGATGTAGTGATGTAGCTGTGTCTTGCAACGGCATCCACCTTTTCTTCAGAGAAAAGAGAAAAACACCACCTACCTTTTTTTTAAACTGGGAAGCAGCAGAGAGAAGCAGCATGACCAGAACCAGGACTAGGAACTGAAATGGATTTAATTGCTCCTGTTATTTGCACCTGTGTTTCCCTGCAGTGGGGGTGGTTGACATGTTTCACATTGTTTTACATTTTTATTTCTTCATCATATCATCATCAACAGGAAACATGACTGGCTTTTGCCTCCACCTTGCACTGTGGTCAGGTCAGACAGTTCGACTTAACAACTGGTCTTGAGAGACCATAATAACCCAGAAACTGTCTCACCCACCTCCTTTGTATGTCCTTCTCCCACCTGCACCTCTCCTCTTCACCAGTTTAAGATTTTAAAAATCTTACCTGATGTAGAAAATGTGAGAGACCACACACATGATGAAAAATAATGTTAGATTTCACTGTTTTGCTCTTATAGTGTCTGATGTGCAACAAGAAGACCAACACAGCACACCACACACAAACAGATTCACCACCAACAGCCAGAGTCTGGACTCTCAAAATGCGAAATCTCCTGTGGTCAAAAAAGACTTTAGAGGAAACAAATATACTTAAGTGATCTTTTAATTTTTTATTTTTTATTTGCCGTTCTTGAGAAGGCCGGGGGTCCCATTAGCGGGGCGGGCCGCCCTGCCAAAACAATGGTAGGGGAAATACTGAATGATACCAATTCATTTTTTTTTCTAGCACCTTTAAAACCAGTGTTACAGACAGTAAAAGCAGAGACATGGGATTAAAGTCAAAATAACGGTGAATAAACTCTGAAGGATCCGCAGGAAGGTTCATTCTGAGCATTCAGAGTATTCAGAGCAGCTCTGTGGTTTCAGAGTCTCTACTGGTGAGTGTGTATGTATTTGTATGCACACACTGTCGACATGTGAGTTTGTGTATTCAGTGTGTGTGCTGTGTTGACTCAGTGTCATTACATGTGCAGCAACTTTAATGCATTTTATGAGAGTAAATGAAAAGTGAGGAGTTGGGGTGGGGTGGGGGGTGGGGTCCTGGTGTTCATATGAGGACAAGCTGAAAGGTCAAAGTCACTGTGGTGCTGCTTTAATATGTCACAGAGAAGACCTTCACCTCCTCCTCTTCCTGTCTCTACAGGAAACACTGTGGGAATCACAGGCCTGTGTAAAAACTATTTTTACTGATGGAAACATATATTTCAACGTCCTCACTGACTTATCTATATATCTACCAGATTCTTTGAATCTCAGTGTGTTGTTGTTAGTTCCTGGAGCGTCGATGCTCTCCTCCTACAGACTCTATTCAATTCAATTCAATTCAATTTTATTTATATAGCGCCATATCATAACAAAAGTCATCTCAAGGCACTTTTCATATAGAGCAGGTCTAGACCATATTCTTTAAAATAGGTATTTACAGAGAGAGACCCAACAAATCCCACCATGAGCAGCACTAGGCGACAGTAGCAAGGAAAAACTTTCTTTTAAGAGGCAGAAACCTCGAGCAGAACTGGACTCAGGGTGGGCGGCCATCTGCCTCGACCGGTTGGGTTAAGAAGGAGAGAGAGAGGGGGAGAGGGGGGGAGAGGGGGTAGAGAATAGCGAGAGAAGAACATAGCATAACATGGGTTTCATATAAAATGTAAGGTGATGCTAATAATACAGTAATAGTAATGATAGTAGTGATAAAGTATTAACTGCTAACACATTTGCTTCACATTTGCACTACACTGGAAACTGTAAAAACTGAGGCCTATGCAAACGAAATTTCGTTCTGTATACACTTGCTGCATACTGAATGACAATAAAAGTCTGTCTAAGTCTAAGTCTAACATAGCAATAAAACTAATAGCAATATAACTAATTTCTAATTATAGCAGCAGGTGTTGAGTTGAGTTGTAGGAGCAGCAGGAAACTTGTCATCGCAGGTCAGACTCTACAGCTCCAGAGACAGAAATACCTGCAGAAAGAGACAGAAGTTTCTGTGTGTTCTTCTTTCCTTTCACACCTGTCTGTACAGCTGACGTAACCTTTAGGTTTTCCAAGAATAAATTCAGAGTCCTTCAGGGACATGAAACGCAACAAGTGAGACTGTTTCCTATTTCCTTCCATCGTCATCCCTGTGTTCTCTCAGTCTGTGTCGACCAGTTTTCTTTATCAGCCTCTTTCTTTGCTCTACATGCGTTTTCATTAGGTTATTAAAATTCTGTTAAATTAGTTTAAAATCAGTCATCCAGTCACTCACATACTGAGAGAGAAAACAGAGAGAAGACCTGGATCTTGTTCTTTGTGCAGGAATCACATTGAAATTCAAATGAAAAATAAAATGAATGTGCTGATGAGAGAAGACATGACTCCTGGGACATTAAATTTTCCCATCAGCTGCTGTAAACACACGTATGCGAGTGTGATCTCATGTTACTGTGAGTCGTCCTGTATGGATTCATCTGCTCCACAGAGATGTACAGTCAGATCAGCTTCACACCTTGGATGAGTAAAGAACCTGATACTCAATCTGATCATTGCTGGAACCTGAGACTCAAAGGAACATCACAGACCATGAGCTGAGATCATTCACCCTTTCCTCAACTTCTTTAACCCTTTCTCGGCCAAACAAGAAAATATTTAGGCAGATTATAGTTTATTCCTTCCTTAAATTTTTCCATCATTAGCTTTAAACAGAAGTGTAGGATTGTTTGGCCTGAGTAGATCCTCATTAGATCCTGCTGATGTGGTTTCAGAAGCTGAGGCAGTTTGTAGAGGAAAATAAAAAGAAGCACAATTTACCAAATGAAAACAGTCAGTTTAAAGTCAGACTAAAACTATTTGACCTGTAGTCTGGATCAGAGGTGCATTTAAGATTCCAGTCTCTCGCATGATCATTTAGGTTTCCTAAGCAGGTTTGTGGTTCAAGCTGATGTTCAAGTTGAGGTTCATGTTTATATATGTGATATACATTTTTTGCTTATGAAGGTTTCTAACTGAGGTAAATGACCCTGAAGTATCAGCTATGATCAGAGCTGGTTGGATTCTCTAGATGTTTAGGAAAGGAGCTTCAGTGCTTCCTATCTTATCTCCTTTAGCAGAGGAGACACTGGACCTTCCTTTACCAAAGGAAAGGAGAGAATGATGTCCCATGATTCCTTGCAGCAGCAGCATTTAAAGCGATGCACTGTCGCAGTGTCACTGCAGCAGAAACTGATGAAAATCCTTCCTGATTGTCTGAGCTCCAAATCTTACCGTACAGATTTCTTGTCTTTCAGATCCAGGTAGGAGTCATCATGAAGAACAGACTGATTTCTCTTGGTCTCTACTTAACAAAGGTATAAAAAAAGTTAAAGGTGCCATGACAGGAATATAATCTACTCTGGACATGTCGTTCAGTTCCTTACTTTTTTTAAATAATCATTTTAATGGCTCAACTTTCTCTTCTTGTATTTTCCTCAACCTCATGTTATTATTTTATTTCAACATTTCAATCCTGTTTGTGTTTTTATTTTGAACAATAAACATTTTGTTTCCTCTGAGTAAATGATAGTTAAATGTTGCTGTGTAGAAGCTGAAAACATCCTTTTTTTTAGGAGCTGGATTCTGTGGACAGAGAGCCTGGTGTCAGTGCAGTCAGATTCTCTAAAACCATTTTTCTTTTTTCTTAAGTCCTTATGAATTCTCCCTAATATCTTTCCTTCATCTCATGATGTTTTCCATCAAGGTCAAGGAAAAGTGGTTAGGAAAGGAAATTTTTTAACTATTAGACCACAGCCCAGGTTCTGTGGTGAACCTGATAAACAACAAGACATGTAGATATAGTCTGGTTCAGGAGAACTTAGCAGAGCTCTATCCTTCTCTCTGACTGTGGACCAAGACTGATCCTCCAGGTGGGTTAGAACCAGAGAAGACAGAACTTCTGGAGGAACAGGGAGACCACTTCTCCTGTGTTAGCCTCTCTACATTGGCTCCCAGTCAAATCCAGAATAGAATTCAAAATCCTCCTTCTGACTTACAAAGCCCTTAATGGTCAGGCACCATCATACCATAAAGATCTCATAGTCCCCTACAATCCCACTAGGACACTGCGCTCCCAGAATGCTGGTTTACTGGTGGTTCCCAGAGTTTCCAAGAGTAGAATGGGAGGCAGAGCCTTCAGCTATCAGGCTCTCTACTGTGGAACCTTCTCACAGTTTGGGTCTGGGAGGCAGACACCCTCTGTACCTTTAAGAGTCGGCTTAAAACTTTCCTTTTCGATAAAGCTTATAGTTAGGGTTGGCTCAGGCCAATGAGCCATCATTGAACCATCCCTTAGTTATGCTGCAATAGGCCTAGACTGCTGGGAGATCTCCCATGACGCACTGAGCTTCTCTCTCTCTCTCTCTCTCTCTCTCTCTTTCTCTCTCTTTCTCTCTCCATCAGTATGGATTCATATCCCATAAATACATGTTACTAACTCAGTATCTTCCCTTTCCCGTAGTCGTGTGCTCTTCCGTCTCTCTCTCCTCTTCTGTCTCTTTCTGCAGGTATTTCTGCCTCTGGAGCTGTAGAGTCTGATCTGTGATGACAAGTCTCCTGCTGCTCCTACAACTCCACTCAACACCTGCTGCTATAATTAGAAGTTACTTATACTGCTATTAGTTTTGTTGCTACGTTAGCAGTTAATACTTTAATTATCACTACTATCATTACTACTACTGTATTATTGGCATCACCTTACATCAATAATTGGAACCTGTGCTATGCTATGTTCTTCTCCCACTATTCTCTACCCCCTCTCCCCCTCTCTCTCTCCTTCTTAACCCAACCGGTCAAGGCAGATGGCCGCCTACCTTGAGTCTGGTTCTGCTCGAGGTTTCCTTTTAAAAGGAAGTCTTTCCTTGCCACTGTTGCCTAGTGCTGCTCATGGTGGGATTTGTTGGGTCTCTCTCTGTAAATACCTATTTTAAAGAGTATGGTCTAGACCTGCTCTATATGAAAAGTGCCTTGAGATGACTTTTGTTGTGATATGGCGCTATATAAATAAAACTGAATTGAATTGAAAATTGAAAATTGAACCACTTCAGATGGTGGTTCACAGAGGTGTCCTGTTAGTCAGTAGCAGTGTCTCATAACTGAGCAGCAGGAGATCATGTTCAGATAAAGCTTAGAGCTAAATGACAGATGTTAAGTCTAAGTCTCTAAAAACTGTTGACAGTTTAAACCTGGTTTCACTGACTCATCATGTTTCAGTCTATACCTCTCTGCACACCATTTGTTTTTATCTCCTGGTAAATGTTGATTGTGGGTTAACTGCTTCTCTGGGCTCACTGAGGACATGGAGATTCAGTTTCTATAACACAGTAAATCCCAGGATTTACAGGAGAGGAGCTGCCAGGCAGATCTCTTTATACATCCATGGCTGGGGGCTACACACCCACCGCCCAAAGGTCAATGCCCAGAAATATCCCGACCACAACAAAATAAGAAGAAAATTCTTCTACGTGTGAACATGTGTCACCTCACACTGAGCTGTGTTAGTAGTGTATACCTATATTGATGTGTGTTGTTTTTTCAGTGAAGTGCAATCTGTGTCTGTTGCTGCTCCTCACCTGTACCTCAGCATTAACACCTGCAGTTTAAACATGAGGAAATCATTAAACAACAAACTCTGAGCCTTACTCTCTGCTCCTCCATGTGCTCCTCACTCCAGTTAAACATCATCTGACTTTGACCTTGAATGAATTTAAGAAAAATCCACCCTCATGAAAACAAGTCAGTAAATGACCCTGCAGACTAACACCACACCTGTTGTTCTGTAAAAGTTTCTGTTCAATCAGATCACTGATGTCGTCCTCATCTTTCCCCTCCCTCAGCCTGAACATGTTGACTTTACATGAAACTGCACAGCAGCTGGAGTCTTCTCCTCCCTGACTCCTTCACACCATGAATATTTAATACAGGAGTATATGATCGCCATCAGAGGTCAGAGCTGGTGGAGAAGCGGTGGTGTGTCCTGTTGGCCATACAACAGAAGGTGAGAGAAGAGGAGCTGAATCAGTTATATTAACATAAAATACTGTCGTCTTAAAGGGGCAGTCCACCCATTTTAAGGTCAGTTTAGTCATCAGGAGGGAAACTTCTGACTGGTCAGGTTTAATAAAAACTACATTACCCATGAGCCTCAGCTGCTGTTGCATGGAGAGGGAACTGGTCAGAGGAGAGAATCAGAGCATAGGGAATTAAAAACTTAAGCTTTGATTGAATGCACATTTCTGTGTGTGTGTGTGTGTGTGTGTGTTGTTGCAGCGCGGCAGAGGTTGATCTTCCTAATGCAGCCTCCTATGCAGAGGTCATAAATTAGTCTGAAACACAGAGGGAGAGACACTGCTGCCAACCTCATCTGCAAAGAAGAGAGGAGGAGAGAGGGGGAGCAGAGAGGAGCAGTCAGTCTGAGATGCAGTATCAGACCCTCCTCATGTCTGCAGCTCTTCCTCCTTTGACAGTGGTCTCCTCAGACACCTCCTCCTTCAGCTCCCTCTGCTCCTCCTGTAAATGGAGCATTAATTAGAATCAATGAAAGTAATAAAATGTATTGGACTCCATTTTTGTGCAGAGACAGAGATAAGGAGCTCTTTGTCTGAGAGGATTTGAGGCTTCACTCTATTTAAACAGGAGGAGGAAGTAGAGACAGGACATGAAGCTCTTTTTAGTTTTCTATTGTAATTTCATTTCTCTAACCTTCTAAACCATTATGGAAATTGAAAATCAGGCATTCCACAGAAAATACTAATATGATTTGGGCTCAGGAAGAAACCTTTAATCTGTGCGTTGTGTTCCTAAATGGACTCTTTGTCTGTTCTGATTGGACTGTAATTCTCCTCTGACTGATATCAACTCAGCGTTAGTCATTTCTTTTCTGCTCCACCATGTCTGTCTCTCACCATCACCTCTGATAATTAACAGGAAACTAAATTAATTCACCATCTGCAGACAATTTAAATTAGTCAGATCTGTGTTGTTACTCTTTCTTTAACTTGGGATAGTCTCTCTCTAAGTTTAGAAACTATAGTTCCCATAATACAGTGGAAGTAAGTTAGCATGTCAGCACTTCCTGTTCCCTCGTCCCAAAGTCAGTGTGTTTCTGGTTAAATGTCTGAAATAAGGTCTGTGGTTTTAACACAAGCGCAAGCCATTTTCACATTTTATTCTCTGACATAAAATCCATCAGTAAATCCCCCACTCCTGATGTTTGAAGCTTTTACGTGTCTTAAAAAAGGCGGTTGCTAACAAGCGTCTAAATGAGACTACAGAGGTTGTCGGGGACGTTAATATGAAAACTGATCCACTCACCAGTCCACCTTTACAGCCTCGTTGTGTTTCTATTTACGTTCTTTCGAACTATCAGCAACTTTCTAAGAAGAAAGATTTTTGTAGACGAGGTCAGAGCTAAATGAAATGACAAGTTGGACTAGGGTGATGCTAACTTCAGGGTTGGACTACAGAAATACGTCATCACCCCCCGGCGCTCTTTATTTGGGAAATGAAGCATCATCCAGTGTTTACAGTGTTTAATCAGCAGAGGATGAAGGAAGTCAGCTACAAAACCGGTTTAATCAGCCTTTCTCCTCCTCTTTCTCTTCCTCTTCCTGGCTCATTACAGCTACAACACCAGCTCAGAGTTGCTGGTTTACTGAGTGACACCTTCAAACCTCAGACATCAACTCTCAGACCAGCAGGGTCAGGTGCATCCAGGTGAAGTGGCTCAGCTCCTGCAGCTTCACCTGACACATTAAAGAAAAGTATCAGTGGTTGTCCTGCTGCTCAGTGTTCAGTGTGAACAACAATCAGACTTTGAAATGATGACAAAGTAATCTGTTACCTCATCCAGTGTGTGCAGGTCAGCTGTCCTGATCAGACCATCTCATCCTCTTTTTAATTGCCAGTGTCCTGTAAGGTCCTCCCTTTTGAAAAGCTTATTTCAGCAGTCCTTCCCATCATGCATCTGCATTCTCCCCACTCACTGTCTGCTGCACACACACTTAAGATAATGAATAGCTGGAGGAGGCTAGCATTCTTTATTGCAGCCCAGTAAAAGGCCACTCAGTCTGGATCCACCAGGCACAAACACAGACGTTTGGTTGGTGTGTGACGATCAGCAGTTCAGTCTCTGCTCCTTTCAGAGAGTCACCTGAGGGCAGACTGAACGTCTTTAAAGACAGGAAAGAGAGAATCAGACTGCACTGACACAAGGTTTTTTTTTAAAACCAACTTTATTTCTAATAGATGAAGACCTGTACAAAGACAAACTGCTGTAGGCTACAGTTCAATCAGGTTTCCTGTCCAACACAGAATCACAGCTGCTAAAGACACAGAAACATTTAATCATCAGTTACTGACAGGAAACAACATCAAAACAAACAAACAAACAGTCAGTGGAAAATACAAGCAGAGAAAGCTGAACCATTAAAATAATGATTCAATAGAAATAAGGAATGGAGGGACAGGTCCAGAGCAAATAATATTCAGACTGAAGTTTATTTTGAAGATATTTCTTTAGTAGTTTACTCCTAACTGGACCTGAAAGAGAAGAAATCTGTACATAAAGATTTGGAGCTCAGCCAGTCAGGAAGGATTTTCATCAGTTTCTGATCGTGTCACAAACATAAAACAGGAGCTCTACTGTGTCTGCTGCAGTGAAACTGCAGTGCTGCATCACTTTAAACACTGCTGCTGCAAGTAATCATGGGATGTAATTCTCTCCTTTCCTTTGCTAAAGGAGATAAGATAGGAAGCACTGAAGCTCCTTTCCTTAACATTTAGAGAACTGGACTAGCTCTGATTACGGCTGAGACTCAAATACTTCAGAGGACCAATAGTCTGGATCCTCTGCACGCTCTCCTCCTCCTCGTCCTCCTCTTCTTCTTCAGTTGTCTTCTCATGTCTGTAAACCCTGTCAGCAGCGAGAGCCTGAAGTGGGTCAGGGGATATTTGGGGACGAGGCAGAGCTGGGGAAGAGAGGAGGGGAGGATTCAGAGGGATTTGAAAACCTGTTTGTTTCATCACCATTTGTTGTTGAAGCAGAGGGATTATGGTGCTAGGCTTACATATTTCTATCACTGTTTTCAGCCTCACAGATGTTTGGTATCAGAGAGAGAATCAGGTCAAAAGGGCAGAACACTGTAAAGTTAAGAAGGTCAGTGTTTACATAATTATCTGAGGCCACTCACTGATCCCAGACCTGCTCCTGTATCTGGACTGTTTATCATTAACACTGTCTACAGCAGGTGAGTTGCCGCTGTTCATCACTGAGCTGAACAACAAACCCTAAAACTCATCACATCACAAACACTCATCAGACTGTTTCACTCTGAAACAACAATCTGAAAACACAGAGGTGGATTTCCTTTTATTCTGTTGACAAAGTGATCTGAGAGTTTGTGTTTTTACACAGTCAGAATCCAGTCTCCATCAGATCAAAATGAAAATATTAAATTAAATTAAATTTTATTTATATAGCGCCAAATCACAACAGAAGTTATCTCAAGGCACTTTTCATATAGAGCATATAAGCCGTACTCTTTAGATTATTATATTTACAGAGAGAGACCCACAGCAAAAGGTCTGGACCCAGTGTGCCAAGTGCAGGAAGTATTCATTCAAAGTACACATGAAAATAATCTAATCTAATTTAAACACACACATGCAAATTGTTTCATATTTTCTGTTTTTGACAATAAAAACATGGGCTAATATAAAATGGCATTAAAGGGTTAAAATTATTTAAGAAATACATGTAAATTTAATAGTTATGATCAGGACTGAAGTTGGTCAAAAGATTTAATATATTTAATATTTTTATAGCACTTATTAGGAACTGAACATTTTTTGCACAAAGGGTAAAATATCATCATTTTCTGAAGGGGTGCACAAGGGTTAAAGTAGTAAATTCAATAGTAGCAGTAATACTAGAAGAAGTACTAATAATTTCTAAATATAAAGCAGGTGTTGAGTGGGGTTGTAGGAGCAGCAGGAGGCTTATCATCACAGATCAGGTCTTGGTCTTTGCAGAGTGAGTGGGTCTCAGATACTTAAGTAACAACAGTAATGTCACAATGTACAAATTCTCTGTTACAAGTATTCAAAATTCTACCTGAGTAAAAGTACAGAAATATTTAGCAGCAGAGTGTACTTCAAGTATCAAATGTAAAAGTACTCAGTTAAATTACTCCTGAGAAGTGACTGATTTAGAGTCATATTCTGTGAACACAAGTTCTTATCAAACAAGATCAATAAAATATTATTTCAGAACTTCAAGAGCTGTGTGTGTGTGTGTGTGTGTGTGTGTGTGTGTTCAGGGCCTGTCACGTCTCAGTTTACCAGTCAATCATATAGTATGTTTGATTCTAAACTGCGATGCTACGATGCAGTAAAATCTGCAGTATAGTGAAGCAGTAGTAATCTGTATATAAGGTACAACAGCACATCTAATTTAAAGCAGATTACTGCCATTAAATACACAAACAAATAATCAGATATAGAAACTATATTAAAAACAGACTAAGTGCACAACAGGTTCTGAAATACTTTCTGTGAATGGAAGAGGACACATGCACCTTAAATTATCCATCCATTCATTATCAATACCTTTTTTCCTCTGAGATCAGCAGTCTATCACAGGGCTGATACATAGACACAAACAACCACTCACACTCACATTCACATTCACACCTACAGACAATTTAGAGTCACTGATTAACCTGCATGTCTTTGGACTGTGGGAGGAAGCTGGAGTACCCGGAGAGAACCCACACAGGAACAGAGACAACATGTAAACTCCATACAGAAAAGCCCCAGGTTAACCAGGGTTTGAACCTTCTTCTTGTGAGGTGACAATTCTAACCACTGTGCCTTCCCCTTAAATATTCTAAAATGCATTATTTCCAGTGAAGATTTAACAAGAGGAGAAACAGGTTTAATCTGCAGGTTGAATGAACTCTGACTGAGTTCCTCTGGGACAGGTCACAGATGTGTCTCTGCTGACTGAGTCCCTGCACACAAACACACACGCACACACTGGTGCTCGTCCACTGACTGAAACACACACACACACGCAGAGGACAGATGGAGTCACAGCGTGGGCTGTTGGCCTTTCACACTCTTTGTTTCTTCTCCTTCACCATCCCTCTCGCCTTCTCTCTCATTTTCTCTCCTCCTCTTTCCTTGGCCCACTTACACCTCTTTTCTCCTTGTCTTTGTCAGAGCATCTTTTCTGTCTGTCTGACCTTTTTATTTGTTCTTTTCATTAGGAAAATAGAACCTGACAGTGGTGGATTGTGTTGAGCAGATGAGGTGAAGACTCTTTGACTCTGGACGTTGAAGGTTAGATTTAGGGTTTTCTCGTTCTCCTTCTTCTCATGTTTTCTTCTTCATCTCTGTGTCACTGACGTACAGTGAAAGATTTTTACATCTGATAAATCCAGGCCCTGAGCTATAACCAGGAAGAGCTCTTTCACTCTGGCTGCCGTCGTCCTTAATCACATCAGAGGCAGGAGAGCAGAGGGAGAAATGCTTAGTCCTCAGAGCCTTTGCCGTTTCTGTGCCGTAAATATTGATTACAGGTTAAAGGCAATTAGAATAATGGAACAGGGAGCGAGGAGCCTGTGCCAGGACCATCTTGGCTTTGGTGAGCAGTTTGTGGAATAAAGATGGTGGAGAGAGCAGCTCCTGATTTAAAGAGCTGGAGTGTCTTTACCGAAATAAGCCCTTAATACATCTGACAGAGGATAATGCACAGTATACACCACCCATCAGCATCCTGAGAAAGGAAATCTGCTGCCAGCGGCTCAGAGCTCAACTTAAAGGACAAGGAAGTGTTTAAGGAGCTCGACTGAAAACACTGAGGCTTTAATTAACAGGAGGAGGTGTTTAAGGTCCCTGTCGTCTCTACACAGAAGAACCTGAGAAACTAGAGGGACCAGAGGGACCAGACCAGAGGAACCAGATGGACTCTCATTAAGTACCTGCACTGCCAGTAAACTTTTGTTGTCTTTTTGGTTTAATAAATCATGAACTGTTTGTTGCAGACTGGTTTCTGCACTTCGTATCCCCTCTCCTGTGTCCCCTCGCCCTATAACAATAATAAACAGGTGATTAATGTTGCGGAGCAGTCTCAGTTTGGTTAGGTCCAGGAAAAGAAGGTAGTTTGGGTTAAAACTGGTCCTGGATTAAAGAAATAACAATGACTCCTGGGTTCAAACAGGAAGTGAACAGAGGTCTCCGTTCACCCCCGCCTCTTCTTAACACCACGTTTCTCACGTAATAAAGAATATTACATCTACTGTGTTCCTGTCATATTTACTACAACGTGTAACTGTGGCTTGTAATACAGTGGTGCAGGGATGATGTATTTTTGTAGTCCAATCCAGAAGTTAGCATCCCTCTGGTTATTACAGAAAATAAACTGTGACCAACTAAAGTTTCTGATCCTTCCAGGTTTAGTTGATCAGATAATCTTCACAGATGAACACCACTGTTCTGATGTTTGAAGCCTAAATCCAATCTCCAGAAGTAAAAAGCTAATGTTAGGCTATAAACCAACTACACCACAGTCACATGACGTCAACATCTAGACCACTATGGTTCCAAATTGTCATTTCATTTAGCTCTGAGCTCGTCTACAAAAGCCTTTCTTCTTAGAAAGTTAGTGATAGTTTGAAAGAGCATGAGTAGAAACACAACGAGGCTGTAAAGGTGGACTGGTGAGTGGATCAGTTTTCATGTTAACGTCCCCGACAACCTCTGTAGTCTCATTTAGACACTCGTTAGCAACCGCCTTTTTTAAGACATGTAAAAGCTTCAAACATCAGGAGTGGGGGATTTCCTGACGGATTTTACGTCAGAGAATAAAATGTGAAAATGTCTTGAGCTTGTTTTACAACCACAGACCTTATTTCAGACATCTAACCAAAAACCCATTGACTTTGGGACGAGTGACCATGTCCCTGATATCATATCATGACATAATCTCTGATGGAGGCCTCTTGATGCCAGTCTGCAGATGGCAGACACCCCAGGGTCCTGATTGGAAGCAGAGCGTGGTGAGCAGTTTCAGTTCTAATGTTGGCGTCCAGCTCACAGCAGCGTCTGTATTATCCTGACTGTCTCTCTCTCTCTCTGTCTCTCTCCACACACTTGCTCTGCTGTGTCTAAATGTCATATAAATATTTAAAGCCTGATCAGGGGACAGTTGGAGGCTCCCAGAGGGTCCCAGCTCTGAATGAAATCCATTTTCTGCTCAGGCTGCTCACATTCCCACAGATCACACACACACTCACTTTCTTTATCAATGCATCCATTCAATCAGCAGCTCGAGCCATATGCTGCAGACCCCACACTGGGCTCAACAAAGCTCAGCTCCGTCCGATTAGATTTTTTAAAATGGAAACTTCTGCAGCTGCACATCGACCACATCTGAATCAGCAGCTTACAGAGACTTCAGGGTGTAAATAACCAACACATAACCACCTCCAGTAAGACGAGTCCGACTGTGAGTGAGTGTCATGTTATTTTCACACTCAGCTCAGCTCTGCCTGTATAATAAATCTGTCCTGTTTGTCCAGTCAGTCCCAGCACAGACAGGAGTGTCAACCAGGTGACACATCAGCTTCTAAGCAATAATTTTTGCATTAAGTAAGTGTTGTCAGCTGTGTCTCCTGTTGCTTTGTCACAGAGGCCTCAGCTAAAACTTGTTTTGTCAGACTAATCTGGATTAGAAACAGATGCAATTTGTTTTTTAAATATAATAATATAAACTCTGGAGCTATGTCTTAATCACAGCAGTCCTGTTCAGGTCAGATTGGAGCTAACAAGACTGAGAGCTCAGAGAGTCAGATAGACTAAGACCAGAGACAGGCTGAGACCAGAGAGAAGTCTGAGACTAGAACCAGGCTGAGACCAGAGACAGAGACCAGAGACAGGCTGAGACCAGAGACAGAGACCAGAGACAGGCTGAGACCAGAACCAGGCTGAGACCAGAGACAGTCTGAGACCACAGACAGGCTGAGACCAAAGACAGACTGAGACCAGAGACAGGCTGAGACCAAAGACAGAGATCAGAGACGGGCTGAGACCAGAACCAGGCTGATTCCAGAGACAGTCTGAGACCAGAGGCAGACTGAGACCAGAGACAGAGATCAGAGACAGGCCGAGAACAGAGACAGAGACCAGAGACAGATGAGACCAGAACCAGGCTGATTCAGAGACAGTCCTAAGGACAGAGCGAATAGGACCAGAGACAGAGATCAGAGACAGGCCGAGAACAGCCTTTCAACTTTATTTGCATGTAAAACAGAGAGTGTCTGTGTGGTATGAACTGTGTGTGTGTGTGTGTGTGTGTGTGTGTGTGTGTGTGTGTGTGTTATAGGATATGACTGAGTGTGTGTAGAAACAGGACTTGGCGAACCTCCTCATATAAAATAGTTTCCAGGTTTACAGAGCAAAGGAAACAGAGGCTGAGACACAGAGATCCTATGAGTGTGTGTTCACCATCTCTGCTGTGGTTCATGTGCTCAGACTCTAAGTTGAAACACCTGCTGCATGAGGCCCCCTCACACTCAGACCCTCAGACTCTACTGTTGGTTCTACTGTGGTCAGTACTGAGGTTTGTCTTTGGACTGCACAGAGTCCTTAGCTGGACTTTGGACTCACACTGAAGCAGTCTGAGGAGGAAATCACAAAGATTAGTTTGTACTGAACATGTGCTGCAGCTGAGACTTCAACAGTTAAACAGATTTTCAAGGTTTCTCTCTAACAACTGTTTTTACACCTGGATGTAGATAGGTTACATAATCTGAAACTGCTGAGACACTTCCTTACTACAGGACACACTCAGCTACACACTAACACACAAATATGTACTAAAATTATCTGTGTTGTGTGTATTGAAAGGTTTATAAAGTCTGATTCTGCTGCTGCAGTCTGAGCTGCACCTGTTGGAAACGAATTCTGGGAATAAAACATGATTCCTGTGAGGTTCTTTATTGTGAAATATAGTGATCCTCTGTGAGTGAAGGGGCCAGAGTGAGATGGTTGGACTTTGTTGTGAAAAGACCTCACGTCCTGTTTCCTGTTTTATTTTCCTGCCTCTGTGTGTCCTCCATCCCCCAGCCATCCTCATTCTCATCCTCCCTGCTTACTTACCTGCCCCTGCGATTCCCATGAGTTCAACCAAGTACACACTGCACCTGCAACCTGTTGTCAGATTGTCGTTGTGCTCAGCTCTCTTCTCATGTTCAGTTTGATGGTTCCTGGCTTTGGCTTTTTTGTATTTAAAGTCTTATGAAAAGAAGAGCAGCATGTAGGACTCATGATGTCTGTATTTTAACCCCCTGGCTGCAGCCCTGCGAACACTGAATCCACAGACGTTGAACACATCATGTCCATTCCTTCATTTGAGGAGAGAGGATCCATCCTGGCTCTGTTGACTGATCCAAAGCATAAATACATATCTGAGGTAAAACATATAGCGAGCAGCTGAGCAGCTCCATGAGAAGAGAGCAGTCATCTCCTGAACAGAGGCTTGCTGCTGATCTAATCAAATGCACATGTAGAGCATACTGCGCCGAGCCTGATACCGAGTACAGATGTCTGTCACACTGAGCTGAAACCTTTTGGGACCAATGTCTCTGCTGATCACTGGACAGGCTGTGATGAGGACAGAGTTCACCCACCCACCCGCTCTCATGTATGATTCCTTCCTCTTCCTCTGCACACACCGTCTCATCGTCAGCCAGACTGCAGCACCAGATGGATAAAACAAGGACCTTTAAGACTGCGGAGGAAAAATAAAATTTTCTATCCTGTGAAATAAGAGGCAGGATGTTTTGACACGTCCAACTACTTCGAACCAAATGTCCACTTATACAAGCTTCACTCCTCATCACGCATTCACTCCCACTGTGTTAGTCAAAGATACAGGGTCAGGAGCAGCAGCATTATAATCCACTGAATGACATGATGAATTCATCACAGTAAATATGTGAAATGACCCTAAGAGCTTCATTTAAACAGTGATGATGAATACAGTCAGATCAGACAGGGAGCTAACAGGTCAGCAGCAGATTACTGTTTGTTGTATTCAGACTGAACCACACACAGCTACACACAAAGTATATCTTCATTAGAAGCTGTAGCTGATTGACTTGTGTTACTAATAAGCAGCATCTTGTATTTCCATTAAGTCAAGTCTCTGTTAGCTAAAATGAGTGTGACCTCCTGAGGCCTGTACTACGAAGCAGCGTTGTTAGAACCATGAGTAAGGTACCTAATATGATATGAGAAGTAATGCTGATAGTTACATAATGTTTTGGTTATAGTGATGTCCATAAATGACATTTAACAAAGTGAAATGTGAACAATATGATCACATGAGTAGAATAGAAATGCTAGAAATAATTTACAATTATAAAGTCAGGCGGATTTATTGTAAATAAGTACATAAATGCTTTTTACTTACTGAGTGAGCATTTCTGCTCTTTTGTCTGATGGTGATTTATTCTGAGTTAATATGTGATGCAGATTAAAAAAAGTGACAGTAATGTCAGACTGTTTCTGCTGCCAAAGCAGAGAGGAGAGAGTTAATGTCTGAGGTCGATCTGACTGATATGTTCATTTATAATCATGGGAAATATTCAACAGTGCGTGGATAAAAGCATCTTTGTTCTATCAAAATGAGGATATAACAGTCAGTATGTGATCATTTAGTGTGATAAACTCTCTCTCCATTTCTTAGAAGCTGTGTTGTGGACATACGGAAAGACTGGAACAAAACAGAGCTGTAAAAATATCTATATATGTCTTTATTATTTGTCACTTTATTGTAAACTCTATCCCTGTCAGGATCCTGCAAAAATGATGACGCAGTGATCTGAATGGTCAGTAGTTGGGCTGTTGACAGGTTTTGATCAAATCCAATCCAATCCTCTGCCGCAGAGCAGGTTAGCCGTTCAGCATCAGTTACCATGGAGATTCACCGCAGTACAAAGTGAACCACCATCATAACACTGAAAACCCAGAGTTAAACCTGTAGTTACCTCACTAATCGTCAGTCTCAGTAAAGAAAAGACAAAATGAATCATTTTTTATTCATGTATTTATTTATTTGCATTCTCCCTTTCCTAAAAATCAAACCTTAAAATCTGGTAGGTAGTGGATGGTGATTTTTCTGCTTCACGTTATTTTAACTTGTAATTTTTTTTCTAACACATGATCAGTATGAATAATCCTTTTGGGGGTTTGCTCCTCCTGAAACACAGTAATACCACTGCCAACTGAAAAAAGCTGTGTTATCTTATTGTCAATAGATGTATGAGTGGAAGTATCAACTCGTAGCTTTGCCTAGCCTGTGTCAGTCACCATTAAATACACATTAAAGCACAAATGATGGTTGGGGTCGACTTAGAGACAGTTTCTATTATATTTAATGTTAGTTTGGGAATATTTCATGCAGCCTTAAAATGTGATTAAAAATTTAATAAATAAGATGCTAAAGGATAACATGAATAAGTTGTTTAAAAAATTCTAACTTCAAAATGGTGTTAATTAAAATTGTGTGTTCTCTATATAGACTTTTATTTTGAAATTTGTGTGTAGCTGGGTCACATGATCAACATTTCAGGAGAGAAGGACTGTGGCATTGTGGGTCAGAACCAAGCCAACACGGAAGTGCCAAAAAGTGCAATTCCACGGATGGCCATAAAATGGCCAACTTTACAGCATGAATAAACATGTTTACAGCCTGGTACAAAAAACGGTTTTGGTCTCTATGGATAATTTCCCCCGTCGTGACAACTGTACGGGGGGGTGATTTTTTTTTCTAACTCATCTGATTAAATTATATTAATGCTTAAAATTATGAATAAATGGGGGCGTGGCCGCTGTGAGTGACAGCTGGAGCTAACCACTAGCTGGCTTGGCTGTGTGCCTGGTGGTGTGGGGATTTTATCATCCAAGTATCGGACAAATCCTTTGGCTTCCTGTGTGGTTAACAGACTGTCACAGAGCCTGTGCTCCAGTTTTTTTGGTGAGTGAAATTCTGGTATTGTTTTATATAAATGTTAGCAGTTATTAGCAGGTATCAGTGTAAGCCTTAATGATACCTAGCTTGTAAATGTAGCTTGTTAACTAGCAGATTAGCGATAAACCGATATGCTCCGAAGTCAAAAGAGTAATAAAGAAGTGTTATTTTAGGTGATAAGGCGTCTTAGTGAGGTTAGAAAATAAAGGTCCACCACGTTACTTAGCTAACATTATACGATATTAATGTTATTATTATTATTTATTAATTATTACGCTGATGTTGCCTCCAAAGGCTCAGAGCACCACACTGGACATGGCTGTCATCAATAAGAGGAAAATAAATGAGTGTCATAAATGCGCCAGCTAATGAAAAATATAGAAATTCAGTGTTGACGATTTTATTTATCCACATCTGTTGCAAAAAAAGGAGCAAGAATGCAACACCTTAAAATATAGATGACAATGTAACATCAGCTGTCTGAAGTCAAGAAGCCAAGACTGGTACTTACAGTTTATGCTGTGTGTGGCAGGTGTAATGGAAGCATCACAGGCAATGGCCTCAATGACCTATGTACTGAAAGAAATAAACATGCTAAAATAAATATGAAAGTGCCTTTCTTTCTCAACAGTCATATTTCAGGTAATCTCTCATAACGGTGTTGATAGCAGAACACAGAAGTTTACCCGCGTATTTCTATCAGTGTCAAAACTATGAATATGTGCACTGTTTGCAGTAGCCATGTGGGGAATTATAATCTTTAAAGTAAGCTGCACAAACGCATCTCGAAAATTGAGTTACAGATTTTCTGATGTCTGGTTTAATTCCTTAATAAGCTTAAGAAGGATCAGCAATAATAATTATGGCTATAAAAGCCGGTATTAGCAAAAAAAAGTAGTGAAAATCTGAACTCAAGTTCATTCACATGCTTCAAATTGTGCGTTAAGTTACCTTTTTTTGCATAAAAATGATAATTTACAGATAAATCATTATGTCAAGTTTTGTTGTTAAGTCTCAGGTTGACTTACCTCAAGTAACATACACGGGGACAACTGGTACCGGAGCAGCAAGACTATAGCCGGCTAGCAACGCAGAGTAGCATGTAGCCTAGCTCCTTAACCTTAGCTAACTTGGCAGCTGCAAGCTACGTGGGCATGTTTAAGCAGTCAGGCGTCATTTTGCCTGTCACCTCCATTTTTGGTTAGCCGGAAGTTGTGCAGAGTTAGGCACTACCAAGATGGCGACGACCATGCTGCCCAACTTTGAGCTTCAAAACCACTCTTCAGAATCCTATGAGTGATGTCACGGAGGCTACGTCCATCTTTACATACAGTCTATGGTCAGAACCAACATGGAAAAGGAGCAAAGACAATACAGCTCAAATAACTTTATTCTACATGTGATCTGAGAGGCGCACAGGGTAAACTTCTTTAACTTGTTTCATATTGTGCATAATGATGTTGATGGACCTTACACAGACAATGAGATGTATTTTAAGATAAGATAAAATAGACTTTATTTATCCCACTTTTGGGAAATTTACATGTTACAGCAGCAAGAAACAAGAGTGACAAAAATAGAAAAATAAAAAATAAAATATAAAAAATGCACAGAAGGATAAAAAAAATTTAAGTGCAGCAATGAGCATTAAAAAGCCTCTGTAATAAACAAATGTGCAGTTGTGAAATGTGCAGTTTGTAATATAGGGAAATGGTGATAATCATTGAGGCAGATGAAAGTATGTGCAAATAAAGTGACCAGAAAGTGGAGTCCAGAGTGCAGGTTTATTGTTGGGTCAGTCTGGTGTTGTACAGTCTGATGGCTGTTGGAATGAATGACCTGCGGTAGCGCTCCTTCTTGCACTGCGGATGCAGCAGTCTGTTACTGAAGGAGCTACTCAGGTCTCCCAAAGTCTCATGCAGGGGGTGGGAGGGGTTGTCCATGATAGACGTCAGCTTGGCCAACATCCTCTCTCACCCACCTCCTCAATGGAGTCCGGAGAGCAGTCCAGGACAGAGCTGGCCCGTCTGACCAGCTTATTCAGTCTCTTCCTGTCTCTCTCTGAGCATCCACTGCTCCAGCAGACCACTGCATAAAAGATTCCAGAGGCCACCACAGAGTCATAGAAAGTCCTTAGCAGTGACCTGCACACTCCGAAGGACCTCAGTCTTCTCAGCAGGTGGACGACTCTGGCCCTTCTTGTACAGGGCGTTGGTGTTGTGAGACCAGTCCAGTTTATTGTTGATGTAAACACCCAGTTATTTGTATTCCTCCACGATCTCAATGCTAGGTTAGGTTAGGCCAGGTTACAGTCCACTCCAGCTCCTTCCAGCTTCCCCCTGAGCAGAGATAGTTGGATGGTGTTAAAAGCACTGGAGAAGTCGAAGAAGGTGACCCTCACAGTGCTTGCAGTGTTCTCCAGGTGTGAAAGGCATCTGTGCAACAGGTAGATGACAGCGTCTTCCACACCAATGCCAGGTCTGTAGGCAAACTGCAGGGGATCCATCGCATCACTCACCAGGTGTCGGAGGTGGCTGAAGACAATGGAGAGGATTGTCCTGAGCCACCTCCGACACCTGGTGAGAGATGTGATGGATCCCCTGCAGTTTTTCGTGATTTAATTTAATCACAGCACATTTCAGTTGTGCTAACATTTCTGTTGTTTGGGAATGCTATAGATGAACATTAGTTTAAGAGATGTATGCTTAAAAACACATCTCTTGATTTTGTCATAGTTTAATCGCACAAACTGTGATTAAGTTAACACCAACTCACTTTACAGAAATCTTAGCCACCGTCGTAGTACCGTTCAACACAGATTGAGGCAGCCAGGGTTTGTCAACCCTGACTTTGTGAACCCTGATGTGGGTCACATTTCTGAAAATGACCTGTTACTCACTGTTAATGACGTTCTGCCTAGAATGCTGAGGCTGTATATGTATGAATGCAATGCTGTTATGTTAAGTATGAACTTCATTTTAACAGTATTTAAGCTGCAGCCTCAGTGGAAAGCTGAACCTGGCAACAAGTCAGTCAAATATAAGCATTCTATAAAATAGTAGTCAAAAGTCCCTTACTGCACCCATCAGTTGCACATTTCCATCATGGACGAAGACAGCCACCTGCACAGATAGACTCTAAGAGGGGCTTAAGCCTTTGTCCTTTTTCCTCAGACTGGACAATTACCTGCTTCGCTTTCTGACCAAATGTGAAATGGATCTGTGTCAAGCTACCCGGAGGAGTACATTGATGAAAAACACATGTAATTTCCTGTTTCCAGTAGGTGGCGTTATGGCAGTGGCTGATATTGGCATGTAGATGTGTTCAGGCCATGACACTAATCAAACGTGTGAAGTTTGGGGCAGATTGGACAGTGCATATGGAAGTTACAACAACTTCCTGTTTAATGGCGACGCATCAAAATTCACCACACTGCCATGGCATGGGCTTTCAATGAGGACTCACAATCTTAACAATAAAGACTTATCATGTTCTCAATGCTTGTCTGACCACATTTGAGGTGGATGTGATCAACCCACTGGGAAAACACATCAGTATGGCATTTCTTCCTTCCATTAGGTGGTGCTAATACTATGACTGAAAACTGGTTTGCAGATGTGTTCAGGCCATGACACTTATCAGATATTTTAAGTTTGGGGCAGATTGGACAGTGCATGTGGGAGTTACAACAACTTCCTGTTTGACGGTGAAGCATCGAACGTCACCACAGCGCCACAGCAACGGCGTCCCATGAAGACTCACAGTCTTCACAATTAAGCACCATTATGATCTTAATGCTTGTCTGACAACATTTGAGGTGAATCAGATCAACCTACTTAGATAAAACACATAATTTCCTGTTGCTAATAGGTGGCGCTATGATTATATCTGTATACTGGAATGTAGATGTGTTCAGGACAGGCCTGTCAAACCTGTGAAATTTGCGGCAGATTAGACAAAGTATGTTTGAGTTACATCAACTTCCTGCTTCATGACGTCAATAGACTTTTTTGTACATCTGGGCATGTTACATAATGCCTCCAAATTTCATCCACCTAGGACAAACTAAGCCCAATGGCATGGAGGTTTTGAGAATTTCTGTTGCTATTGAGCCATTTTGCCACTCCCATGAGCAAGACCCATGTAGATGTTTTCAGGGCGGGACTCTTATCAAACATGTCAAGATTGGGGTCAGATCAGACAATGTATGCATGAGTTACATCAACTTCCTGGTTAATGGCGAAACATCGAAATTCACCACAGTGTCACAGACATGCCCTTCAACGGAACATCAAAATTTTGAAGGCCTTAAGTCTGAAGTGGATCACGTCAACCTGCTAGTAACAGGACGTCAAAGTCTAAAACTTGTAATTTCCTGTTGCCAGTAGGTGGCGCTATAACTTCTTGTGAATATTGACATGTGGATGTGTTCATGCTGGGACCCTTATCAACACTGTGAAATTCGGGGCTGATTGAACAAAGCATGGCTGAGTTACAGCAACTTAAATGCAATTTCCTGTTTCATAGCGAGGCATCGAAATTTGAGGTGCCACCACGGCCACACCCTTCGACGTCAATAAAATCTTTTAATAACTTTTAATTGCAAAGGCCTCAAGAGTATCCTGACTAAGTTTGAGGTCGATATGATAAAAAGAGACATACCTCTCTGAACAGGATCCAGGTGTGCTCTGTGTCTGTTCATGGCTATTGACAAATGAACAATCTTCCGCTGACCCTCAGTCAGCTGACTGTTTATCAACCAGGGCCCTGTACATGGACAAGACAACCTGTTGTTTTATGATCCTTCTCATATTTGTCAGAAGAAGAAGATGAAGAGTGACTTTGCTGAACCCAGAACACAATGAAAATGAGTCTAAAATTTCACTGATGGGTAACATGTGACTAAAACTGATTTAAATCAGGTGTCAGAGGGAACTCAGCCTGCTAACTCTAGCACATGACCTCTGCTGCTGCTGCTGCTGCTGCCATAAATACAGCTGTGTCTGTTGTATGAATGTTAAATGGATGTATAGTCTAATATTGTCAGTGTGTCCTGTTCACCCAACAGGGCCTTTGAATAGTTGACATCCCTGCAGCCCATCCCTCATGTGAAGAAGTAGCAGTGTGAGGACACACAGTTTAGCCTGGTCAGTCTGCAGAGATGAGCTCTGAGCCTTGGTTTGACCAGAAGATGAAATGCTAATAGAGGGAAAACACAAGGGTCTGAATCTGATGATTAATGAGTTAATGTGAGGGAAGGGGTGAGGTGGTGACAATGGGTTGGTGGAAACCTCATCAGGAGAGTGTCAGATATAAGTCAGAATTAGGACTCAGCTGCTGACAGGACTAAATGCCACACTCTACCCCCCACCCCACCCCCACCCCCAGATATACAGCTCCCTCATCCTTGACAAACCAGCCCTGAGATGTCAGGACCAGAGTCTGAGTTTGCTCTGAACAAAACCAAACTCTGAAGCTGGTACTTTGAGCCGAGGCACAGCTCGGTGCACATATTGATCTGAATTGTAAAGTGTCTCAGCTGACCTCTGTCTGAGACACAGAGTAGTATTTCCTACTCGGTGAGAGTGCCATGCTTGTTGAATCAAATTTTACTCAATTACTTTCTCCTATAAGCGGCATGACCCTGGTGAAAACACACAGCGCTGTGGGGCCAGTGGCAGTGCAGGAAGATGGGACTCATTCTGACAATCTCCAGCAGAGTGTCTGGGTCTGATAACACCCATAACCCCCCAGTGTGTCCAATTTTTCAAGGTTTCCCAGGGTTTGGACATAAAAACTCCCTCCAAGGCAATCACAGCAGCGTGATTTTTATGCCATTGTATACTCTGACTCTATAAAATCCTGGTGTCCTCTCATAACTGGTGTTGTTACACAAGCAGCAGTGTATTAGCTTTTTATTGATGATGATTAGGTGTTTTTCTTTCCTGCTGCCTGCAGCCAGCCTTACAAACAACAAGGGAATCATGTATCCTCATAATGGCGCCTTCATAATTCCTGTCTGCATATTAAGATTAGCTTTATTATTATTGCTCTCATAGGCGCGCTGCCATTGTAAAAGTTTCCCCAGTTCAATGAGGCTCAGTGATGGCAGCAGGATGGGGTTTCTGCAGGTTCTAGGTGGACCTCAGACTGTTCACCAGAAGGGGAGATAAAAAATAATTGAAGAGCAACCTGTTGTTTTATGACCCTTCTCATATTTGTCAGAAAAGAAACTTTGGATGACTTTCAGCTCAGACAAATACAATATTTGCCACTGGACGCTGGCAGCAGTTTGCTGCTTCACTGGATCTAATGGTCAAAATGGTGCTGGAAGTTCTGACCTCCTGAAAATATGAAACTGAATCGTCCTCCTGGAAACACACTTTACAAAGTTAGATTTTTTTAAGACAACATTGCCAAAATGACAGGAGGTGAGAAATCTTAATCTGCACTGTCAGGAGTCTCCATCACTGATGCATAGTATCACTGTGTCCTTCATCAGCACCGAACAGGGTTTGGCCTCATATTACACAAACATTAATGGATTTTGTTACATGTGGACAGATTATGACACAGTGAAACCTTTCAGTAATCTGTCAACAGAGCCAGGCTCATTGTTTCCTGTCTTCATGCTAACTCCCTGTAGCTCCATATTTTCTGTCTCTCAGAAACAGATTAAATAAATGTTCCAACAATCTCTTTAAAAACAGACTGTGTTACTGTCTCTCCCTCAGCCTGGCTTCTTCTCAGTGTCTTCTTACGTTTCAGGTCCGTGTGTGTGAGTTTGTGTGTCATTCAGGGTGCACATGGGAGCGCTGCATGTGTGTTCTGGGACTCAGTTCACAAGCCAATCATAATCAAGTTTCACCTTTGCCGACCCGACCCAAGCACCCTCTCAGGCAGGTCCTGGTGGTTAAGTTCAGGACTGAACCGTGGTTCCTCAGATGGTGAAGCTACAGAGTGTTTCTCTGGCTCAGACTCCAGTGCTGAGAGTTTTAGATTTTATAAATGTTTTCTCTTCTTAAGTTATGGCTGTTATTGCCTATAAATAAACCTGTCTCAGTATTTCAGATCCTGGTTACACATGAATGTTTCCAGTCAGATCAGTCTGCTGTAGACAGACAGACAAGCATCTTCCTGCTGATTAAATTAAAACAGCAGAATTCAAGCCAAGACTTTTTATAAACGTTTAATGGAGACCTGTCTAAACCAGGTGCTTTGCTAGAGGGCTCTAAGTGAATGGAGCTCCCAGATTTCCTGCTTGGTACAAAGAACATTTGGAGGAGCTGGTGTTTATACTCTGACACAGCAGGGTGAGAGCTGCTGTCCAAGTCTGACATTAAATCTCCTCCTCAGCCTTTTTCACTCACATACTGACTTAGTTGGGTGCCACAATTACAGCTTAATTCTTCCTTTTTTCTTTAATTTGTGAAATAAAAATAAAAGTGCATCAACATTTGAAGAAAGGAGTTAGTATTAGCGTATGTGAGTCTGCTTTGCTTTTGTCTCCTTCTGTCGGAAATTAAAGAGCTTTTATTTTGAAAAGGTAGATTACTCTTCGTGTATCAAACCTGTGCCCACATAAACATTTTTAAAAGCATATCATTTATACTTTATTAACATCTAACTGTACATGTGATAAGTCGTTGTTGCTCCTCTTCCAGTTTCCAGTACTTTACCTGAAGGAATCCCCTTTACTGGAGAAACACTGAAGGAACTTTTCTTCCAGCCAGGAGCTGACAGAGCTGTGCTCCTCTGAGACCAAACGTTTGGCCTCACTTTAAGGCTGCATGTTGTAACACACCAGTTTTCCCTGAGAGCCTGAGAGGGGCAGTTGATGCCTGTGCACAGAGCAAGGGAGGACATGTTTTGAAAATGACCTGTAATCCAATCCGAGCTCCTGCTTCCTGCCTGATGGGATTCCCTCACCGGCTTGTGCTGTTTTCATTCTGGACAACACATTTCACCTCTGCAGAGAGCGACCTCCTCCACAGGATCATCCAGGTCCACCTGAGCCTGCAGCTGCTCAGACAGTTTTTCTCCTGCAGGGAGCAAACCACAGGCTTTTACAATAACACACTAAGCTGCTGCTCTGATCACACTGTATCACTGTGGTTAGACTCTCACTCCAAATCAAAAAGGCAAAAGATCTTCAAAGGTTTTCACTAGTGAATTTGGCCATAGTGTTACCACAGTGAAGAGGGGAACTATCTGGTGGCAAGTGGTGGTTGAGCCAAGGTACGTATACTTAAAGTAGTTGGGTGATTGGGAGCAGGTGTGCTGGGAAACCCCGCGCTGCATCCTGCCTCTGTCAGTGAAAACACAGATGACACACAGGGAAGAGATACAAGGGAAAGACCAGGGAAACAAACACGGACAGGAAACACTTGGAGAACTTAAGGTCACAGTGGGGGCTGTGACAATTAGAAATAATTTAGTGTAGCTGAATGTTGTCCCCATTTCATTTATAATTAGCACCAAATAACTGAGTCCTCTCAGGAAGGTACCTGGGAATTTTCAGTTTCTTATCAGTATATTTCTATGAAATTAGAGAGCCTCATAAGAAAACATCCAGGTAGAAGTGAAATCTCTCATGTCTGAGGATGTCATTAACCAGAGACCATGATAATGACGATGAGGCTCAGAGCAGTTTACATCAGTGCACACACCTGTGATTAACATACTTCCATCAGCAAAGGCAGGTAGAAAGCTTCAGAGGTCAGGTGTAACTTTTAATGTCAGCATCAAACTTGTGTGATTAAATCCTGTTCCTGTTCTGCCTCCTCCACTGGACACAGATCACAGCCAACGGTCTTCATTGAATTTTTTTCTCTCTCTTTGCCCTGCAGGAAATTTCTCTGCAAAAAAGTTGAACACTCAGCTAAAGCTTCCTTCGCTTGCAACGGCTCCTTCTGGGCACCGAGTGACGAGGTGGTGGAGGGAGAGAGGGAGAGAGAGTGACCAGAGTCCCTCCCCAGTGTGAGCTCAGTAACAGAGACAGATTGCAGTGGGAGGGACACGTCCCATTTCTGAGGGTGAGTAACACTGAAAACAGATGACAGCATGATCTCAATCAAAGAGGCTGTCAGAGATGGAGGGATGGAAGAGGTGGGGGTGGGCAAACATTCAAATTTAACACTGCGCACAAAAATAATTTAAAGGTGAATTCTCTTCTAAACTAAAGCTCCTGCAGCTGTTCCTCGTGTCTCAGTATGAGACCTTTGTTGGACATATCTGTGGAAACAATGTCTCTAACCCTCTGATTCTCCTCTTGATTCAGTCCTCACAGTGTTACTACAGAGCTGCAGACATGTTGACTTGTCCTGTAGCAGGAAAAGGTGAAACAGGTTTTATGCTGGGTCAGGTCCACCAGGTCCACATCACTGAATAATTGACTGAATAAGCTGGTCAGATGTGCCAGCTCTGTCCTGGACTGCTCTCTGGACTCCACTGAGGAGGTGGGTGAGAGGAGGATGTTGGCCAAGCTGACGTCTATCATGGACAACCCCTCCCACCCCCTGCATGAGACTTTGGGAGACCTGAGTAGCTCCTTCAGTAACAGACTGCTGCATCCACGGTGCAAGAAGGAGCGCTACCTCAGGTCATTTATTCCAACAGCCATCAGACTGTACAACACCAGACTGACCCAACAATAAACCTGCACTCTGGACTCCACTTTCTGGTCACTTTATTTGCACATAATTTCATCTACCTCAATGATTATCACTATTTTTTCCTATATTACAACTGCACAGTTCACAACTGCACATTTTCTGTTTATTACATTTTACATTTTTAATGCTGATTGCTGCAACTTTTTTTTAACCCTTTTTTACCCTTCTGTGCCTTTCTTATATTTTTATTTTTCTTCTGTGCCTTTCTTATATTTGTATTTTTTATTTTTCTATATTATATCTTTAGTTTTCTATTTTTGTCACTCTTGTTTCTTGCTGCTGTAACATGTATATTTCCCACAAGTGGGATGAATAAAGTCTATTTTATCTTATCTTATCTGATCTTATCTATCTATCAGGTCACAGTTACCTGAGTTTTTCCTGCTCTGAGCAGCCAAAACATCTGCTGTCAAAACATCTGATTAGATCAGATCCACTGTGTTACACCCAGAAAGATAGCTTAACTTGATACCGTTACCTTTTGTTCATGTTGTTTCAACACCTGCAGAGACATCAGCAGCTCCTGCTCCTCCTGATACCCAGTAACAAAAGGACCAGGATCACAGAGATCCATACAGTGAAATACATCTGCTCTCTACAAACTCTCTTACTCTTCTCTACTGATGTTTAAACATAGGACACTTTTTTAATGGTAAAAAAAAGATTCTCATCATGTGAATTATCACAGCAGCAGAGAAGACAAGGCCTGATTGATCAGTGGTGTGTCCTGAGGTAGAAGCAGATGAGTTAAACATCTTGTTACCTGAACGTTCAGTTCAACTCTCTGACTTTTTCTGCACAAAGTTTTAACTTAATAACCTCTGCGTTTTTTTCTGCTGCAGGTGATTTAAAATTATAAGTTAGCTCTGTCTGAGAAAATGGTCACAGCCGCAATGACATCATCATCACTGTCAAAATGGCACCCAATGAAGAGGGAAGAGGTAGCAGTCTGAGGGTTCACATCAGGTGAACAAGGCAGGTGTTGGATGAGTTGTCTCAGCCTCTCCAGAGCCTTCTACCTCAGCTTACATTCCCCATCCAGTACCAGGCCTGTTCTCCATCTCTGAACATTTACCATTCACAACCCTGTCCTCTCCTGTGGTTCAGTGGGCCCAACATCATGATGATCCATGATCCTGCAGTTGGCTACCCACCACCCAAGCTGGTTATTAGCCATTGATCAGATCATCAGATCAGCCACAGGTGGGCTCTGATGGAGAATAATGCTGATTTCAGTGTGCAGCAGTGACAGCATGGTAGCACAGTGATGCCAGCAGCTGTTTGTCTCGGCACCAGGCCACACTGGATTCCTTACAACAAACTGGGAGCAATTGAGCATTATTACTGTCAAATATCACTGTTTGCTTTTGGAATGGGGATTAATGATGATGATGAATTCGGTAGGCCTCCTACATCCATCACAGACACAGACACACACACACACACACACACACACACATTATATTGGTACTCTGTCACACACCAACGTTAACAGTGATTACCTACAGTGTGTCCACCACCTCCTGTAAATCATTGTTGAACCTGTGCTGCTGAGTACAAACACCAGCGCTCCCAGCAGCCGTGCAGTTTATTTGCTGTGGCATTTTGATGTGTACATCAGAGACAGACCTCCACCACACATATAACACAGAATAAAAGTCTGCTCTCCCACCTGTGGTCAACAGCCTGAACAAACCTGTCTGCAGCTATGTGATGAAAAATTTACAGAGAAATTTACTGTATAAACACACAGCTCACCTCCTTTACCCATCCACTGATATCTATCATCAACCCTGTTACAGAAACATGCTCACATATAGATAAACCTCATATATTGTATCAATCACACAGACTGAATGAGACTTGGACCTTAAAAGACCAGAGAATGTGACCTATGAACACAGAGACATGTTGCACATCGTCCTCAGCCCAGTTGGCAGCTCTGTTCATGAGTCAGGGTCAGGAGCAGCAGGTGAACTTCCTGTGATGCTGTCACATGTGTGTGTGCTGCCAGGAAATGACACATTGTCTTTGAGGTGACGCTGCCAGGTCTCTCTGACAACACACACACACACACACACTTTGTTCATCTGTGCATGTGTCTGTCTCCATATGTTTGCCAGTACATAGTATTCAGTGCTGCTGTATCATGTCCACATGGACCACATGGTCTCAGGTATCAGGACTGTGCAGCTCTCTGCTCTGACAGAAACAATATGGTGGACAGAGACAGAACCAGTACCACAGTCCTTCAACACTTGGCTTCGGTGTTTTTCTATAACATGAAATATTCATGATGAAATAAAGTTTAAAGAGGACTGGGACTCTCCAGCTGTGGGGTGCACAGAGCTGCCTGGAGATTAATGCTAATGTTAGCATGCTAACATGTTCACAGTCACTAACATGACGTTTAGCAGGTTTAATGTGTTAACATGCTTTAATGTTTGCTAACTCTAAGGAAAAACAGAGTCAGTTTAATGCCTGAACTGCAGGTTAGTTCTTTGAAAAAAGACATACTGTATTAGTTGGTGTAAACAGGCACAGTGAGCCCACCTCCCAGTCAGGGTCGTAACACTAGCTCCTCTGTACTCGTCACCAGTTCACCCAGCTGATTAGTGAGGCACATTTCTCTTCATGATGACAGTCTGAAAATGTCTGCCTCCTCATCAGGTGTTTCTCTTACAGCAGTGCTGCCTCTGAAAGCCTTGAGCTTTCTGCTTACAATTAACGTTTTAAAGGGCTCTAATGTCACAACACCTTTGTTCAGATGTGATTGTTCATCTGAGAAGCATCTGTGGGATAATGGTTTCCACATGACATGATTATTCAGAGCCCTGGGCTCATTCAGCCCACTACAGCTCCTACATTTACATTTTAGATGTGTAGACAGGGGATATTTGACTTTTAATGCAGGTATAAGAAAAAAACACATAGTAGAAAGTTCTTAAAAGCAGTTTCATGTCATTTTTAATTTCATTCAGTTTCATTTTGGCGGATTGTAACATTAGTCCAGGTACTGGTGTAAAGCAGCTCATTGAGGGTGGACCAGATGAACTGATGCAGACTGTCAGTGTTAAGAAGTGACTTCAGTCCCAGGACATTTTATTTTGCCTCTGAACCTGGACGTGGAACCTGGTCTGGAGTCAGGAGGGTGGAGGTGTTTGGCCCGTGTACATAATGGCCAATCGATTTTTGTTTTGGAGTGGGAAGACAGAAAACAGATGATGAGCCTTTTCCCCTTTTTCGTTTTGGAACAATGAAATCAGAAAACAAAGAACGACTGGTATTTTTTATTTTTGTTGTATGTTACACTATGGGCTTAAAAACAAAATTATTCTTATTTTGCCCCGGAAGTCACCCAATGAACAATAGCACAGGATCCCCATAAGCTCTACAGAGGAACCAGACGTGAGGGTTGGAGTGTAGATCACCTGTTGGACTCAGTGGTCCAGTATGATTACTGCTGACTCTGCACCGATCCATATGTTAATCTCAACTTGAACTCACCTGTGTCAGCACTGCAAGGAGGGAGGAGTCCACCAGCAGAGGACCATGGTCTCTGACTCATTCAGCAGCTTTACACTTGACAAACTGTCCCAGAGCATGCTGGAGGTCTGGATCTAATGAATAGAACCACATCATCTGCAAAGAGCAAACTATTGATGAGCATTTGAAGAAATTTCCTTGCTTGATCATGGGGAAAATTAACAATCAATTATCAGCCATTTTTTATACTGAAAATGCCTATGGCAGAAAATAGCCTGCTAAAGAAAGTGTGGTTTTCCTTAGTGACTTCTTTATTCGAAGAAGAAATTATAGTCCAACAACAATCCTCTTAAACAAAGCCTTTAAAGTTGAACTAACAGCACCTCCTGCTGCCATGTAGTGAAAATCATTATACTGCTTCAAGGCACACTTCACAAACTCACTGATATGAACGCATTGAACGGAGGTCGCCACCAACTGGAAACCTGTTTGAATATGGATACATGGTCACTGTTTGTTTAGTCTGTTTAAAAACTGAAGCACACAAACAACACACTGTGGTTTTACTGTTTCCTGGTGGTGTGCAGTAAATGTTTCCAGTCTTTATGCTAAGCTATGCTAGGGCTGCTGGATGTGACATGTCCCCCATCTCAGATACTGAGTGTCCACAGATATTTTTTGTGCAGGAGCAGTAGTTCTGTTGTTCTCCCACTGTAGTTATGATCAGCTTTGTTATGGCATCAGTCTGCCTCATTCCCACAGCACAAGTTTGAAAAAGAAATTGTTGGCCACACTGAGCCAGAGAGGGAGGGAAGGGGAGGGGAGGGGGCAGAGAGAGGCAGAGATTTGCCAACAGCGCCAGTCGACCTACTTCCGATTTTGTGGTGAGGCTCAGTTTCAGGTTTTTGGCTGGTGGGTGGCTGCACCGTACAAATGTTTACCCCGAACAGGAAGGGTGGAAATATTTCAGTGCAACCACAACCAATCACAAAGGGAAATCTCTGAGTGTGTGCGTGTGTGTGTGTGAATTAGTTTCCACTGCTCTGACTCTGAACTCACATTTCCTGGTCTTATCAGATCTGTGGGAAGATGCTGCACAACTGTTTCCTCAATAGTAAAGTCAGAGTGAAACTGTGTGTTGATGGATCAATATATGTTTGTCTGATCACTGGTAGCAGAAGTATAGAAGTGTACAGTACATGGATCATTTTACAGTAAAGACTATGATTCAGGGGGTACAGGTAGAGGTGAGTAGAGATGTTTAAAAAGCTGATTAACAAGCTGATTAACGTGATTCTTTACTGAAACATGAGACAGTGAATTGTCTGCTCTTTGGGTTTTTCCCTGTGGTCAAACTCAGAGAAAAGTATTTGAACTGATTTGTTTAAAAGTGAAGTTTGTTTGGAGAGGTTTAAGAGGCTCCTGCTGCTGCTGCCTCTTTGGTAAAAAAATAACCAAACTCCACACCAAACCTAAACCTGAACCACTGAAGCTGAGGATGAGGGAACAGTACAGTTTACCCCCCATTTGTTGCCTGCATGTTTCCCCCTCCCCTCTGCTTCTGCTAACTGAACCTGGTTTGTTTCTGGTGTGAATCTTCCTGCACCATTAAGCTTATTATGTAAATATCTGTTGTGATCTCAGCAATGGCTCCGTGTCGGCTATAATCTGGCTATTTCTATACCTAGCCGACCCATTTCTGCTGTTTGTCTGAGTGTCTGTGTCCAGAGTTGAAATGAGCCAGTGCCCAGCTCTGACTCTTACCTCGTGGCCGGGTTAACAGAGATCAGCTCTCTGCTTTATATTAAAACTTCCTAGAAGGAGCCAGGGAGCCAGATGTGCTGACTTCCTGAGTCACTCAATCCTGAGAGCCGAGCCAAGCCGTGATTCAGAATGGCAGAATTAGAGGGTTTTACCTCAGAGCACGTGCAGCGTTTGGTGAAGTGACTTCACATGCAGGGAAAGTGCAGAGGGACTTTTTTCAACCACTGGCAGACTTCTCAGTGTGAAAGTGTGAAAGGAAACAAAACAAGCTGGGAGAGAAGGAGCCAGAACTTTTATTGAACTGAACGATTGAATGTGCTTTGGCAGTGTGAAAATACAAAAAGCAGAGAGTTAAAGAGACACGTGTGAAATTATAAAAGGCCTCATTAGGCCAACAACCAAGAAACCCTTTAATGAAATAATCTTTATGTAGAGTGTTGTGAAATACATAAAGCACATGAAATAAGTGATGCTGACAACAGCAAACTGTTGATGGTTTGGAACCGTTTCCATGTGAAAGAAAGAAACTGTGTCAGGGTGAAAAACACCCAACAATGATTCTGGGTTTAGACCCAAGAGAAGTGGTCCAACTGTTAGAGCGGAGCAGTTGTTTCTGACTGCAGAGGATTTTCTTTTCAGCCAGACAATTACACAGCAATCAATCTGAGAGCTCATTGAGAGGGGCAGCTCCTTGCTGGGCATCCAACCTTAGCCCGGAGCTTCGTCTGAATGTGATGATCCCTCCCAACCTTAGCCAGACTTTAACATGTGACCTGAGGAGCAGAGGAGGAAACCCACTATAGGTTTTCACATTCCTGAAAGTGCAGAGGAAGCCTCTGTTTGAATTTAGGGAGCCTCTCCTCGTCACAACTTCTCTTTATTCCTGAGCTTGCAGAGAAAGGCCGACAGACGGGAGGCTTTGGATTCACACTGCCAGCAGATCCAGGAGGTCTGACTGGGAGCAGATGCAGCAGTTATGAGACAGAGTCATGTTTGGAAAGGGAGGCTTTGAGGATCCTGGCAGAGAACGGCGCTGGTGGGTGGACCAGTTGGAAAGGGCCAGAACCTTTCAGAAAGGGTATTCAGGATTATTGAGCGAGAGAGGAAATGATTAAGAAGAGGAGAGGAAGAGAGGGTTGGAAAAGGAGAGAGGAAGCCAGAATGAGAAAATGATTCAAGCAGCCAACAAACTTCTAAATAATTGTAAACTTTTATCACAGCAAAGAGCAGAGAAATGAATTCAGTCAGAGAGGGGGGACAACTCAGCTGCGGGCCTGTTCAATCAAATATGCTGCACACATTGCAGCAGTGATGAGTGAAATGTTGAGGGAGTAAGTCGACCTTTAGGCTGAGATCACGTTTAACTCCCAGAGATCCACTCAGAGCTGTGGGTTTTAATAGAACACCTGTCTACAAACCAGACAGCTCCTCAGGTGATTCAGTGTCTGTGTCCTAATCACTTATCTTGAGGTAAACCAGCCATACCTGTGTCCTCCATAAATTTGTACACCTGTGATCAGGGCTCAGCTGTGATGGAGCTAAATCAGCAGCTGCCTCGTGATGAACTGTCACATATCATTGAACATACAGGACTCTGTCCATACAACTATACTGACACCAGGTCTGGACCTTCACATAGATCCAGTATTTCAGATACTCAGAGTTTTTCAGTGTTGAGTGTTTCAGACCACAAGCTCCTCAGTCTTCAGCATGTAGGGAGGTGCAGTGGGTGGTGAGTCTGAACGGGAGCTGGTGTCAGTAGCAGTCCAGTCTGGTCTGTAGGACTAAACAGTCTCAGCAGAGAGTGCCCTGAGGGTAAAACTGGACTTACTCAGTCACCACCTGCTCTGATTAAAGCTGAACTTTGTTGTACAGTTTGTGACTGTTTAAGGTTGAAAAGCTTCACTGACGACCTGTGATAGACGACCTGTCCACCTCTCTGCCAGTGCCAGCTAGGACCCCCCCTCATAATGGATGGATGGATGCTTCACTGACATGTCTGACAGTCTGGTGAGAAGTGAGAGCTTCTGTCAGACTGTAGAGGAGGAGGATGTGTCAGGGTAAATTCGGTTTGTATTGACATCATAAAAGAATCACAGGAAATGATTTGCTCATGAGAACACTAACACTAACTGACACTGACACTGGAAACAGTTATAACTGTCTTCTACATTTTAGCAACAAACACTTTCTCCTCAGAAACATATCGCAAACATACAGAAAACTGTTAATACATACACACAGGAAGTTACCTGGCTGAATAATGAACACATGATCAGTGAGAGGAGGTGGTGAACTCAACCCCTGGTGCTGGTCTGAGTTGAATCATTGATCAGACTCTGTTACCTGAACACATCACACAGAGGTTTTTTCTTCGGATACACTTTTGCCCGGTCATTGTGTTGTTCTGGTGTTTTTATTGGGAAAACATGAGATAGCAGCAGCAGCTCTATGAATGTAAACCAGACTGATGAAGTGTTTTCCAGTAAAGCCACTGGGACCTTGAACGCATCAGTGCGTCTCCAGTAACCACAGTGACACCGTCATCACCTGCTGGAAATCAGAGTCAGGATTACTCATTGTTCTCTGATCCCATCATCGCCCTCTGCTGGAGCCGGAGGAGTCACACAATAAACACACACGCACACGCACACACACTATTCTGGTACAGAGACTGAACTCATACAGAGCTGCTGTCATGTGAAAAACTTTATTTACATTTATTTATATGAACACAACCTGTCAAGACGAGGACTGGTACAGCAGGACAAACTGGATCTACAGGACAGACAGGTTCTGGTTTGACTGGATAAACTGGTTCTGGAGGACTAACTAGTTTTAGATGATGACAGACTGGTTTGAGAGGACAGTTTTATTGGAGGATCTGGGAGAGCAGTGGGATGGGGGCGCTCGTGGTGCACATGCGCACTCGGTGGGAAACACGATAGAAAACGGGCAGCTATGCCGCGCGGTGCAGAATACGGGCTGGACGCGTCCGCTTGGAACAACGGCCGCTGTACCGGAGGACTGACCCGGGGACTGCGGGACCGGTAGGCTGCCGACAGGCGTTAACAGCTCACATTTCCCCGGGGATAATCTCCTCCTGAAACCGCGGCCAAAGCAGCCGAGTCCGCTCCGTCTCCCGCTTCCCGCTCCTCTCGCCTCCAGAGAGACACCGAAACATCAGCGATGTTGCTGCTAAACGTCTAGGATTTATTCCTGTCGTCCGTTTGTGTGCAGTGACTGTAAATAACCGAGCAGAGACTGAGAGAGCAGCGGATCCACTATGGCTTTACCGGCGCTCCGCAACAGGAGATGCGTTCACGGCTGCTGTGTGGGGACGCTGTGTTTGCAGTTGGTGCTGTGGATTTTATGTGCCGTGAACGGAGAGGAGCAGCCGTTCAGTGTGGAGGTAAGAACCGGGACCGGATTCACTGAAGGAGCGAGAGACGCGCTCCCGGCCTGTTGGTCAGGGTTTTACCGGGTCTGGTCTGGGAATGATCATGTGTGCTGTCTGGCCAGCAACAACAGGGTCTTTGTCAGAGGTCCAGCTGGGCTGCAGCTCAGCCCCTCCGCTCATCAGTCCTCTCTGCTGGAACATTAATCACTGATAATAATCATCTGATCCGTCTACCTGAGCGCGTGTGAGGGGCCAGCATTTCAAAATAAAAGCAGCAACTTCACCTTAAAATATTCAGATGGTCTGTAATTTTACCATCACACACACTCACTGATTTCTACACACATTAAACTGACACGTAATCCGGAGAAGGCAGATTATTCAGAACAGGTCCAGGTCCAGGGCATGGACACGAGTCTTATAACAAAGCAGCACATGGTCCGAGGGCTCTGCACTGTGGGCAGCTACACCCTGATCTGCTGATCTGCTGATCTGAGATCTGCTAACAGCCCTGAGGCTACAAATGTTATTTTAGTAAACTTGGTTCTGTCTTTGGTTCCAGACTCAGAACTAACACAGTGGGTTTTATAACTGGACTGGACAACTCCTTTACTTCCAGAGCTGAATGCATGAACCCCTCACTGCACACACACACACACACACACACACACACACACACACACACACACACAGGAACATCCTGGCATGTCATTCATGTCCTACATCTACGTATCCAGATGATCTGTCAGCCTGGCTGCTGCTCTGTTCCCTTTGGACGACACAGAGGCAGCAGATTCAGTCCAGATGCTACAGTTTCGGCAGAGAAAACGTCCGAGCTCACATGACACAGAGACACAAAGACATCTGTTCTCTGTTGTCTCCAGGTATATCTCAGTTTATACTGGAACATGTTGTCTGACTGTTTGTCCTGAGGATAAGTGAAGCTGAGTTTCTCTGGGCCAATCAGAAGCAACAAACCCAGGCTCTCTAGTAAGACACAGTAGTAGTTAGTAGTATTTAGGCTTTGAAATGAGAGCTGTGTGCTGAGGCTTGTGGGTAAAACATGAAACCTTTGCTTTAAAAATCAATTTTCACGCAGGTCAGTTGATTTGTGCCTGAGTGAGAGGAGCAGTGTGATGAGTGGAGACGCTGTGAGTGGATGTTGGAGGCAGCCTTCTTCTGAGAGAAAGTTTAAACCCTGAACTAAACACAGAGACCGTAGCTTCATATCTGTAAGGTGACATGTTTGGTAGTGGTTGTTGTGAGGATTAAACTGATGAACTGTTAATCTGTGCTGGAGAGGCTCAGTGTGTTAAACCATTTGATCAGAGGCAGCTGAAGCAGAGTCAGTGTAAACAGGGTCCTGGTCCACAGTCCAGTCCAGCAAAGCTTCATGCAGCCAGCAGGAGGGTGACTGATGTCTCTTTGCCACGTTGTAAACAGCTGCTGCTCTGACAGACCTGTGGAGACTGAACTGGTTTCCCTGGACTTGTTATGACTGAGTATTTCCTCTAGATTGTGTGGTTTCAGCCTAAACCAGTACCTGTTATTTTTATCATTAGTTTTTGTAGAACTCAGAGTAATTAAAAGAGAAATGATGGATTTTTAATGTCTCTGTCTTTGTCAGACTATAACCTGAGGTGTGACCATCTATCCTCTGATATCTGTCTGTCTCACAGCAGGTTCTGTACTTTACCGCCTCTTTCTGCTGGGGTTTGAGATATTTGATTCATGGGTCAAGTTGTAGCAGCAGCAGCAGCAGCAGCAGCAGTTTTAGCAGTGGCAGCAGCAGTAGCAGCAGCAGCGGTAGCAGCAGCAGCAGTTGTAGCAGCAGCAGCAGCAGTAGTGTTAGAGCAGCGGAGTCTCCTGAGCTCGACTCAGCCTCAGTCTCAGTTAGAGAGGAGGCATCTCGTGCAACGTTTCGCTCTGACTCACATTAAGTGTTGAATCATGCTCAGCAGAGACAAAGCTCTGAAATAATCTGCTCCACACCAAAGAGAGTTTCTCTGAGCATTTCCTGTCTTAGATGGATGAATGGATCCAGAGACACTGGTTTAACTCGACTCCGCTGTCAGTGGTTAATATTCACATTATTATTATTATTAATAAATAGTTTTAACTGAGCTGTCTAAAAAGTCTGTGAGATGCAGTGGCTACTACAGTGACAGATGTTAGTCACAAACAATTATTTTCATTATTAATTAATTTGAATTATTTCTTCAGTTTATCGATTTGTTATTTGGATCAGAAAATAATGAAAATGAACAGAATAATTAAGTTTTGTCCTCAGAGGTTTTTTAATGTTTGGTATAAAACAAAAAATCATTCACTTCACTACAACATGAGGGTGAAAGCAGGTGAAAATCCTCACACTGCAGAGGCTGGAACCATGAAGTGTTTGACTTTTTTTTGCTTAAAAATGATTAATCAATAATCAAAACAGCTGCTGATTAATTTTCTTTTGATTGGCTGAAGCAGGTGATTAATCTCTGGCTCTTGTCCAGAGTTTATGACTTTTAGCCGGATACTGGCTTAATGATTAATACATTAAAATGAAACAGTTAATGGAAATGATTGATAAAGTGCTTCTGTTGTTGTGGATGAAAAAGCTGTTGTCAGCATAATCCAGCTGTTACAGATGTGTTGGTATTAAAGTCAGACTAATTGAATATGAAGACAACCTGACCTCAGATAGATCGTATCTCTCAGGGTCTGAGATAAAGACTGACACTCTCATCTGGTCTCACATAGAGTTCTACGCTGAAGCAGACAGCTGAGCTTAGCGTCGCTTTGCATAAAGTCCAAAGCTCAAAACTACAACTTGTTTGTTTAATCTGTGCACAGACAAATGCATGTTTAGGGGGAGATATCTGCTGAACTTTGTAACAGCAACCTGAAACCACAAAATGTGACTTTTAGATTTTAGTCTGTGTGCAGATTAAATAAATGTTCATTGTGCAAATGTTCGTGGTGGGAACTGTTGGGTCTCTCTCTGTAAATATAATAATACTGTATAAAGAGCACAATCTAGACCTGCTCTACATGAAAAGTACCTCGAGATAACTTCTGTTGTGATTTGGCGCCATATAAATAAAATTTAATTTTGCTAAGCTAAATGGTAACTATTCCTTTAATGACTCCAAACAAATAACAATTAATTTATTTTTTTTTAAAGCTTTTCTGTTTGATGTGTGTGAAAACTTAAGACAGACCAACATGAACATTGCTTGAAGATATGTATTTACAGCATTAGTATATCAGAAACATATTGTCATTAATATAAAGAGGTTTTTTGTATGTAGTGTGTAGTATGTGTAGTGTGTGTGTGCTGTGCCAGTGCAAAGCGCTCAGTGCTGTTGTCACTATGCGGAGAATGGCAGAGCTTCATTCCTGTCGCAGCTCAGGTTACCACTCGGCTCGTTCAGCCTCTGAGTGGTATCTGGGTAATGGAAAGCATCTGCTGTGAATATGAATGTGTGTGTGTGTGTGTGTGTAAACAATTGTGACTTCTCTCACTTCCATGGATTTTCTCACTTCTTGTTGTTAGTGTGTGTTCCATCTTTCCCCCGCTCTGTCACTGCCAACCACAGTCCTACACTCAGGACTTTCATTTAAACTGCCCACAACTGAAAACTGTGTTAAAACAATCTTAAAGATCTTATTTGCTATTTTTGGTGATAAGTGCTCACTGGCATGCTGTTTCTGTTTCTGTGCTGCATTTCCCAGAAGTGCTTTGGCAGTCAAACAGTCTACACGCTCCTTTGCTGTGCTTTTTCTTTGAATTTTCACATAATGAAGTTTGAATGTTCGTTTTTCTTTGCTGCACCACCATGGTTATCGGCTCTGAGATTAACACTTGACCGCTCCACACAATCGTCTAAAATAGCCTCAGATTAATAATGCATCACTTCCTGTGCAGCAGAGGCTTTTTCCCAGCGTCTGCCTCTTTTATAACCGTCAGTCAGTTATGGTGCTCAGGCTTTTATTTCTGATATTCTGCCTTTATTTTCATGATAATCAGCCTCCTCTTTGTAACACAGTGGATGTCAGATTGTTGCTGCTGCAGCCATATTCTCCTCCTACATACACTCTGTATGTATGAGCTCACCTCCTGTGTCTGAGTGCACACACACACACACACACACACACACACACACACACACTCACAGAGCAGGAAAATGACACCAGGCGAAAGCGAGCTAAGTTACATCCTTACACAGTGTAAAGTGGTATGGTAAAATAATGAGAGTAATTTGTCAGAGCACCTGTTCAGCAAGCATCTGATAGTCATCTGTGTTTAACATGAGCTTGTTAGGCTAAAAGCAAATTGTTATGACCAAGCTAAAAGTAAAGCTGACTATCTATATTCTGACTGTTTAGCCTAATTAGACTTGTATCTTTTATTTGTATCTTTATTTTCAGGGAGATATTGGTAGGACAGGCTGAGTTTACCTGGGCTGGTCCTGATTTTACTCTCAGTATCAGAGACTGTTCTGTTCTTATTGTACATGTAGCTGGAGTAAAAAGGGAACTGTATGTTTCTGTATGGTGGTTGTATAAATGCACCTTTTATAGCAGCTGTGAGTTTAAACCACAAGTAGTTTTTTTCCACAGTCTGACAAAGGTGAAAGAGAAATGTTCTCTGAGTGCAGGGCGGTGGAGGTGAGCTGAGGTCTGGCCCTTCTTGAATCAGAAGCATGAGAGAGATCTACTTCAAAGTGCAGTGAAATCAAGTGTGGAGAAGCCAGAAATAGACTCCGGTGCATGTCAGACATTTTAGCCTCCATGCTAGTGGGACTCCTTATCTCTCCACTTCAAGACTGCTGTGATTTCTGGACAACTTTAACCTCCATCCAGCTCCCCACTGTCAGAAAGTGCTCAGAATGTTTCTAACAACATGATGAACTGGTTGAAATCAGCTGAGTCCTGCTCAGGTTCAGGGTCAGGGTTTGGGCCAAATGAAACATTCTCATCATGACAACTTCATGTCACAGTGTTTGACATGTCATCTGTGTAAAAGCAGCTGGTTTTATTCTTTACAGTTTTAAATTTTCTTATTTACCTTCTTGCTGAGAGTTAGATGAGAAGACTGATAAAAACTCATGTACTGGTCCTTTAAATATGAGCCACCACCAGATGTTTTTTACATTTTGGACAGAGACAGGCTAGCTGTTTCCAGCCTTTATGCTAAGCTAAGCTAAGCAAACCAGCTGCTGACTGTAGCTCAGTCGTATTAATCCTCTGCTCTAATGCACACAAAGAAAACAAATATATTAAATAACAGTGTCAGACTGCAGTAGTGTAACGCAACACTATATGAAGTATGGTGTCCATCCTGTGTGGTTATTATTACACCAGCATGCCACATTGCAGCATGCCTTACTGAACAGCAGTCTTTGCTTGCAAGCTCACTTGTTATCCATTTGTGGAGAGAGGACTGTCCTATTGAGGGGGCTGTGGAGCTGGAGCCTCCTGCTCTCAGGAATCCTTACATCGGCAGAACACTGGGAACCATAGATCACAGAGAGAACCAGGGAATCAATGAGAGAGAGAGAGAGGGGAAAGCAGTGGAGAGGGTTGTGTAAAAGTCTTGTAATCTGTCTTTGCAAGGTAAAAGACTTTTTTTTCCCCCCTGAATTGATCAGGGGGGAACAGTATTGATCGCTGTGTTGATCCAGTCTTCACAGGTTGGTAGAACTGATCAGCTTTTTAGTATCTGTGCAAAAGCTGAGGGAGGTGACAAGAACATTTACCTCATGGAAAATGTAGTCCACAAACTTTATCATAATGTAATACTAAAACACTGCAGTGCTCCTTTGTCAATAAACCAATCAAACTTTATTTGTACAGGTTATTGCAATTCAAAGTGATACGCTGATAATAAAACAGGTCAAATGGAAAGAATCAAACTACTTCAGACTAATGCACACAAGAACAAAAAAACAGATGAGGACAGTGACAAAGTCAGAGTGATTAAATAATGTCAGTAAAACATTGTAATCCAGACTGAGGAGGTTTAAAGTTTAAAGATTGTGAGCTGGTCTCAGATCCTCTTCAGACTCTCCCAACAACTCCCAGCATAAAAACTTATAGGTCCTCACCAGGTGCTGCAGGACCAGGATGTACTCTGACAACAAAAAGCTATTTAAAATCAACACAGGAAGGAAGATCCGTTAAACATTGTGGTCAGAACTCGGGCAGCAGATTCAGATTAGCTGTAAATGGTTTGTAACCTTTTTGTTTGGACCAGACAGGAGAGCATGACAAGAGGAGAAATGGCAGAGTTATGATATCTAAAACACATTAAAAAGAGCATTCATAGGCCCTGAGTCATCAGGAAACAGGAACACATAACACCACTGTGATGACACCACCGATGATGAAACAGTAGTGGATCTAAACTCGATCCCTGAGGAATACCACAGCTATTTTGGTGTTTGTAGAAATTATTCTGCCAGAAAGATAAGCGGTGAACCAGTTAATTGTCTTTAAGCATGTAGTCATGTACAATCAACAAGCTCCAGTGTCTATGATTCTGTTTCCATCTGTGCATGAACTGAACTCAAGTCAAGTTCTGATTAATCTGCAGAACATTACAGACTCCGTGAATCAGACTGTGTTTGCTGTCATTGTATAAAGTTTGAGTGGAATTACAGCCTGCTCTCTCCTCTAGTATATTCAGCCCCTTGCTGCCGTCCAATATCCTGTTAACGTCGGAGTGACAGACAGATCTGTGCTTTCCCTTCCTCTGATGGCTCAGGCTCATATCTGGATCTGATAATGGCTGCACTGTCTGGAAGCACAAACACATCACACAGCCTTACTCATTACTTACTTCCCCCACCTCGTAGAAACACCACCCTGTTTCCTCATTCTGCAAAAAGACATTTAATATTCACCTTTCCTTCTGTGCTGACCAGAACACATAGAATATGGTTTGGATTTCTGTTTGGCTAAACACGCAGTGCCACGTCTAAACTGTCTACTTTTTTATCGACATCTTTTTTTTCTTTCCTCCTCTGCCACCAGAAGCAGCAGGCAATTCACCAGTGCAGTGGTTATAGGACAGAGCCAAACATGGTCACAATAAAAAAAGCACCAGTGTCAGAGAGGAGACGTGAGGGAGGGACAGCGATGATTACAGGACGAGGAAAAGAAAATAGGCATTAGGAGGAATAGAACAACAGCAGACAGAGAGAAGAGAAGGAAACATGAAGCACTGCTGAGAGAAGTCCACATTTTAACCGTGTGTGTGATACCTCCTGCTTAAGGAGATTTAATGTAAAAGTTGCCGGATTTACAGATTCATAAGGTTTAACCTCAGCTCTGAAAGTTTCAACTCTCATTTAAAAAGATAAAAATAAGATTTGAGTAATTGAAAGTCAGATTGTAATATCTGTAATAAGTTTTTTAGTGTTTGACGTGCTGCAAAAAATAAATTTAAGTCATCTTTTTCAGACTTCTTCAGAGATGGAAACGTGTCCTCTCTGATTTAACAGAGGAAAGATCTGAGACTCAGAGACAAATCAGTCCTTCATCTGTGCATTTCAAACCTAAGGCATAGTTTAATACATGGGCAGGTTGACTTTATACAGACAGATCAATGACAGTGGACGAGAGATGTGCTGATTGGCTTGTGTGGATGAACATTAGTGGGACATGTTACTAACAGAGCACTGTCTAGGACCTGAGCAGCTGAATGGAGATCTCAGCTCCTCTGTATTCACAGTGTAAAAACCTGACACACATCGTAACGTTCTCACCCACTCACTGAGTGTGGGGGTGGGGGGCGCAAGGTGCAAGAAGCACAGGGAGATGTGAGGAAATGTAATTCATGATGTGTGTGACGTTTTGTTAGTTCATGAGCAGACGTTTCACTAAAACAACTCTTCTGATGAAGTCCAAGTGAATAGTGTTTATTAACACTGTAGACAAATGTGATATTTGTGCATGCTGAGTTAAACTCTCACTCCATCTCCTCTGATGTTGTACCATCACCCGCTGCAGCCTCCACCTCCTCTCTAGGAAAATACAGGAAACATGAAGTGTTACTTAAGTTTTTCAGAGGAATTTCCTAAAAAAAATACCATGATAGTTTACCGTAATTTCTGGACTATTGAGCGCACCTGAATATAAGCCGCACCCACTAAATTTAAAAAGGAAAAAAAAATTGTACATATATAGGCCGCACTTGTCTATAAGCCGCAGGTGTCTATGTTGTAACATGAGATATTTACACATTCACGCTGCCATCTCCAGCGTCTCACCATCGATTCATTGATGCCAAGCTTACGTGCAGCAGCTGTATTTCCTTTATCGACAGCCAGATCGATTGCCTTTAACTTAAAAGCTGCATCATATGCATTTCTTTGTGTGTTTTCCATGATGAGGGTGTGTGCATTAAGCGCAAAATGACTCATCTGAAGAATTTAGTGTGAGTGCGTTTGATCTAATTTGAACAGTTTCATCGGTCCACTGTGACCTGTTCGGTAATTTCATTGGTCTGATGTGACGAGGCTAAATGTTTTGGCGGCATGAAGTTCGTCAGCCTGTAAAAATCTATAAATTAGCCGCATCATTGTTTAAGCCGCAAGGTTCAAAGCGTGTGAAAAAAGTAGCGGCTTATAGTCCGGAAATTAAGGTATGTTATCTGTCCTCTATATCAGCTGTGCACATCCACAGTTGAACCTCTGACAGTATAAACACTGTGTTCAGGGTCTGGGCTTCCCTCTGCTCCATGTATACTCTGCTGAGTCAGCAGATGTCCAGTTGTACCAGGCCTGTGTTTTTAAATATACAGCAGCAGCGGGTCCAGCAGGTTTCCTCAGATCCTGTTATAGCTGCTCAGACCCTGATGAGGCTCAGTCACTGTAACAGAAGCTGCAGACTCACATTTGTTCCAGAGCTGGGTAGCGGTTTGCCTTCTACTACGTTGTCCTTGCTCACTCTCTCAGCACACTCCCTCTCCCTCCTTCGTTTAGTGAATTTGATTCTCAGTGTGTGTTCCATCCTGAGCAGCAGGCCTCCATCAGGACTAAAGCAACTCCACGACACTGAGAGTACGAGAATAGCTCTCAGGTTTCACAGCACAGCGCTGCTAAATGAAGAATGAGAAGGTTGGAGTCTGACAGCTTGGAGCTCATTGAAGGCCGATGTTTTCATGTCCTTTTTCTGCTCTTCAAACAATACCATTTAGTTCTCTTTGAGGGTTTTAATGGCTGCCTTTGTGCTGCTAAATGCAGCAGTTGGTGAATGTGTTAACCAGTTTTATGTTGAAGACTGAGGAACTACAGAGAGGCAGGGACTATCCAAATCCCTAAAGCCTCTTGTGTAGGAAAGCCCGGCCGACCCCCCCCCCCTCCTGCCTGGTCCACAGATCTGAGCTGTGATTCCCCCTGGCAGGATTTTATAGGGACTCTGAAAGCCCCATTACACCAAAGCCTTTTCCCTGACAGGCCAAATGACATGATAACAAATGACATTCTGCTCTGTAAAATGCTATAGAGATCTCTCTATCTCTGCTCATGCCCTTTTCCTTACACAAATGTCTCTGAGAGAAAAAATGACGAGATGAGAAAAGATCTGTTCCTTTCTTTTTGTGTGTCTCATATAAACTTGTATCTTGATGACATTTAAATAGTGTTAGATTCAGAGCAGGAAGCAGCTTCGCCCTCATTTATTCATGGAAATTCAGCTAAGTGGATCTTGTCTTCAAATGCTTCTCATGCACAAATACTAAACTATAAATTCACATGTGGTAGCCTGTGGCTCTGAGCTGCTCCACAGGACCAGGTGTGGTTAACTGCCCTGCTCGAGGGCACTTCAGTGGCAGCTGTTTGAAAACAACACAGTTCTCCTCAGCTCTTGCTTACTTTTCAGCTGGTCCAGCAGATCAGACTGATGACTGGTTTTACACCTCACATTGTCTCTAAAGGAACAGTTTGACATTTTGGGGAATGGAGAGTTAGAGACTGATACCACGTTTTTGTACACTAAAAATGAAGATTTATTCCAGACTCTCCTGGTTCCCATTCATTTCTCCCACAGACAGTGTTGGACACATACAGTCTGGATTAACATGAAACTCTCCTGCTTCAATCATCAGAACAAAGGATTAATGACTGCAGGACAAATATTTCAGGAGACACTTAACTACAGCTCCCAAGGTGCATTTAGGCAAGAAATATCCAATCACAGAGCTTAAAACTCTGTCACATGAACCACTGGCGAGGAGAGTTGCAGATTTTGCTGTAGAGAAAAGTGAACACTGAATGTTCAGTTCTCTAAACCTCTCCTTCTCCATGGCAACAGCAGCTGAGACTCATGGGCATTGTAGTATCTCAGAAACATCTGAAATAATCTAATCAGTGATCTGTAGAGGTGCTGGTAGGCAGATTCAGTTTCCTCTGGGCTGAGCCAGGCTAGCTGTTTCCCTCTGTTTCTAGTATTTATGCTAAGCTAAGCTAATGGTTTCAGCTTCGTATTTACTGTATTTATTCTTCTCCTGACTCTTTCCCAAAATGTTGGACTGTTCCTTTAACCCTCCTGTGTTCACACTGACACTACCCTCTGACCTGGAAACCTTCCTCTCTAATGTCTCTGTGTCCATGTGTTTGTATACAGGCATGGCTCCAGAGGTATGGCTACCTCCCTGCTGCAGACCCCAGAATGTCAGTGCTGCGTTCTGCCCGAGTCATGCAGTCTGCTATCGCTGCCATGCAGCGCCGCTATGGCCTCAACGTCACAGGGACGCTGGACACGAACACTATAGAGTGAGTCTCACAGCTTTAAAATGGTTAAATTAACAAATATTCATGTGCATATTGCTCTAGAAACACACATTAATGCTTGATTTTCATTATCTGATAAAGATGAAATCTGAATTCACTCAGACTGATTCAGGAGGTAAAACACTCAGTGGTAACAGTCATTTATTGCTTTTCATTATTTAGATTTACAAAGTGGTCCAGACTGTAAAAAAGGAGGTGAAATTAAATGTTAGATGAGTGTGTGTGTTTGCTCTGTGAAGGCAGTAACAGAGTTTCTCTGACATGGTTTAAGTGGGACGTTTTAATTTGATCAAAGGGCCTTTTACCCAGAGTACACCTGCTGTCAGAACAAAGGCTGCAACATGCCACAGTGTTGAAATTCAATGGAAGAGAAACTGGAGCAGGGACAAGGCCTGGTCTCTCCTGGCTCCGTCAGAGAAGGGATGTGGAGGATTACATCACCTGAAGATGATGTATTCAGATGACACATGTAAAACAACAGTCAGATGTTGATGTTTTTAACCCAGATGTTACCTGCAGATCACTGAAACACTGCTCACTGACATTTGTCCCCGGCTACACTGAAATACCATCCATGCACTGAGGTTAAATTGGTCACTGAACTGTAAGATGTGGTGGCCAGTGGTGTGAAGGCAGATGAACAGCTGTCCGACCACTGGGCTGAAACTGAGTGAATGTGATGGGCTAACTGTAAACCTATCTCTCTGTTTCCACTCTGCTGCTCTGTGGTGATGTAGCGATAACACGATAAGGTGAGGCGTCTTCTTTACATTTGAATGAACGTATGCCTGCGGACAGTGTGGGAGTTATGATAAACTGCATGTTTTGTGTTTAGAAATATCTTTGGTGCATTTTGGCCTTCTCTCTGCCCTTCTGCAGGTGGATGAAGAAGCCCAGATGTGGGGTTCCTGACCAGATAGGGGGCACGTCCAAGTTCAGTGTGAGGAAACGGCGGTATGCCCTCACAGGACAGAAGTGGCAGCACAAACATATCACATACAGGTGAGTGCACTCAGTTTTATCCAGGTGTTTATTCAGTTGTAATAATGATCCAGCTCCACACACAAGATGTGAAGGCATCCCGACAACAAGATTAACCCAGAGGAGTCCAACACAAAGACACAACTGATATCTGCACACATGCACACAGACAGAGGCCTGTGCACACAAACAGGGCTTCAGGATTTAACTAGTGTTGTTGACCTTTTCATTAAGATGCACATTCCTTGCAGAGAGACAGAAAAAGAATCACTCTGCTGCCTTTTTTTCCAGGCACTTCACGCTCTTATCCTCCATATTTGCTTTAAAAAAAAATCTGGTTCCTGACGTGGTACACAGTGTGAAACCGTAACATTTGGTCAGAGCTGTGGGCTGTTTAGATCCTGTCTGTGGAGCAAAAGAGCAAACACAGCATCAACAACAACAACATTTGATCTTATATAATGGTCAGACAACTACAGAATCAAAGGTTCAGCTAGAGTTCAGCTTCTCTTAAACCTTAAACCTTCCTCTCCACACAGCTCAGAGCCTGGTCTTTAAACCTCATGCTGCAGAAGAACCAGCCACAAATAGGAAAAGAGTGTACATACATGCACTGGAGACCTCTTCACCAAATTCATAATTCACATGCACATTTTCTGACAGGCGGCTCCATAAGTAATAATGTATAGGACAACATGCTGTGGTTATATAATGTTTTTGTGTTGATGTAGTGGGGTCAGTAGCCCTGCTTCTGTAATATTTTATAGCTGCTATACTGTCGCCTACCCCCTCCCCCCAGCTCCATGTTTCATGGGATAATCCTAAAGAAGTGGACCTGTTTTTTTTATTTCTGCTCTGCCTTGAGGATAAATGTATAGTATTAGGAGTATTACATGCTGAATATAATCTGTGGATCAGTGACCTAGAGCTGAAGTAGGACTGTTCATCACGCCTGTGCATTTCACTGGTTAAAGTGTTAATGCTCGGTTTGGAAGTGGTTTCATCTGTGACGGCATGGGTTTGAAGAAAAGAGGGAAATGAGCATCTTGATGAGGAGTGGAGGAGGAGAAGCAGCTGTAGAGAGAGAAAGAGGAGCTGAGAGGAGGAAACCCCAGCGGAGGGCAGAGGGTGCTCTCTGACAGATTAGGGTTATGTAATGGGATGGGAGCATTTTCTGTGTGTGTGTGTGTGAATTTGTGCCTGGCCTCCAGTCAGCCGTCAGATGTGCCTGCAGCTGCTCCTTTTATCTCACATCGCTGCAGTAGAGGTAGTAAGACAAATCAACATGTTTTCGTGATGCTTTATTTTGAAGGTCCCGTATTTTCCAGCTAATTTCCAGGAAAGGCTGATGCTCTTTGGTACTAATTATAAAAGAAATAGCGTCAATGTCAGTTATTAAGAAGCTGCTCTGTGTCTGTGTCTGTGTACGGCTCAGTATGAACTAATGAGAGTGAATATGTGTATTCCTTTAAGTTGAAGAAGGAACACACTGCTTTTGTGTATGTGTTGTGACTGCGTAGTTTCCCTCCTGGTCCAGCTGTAGACCTGCAGGGTTGTGGGTTCGGTTCAGAGCCTCTGTCATGTATCTCTCTCTGAGGTCCAAAGAATCATCTCAGAAAAACAACATTTGGAAAATCTAACAGATGCGTGGTGGCCTCAGGCCTGTGCCAGTTTCCATGCAGCCACATACAGCACTTGCTGTGGGGGGGCACTAATTACCTTGGCCTGCCCACTGTTCTGCTTGTGTAGGTACGATTATAGCACATGAGCTGCATCAAGGATCATTATCCCCTCACAACATAGAGTTTAATATTTGATTCAGTCTCAGAGCAGCTGGGTTTCTTCAGTAGTCTTTCTGCTGCATGTGTTTCTCTGTTCATCCATCTCACCTTTAAAACTGGACTGACACTCAGTTAGCAGGTAAAAGAGTCAGATGAAACCATGATTTTATTCCTCGAGTGGCCACAGTTGTTGCAGGACAAGGACGACTTCTCCATTTTAAAGAGAAAAACATTTTGCCTCTCTGTGGCTCAGCTGATGTTCATTTGTCTTCCGGTGTTTATCACAATGACTCTACACCAGCACTGACTCTTCAATCAGGCAGCAAACAGCTGACCATCGCACTCATACACCACTTCAGCTGATATTCAGGATGATTTCTGTCATTTGAAGGTTTGTCTTCAAATGTTAACACTTGTTCTAGAACACACATACAGTTCTTCACAGTTTAAATCACTTACGACAAATCAGACATCTGAATGTGGTCGTGGACGAGGATCTGTTGGTTGTGACTGATTCATCCACTGGTGTCAAACAGTTGTTCTGTGGTGAAGCTGTTGAGTTCAGGTTGAGGTTCACACTGAATCCAATCATGACTCTGTGTCTTTATTCAAACACATGTCTGAGAGTTTGTTCCATGTTCCATCTCTTCCTGATCCCTGTGTGTCTGAGACTCAGCTCTGTCAAAACAGAAAATCACCAGCTGAGAGTCAAACTTTGGCCCAAACCTGTGAAAGTGTAATTAAAGCCAACACATCTTTGTTGGAGTGGTGGTCAGCTGTCAGCAGCCAGGACACCTCAGATAAACACTGCAGGTGATTCAGCAGCTTTGTATTTAGATCTCAGGGCTTCTCCTTTTACTGAGTGGGACTCAGTAATTAAACTGGGCTCACATGCAGTTTGAATATGCAGCAGCCTGTGCAACACTCCCAGACAAAAGAGGCTCTGCTAATATTTATTCCTGTTATTGGAAATGACAGAGAAAGAACTAAACTGAAAAAGAGAATCTGAGAAAGAAGAGCAGAGGAAAATAAATAATCTCAGTGCTGTTTATTTACCCTCAGAACATCATCTCTCAACCCAGCTCTCACTCTGAGTGTTGTGAGTTTCTCTGTGACTGAGTCAGGTGCCCATCTATCTGTCCCAGGAGAGGACGTGAGAGCGTGACACTGAGATATTCTGGGAGGGAATAAAGTGCACGGAGGCTTTCCTGATTGCCCAAACCAGACTGGGGCTCTCAGCAGGCACTGGGCTGTTGATAATCCTTAATTAGAAAATAAATTCCAGAGGCAAATTCCTCCCCACACCTGCAGCAACTGGGAGTCACCTGGGGAGGACTCAGCTGTTTTCTCTCACAAATCGCTCCATTTAGCTCTCTGTTGGTGAACAGGATGAGCGTGAAATGGCAGCGTGTGGCGAAAACAGTGATAGTGACAAAGTTTTTTTTTCTCTCAGTGTGATCTCAGATTGACGTGCAGCAGTATCCTCCTCTTTCAGCCACTGTGTTGGTAACTGTTGATTTCTCTCTCACAGTATCTGAAGAGGAGCTGGGGCCTGTTTACTTTGCCTGATTAGATTCTGTTCTTTCACTTTTCCTCTGAGCAGACACAGAAGAGAGAGAAAGCTTCTCTTAGGTGTGTTTGTTTTACCAAACACTCGGGAGAACCCTGGAGTCTTATGCGAGCAGTTTACATCAGATTTGCTCTTCCTGACAGTGGCGGGAGAAATCCCGATGTGGAGCTCACTGGGGTGTGATGATAAGAGAAAATGATCTGGTTGTGTTGGAGAGACTTTAACTTTTCTTCCCTGTCTGCAGTATAAAGAACGTGACACCAAAGGTGGGAGCTGAGGAGACCCACGACGCCATCCGGCGAGCCTTCGACGTCTGGCAGAATGTGACGCCGCTGCGCTTCGAGGCCGTGCCCTACAGCGAGCTGGAGAGGACCAAGAAAGACGTGGACATCACCATCATCTTTGCCTCAGGTTTCCACGGCGACAGCTCTCCCTTCGATGGCGAGGGAGGCTTTCTGGCTCACGCCTACTTTCCGGGACCAGGAATAGGAGGCGACACGCACTTTGACTCAGACGAGCCGTGGACGCTGGGAAACCCCAACCATGACGGTAAGCTTTGTTTTTTTGACTACACAGAGGGTGTAGACTGAGCAACAGCAGCTTCAGTGAGGTGTTCAGGCACAGTACTGAGCTGTAGGTCACCTGTGTTCTGTCATTGCTCAGTCACTGTGGTTACATTCATAACACACAGGACATCTCCATGTGTGTAATGTGACTAAAATGTGCGCAGTGACTCGGTCTGTGTGGACAGCTGGGCTGATTAAAACAGGAGTGACTCTGCTCCATCAGACACGTGTGAGACAGACGACCACGGCTGAAACGCTTCATGTCACTGGTTTCTGCTGGGTTTACTGGAGATTCTGGTCTGTCCTGGTTTAAGTCTGATCTCTCTGTCACATCAGCTCCTCTCCTCTGGCAGCTCGTATCCTCTGAGCTGTGAGTAAGCCTTCAGCCGGCTCTGTGTGTCACTCTGCTGTATGGGTTGCATGTTGAGCAGCTGTGTTGCTCTTCAATGTTGTGCTGAGGTTTGACAGATCTCTGCCTGTGTGTGTGTGTGTGTGAATCAGGGGCAGCCAGCAGCTGGGCGACTAAGCTCTCAGGTCGACCTCTGACCCCTGTGCAGCCCCCAGTGTGGTAATCACAGGGCTTTGTAATAGAGTAGATGGAGGAAGAGACAGAGGATGGAGGTAGGGCTGGGTGATAAAATGATAATAATATATATCGTGATATAACTTTTCCTCAATAGACATTTAAGACATGATCAATAACAGCGTTGATAGAGCTCTTTCCACCTGTGTTTTGACAAACAATATGAAAAGCCAATGATAATGAGAATAGTGCCGCGCCGAACCAGCCATTTGGCTGGAGCAGAGTTCAGAGCACATCAGGTTAGGTTGACGCACACAGCACAGAGTGCAGGAGTAAACACACGTGCTAATGTTTTGGATACTGGAGCTGTGCACACCTGTATGTCAGGAGTAGGAGCGAGATAAAAGAGAAAATGATGTTAACGAAAACTCGAGCAACAGTGTTACTGAAGAAGATGCCCCAACGGACACAGCCCTGAATGACAGAGGACTGACAGGTACAGAGAGCTGGTAGAGACAGACACAGCTGATAAAAACTCTGTGGGATTTGTGCCAATAGAAAATAGAAAATACAAATACAAATCTGGCTTAATGTTAGCTAGTTCATTCTACCATTTGCTCTCTTTGTCTCTTCTTTCTCTCTCTTCCTTTTGGCTCAACCGAGTGTTTTGTAAATGCAGCAGTTATGCAATAACTGTCCCACGGCGGGCCGCTGCTATAGAACGTATGTAGCGGAGACACTGTGGACATAAAGTTGGCGTCTTGGTCATAGCTCAGTTCTCTCAACCGTTTTTAACCGTCATATCACCGTCATAACACCAGTGTCCGTTCTTGTGATTAGCATACAGCTCTCACCTGACACTGGAGCGGAGAGAATCGGAGTGACTCACACTGCTTGCATCTCGCTGTCGTTCTGCCCTCCGTTTTCAAGTATCTAACTCCACAGTTAGTTTTGTGGTTGGGTCATTTAAGATGTGGTTGTAAAGTTTACAGTCTGTCACTCTGTTGCTCCTGCAGTGCTCTGTGTGTGAACAACTCGTACACTGACTCTCTGTGAGTTGAATCAGGGTCTTCCTGACTGATGCATCTAATAGTCAACATTTAGGGGGCAGCTCTAAAACTGACCTTATGTTATCTTCACATCTCACTTAGGAGTAAAAAGGAAACTTTACCTTTGACAGAAATAATGATTTGATTTATATTGTAATATATATCGATATCGACCAATATGAAAAATCATATTGATATGATGGAGATGGAGGATGGAAGAAAACACTGTAAGAAGAGCAAAGAAAGAGTCAGATGGATTTGTGGGTCATTTTCTTGACTTGACTGACAGAATGAATGTTTTCAGCTCCTCTCTTCTGTTTCCTCATTAAATGTGAGGGGCAGTCCTGCCCTGTTGTCCACACAGACGACTCAACAGGATTTATGACTGTCACTGAGTCATGAGTCAGAGCAGTGACAGAGACGAGGAGACGCTCCTGAGAAACAAGGACACAAATGACAGAAAAAAAGAGTTACTAGCAGGAAGGAGATAATAGAGAGAGAGGATAAGAGAGAATGGCAGAGTATCTGTAGACAAATATTGGAGGTTCAAGAGCACACAAGAGAGACAGACGGAGAGGGAAGACTAAGAGAGCAGCGTAGTGAGAAGCAAAGAAAACATTTGAAGAGGAAAGGGGAAAGAGGAGAGCAGAGATGAGTGGGAGCTGCTGAGCACTGTGCGTCGGAAATAGAAGTAAGGAACTTGCTGCTGAAGACTGAATTTTAAGTAGGAGCAGAGGGGCTCAGATAATCTGTGGTGAACAGCTTTATTTAAGGCTTCAGAGGAAGCAACGTTTGATCGAATCACAACAGATAACAACAATGACCCGCTGTAAACTAACAATTCTTCACCTACACCACAAACACACATTAACACACACATACACACACACACACAGCATGTTTGTCATCCCTGCTGTCACACCTTGGAGGAAGGAGAAGCAGCTGTCAGTGAAGGCCATGATTCACCCCCCGACACACAGACACACTCTGCTCTCCTCTCTCTGCAGTATTAACACAGCCCTGCTGCGGCTATCACTGCTGTGAAAACATCCCATAATACATGCAGTTCTGTTACACTCTCTCCAGCTGCCTTTCTTGCCAAATATGAACATGCATGGGCTGGATCCTGGGTGCTCGGTGTGGTGGGGGGTGCTCATGTGATGATAGTGTTACACTGAGATGAATGTGTGGAGGCAGATGCAGCTTCATGCTGCCTGTACTCTCTCTATTTGTGCTGAGATATTCAATATCTTGAAACTTTACAACCTTACTACAGATATCAGGTGCTGTGGATTCTGCCAGACTGTGTTTTGTCTTGGCACTGAAACAAAACCTCTGAGGCAGAGTGTGTAGGGTTTACACAGCTAGATCTAAAAAGCTGCAAGATAAGAGGTGAGAGTGTTAGTGATGTTACTGTGAATAATCAAACACAGTCGTGTGTCAGGATGTGAAGCTGCAGCCAGTGTTGAACCACAGCCCCGTTGTTGATTGGTTAAGGTGATACAGTACCACATAAACTCGGTGTCCCTGCTAACTCCCCCCTCACTTCTTGTCTGTTGCTCTACTGTCTGTCTGCTGCTTCAGGTACTGGTTTATCAGTTTATTAGTTGTCAGTGTAGCTGCTACAACACAGTTTGGTTTGGCAACTCTCTGAAGAGCAGCAGTCATTAAAACTCGGAAATAAACACAAACCTACAATAAAAAGATAAGAAAGAGTATTCAGGTTCAGGTAGTGTAGTGTGCAGAAACAGCTGACACAGCACATCTACCACTTAAGCAGTCTGTCTGTGGAGGTCAGATCCTAGTTCTTTGAAAGAAGAGCTGTCCCTGAGTTAGTGTGTGATTGTCTGTACCTTCTGTCAGTGTTGTTCATGGTGCTGGGTCCCATCAGAGGACCGGCAGAGACACTGTCCAGAACCATGTAGCTGTGTCCTGACTACCTGTAAGCTGCAGGTCTCTGCTGATGCTTTCAGTGGTGCTGAGGTAGAGGCCCAGGCTCCTTCACACAGAGATCACTATACTGAGCAGAGGAGGACTCTCATTATGTACTGATGCTGAACCTGTCTCATCTGAAATCAGACCATGAACAGGTGGTGTAACTGTGTGAGCTTGACAATCGTGGTCTGTGAGGAGAGAGGTGGATGAGGTGTTAGGTCTGGTCTGGACTGTGTTCAGCCAGTCAACACAGTGGCTAAGGATTGCAACCCTAGAAAGCTATCATAGCAGAGGTAATGAGCTCTGATTGGCTAAGCAGCTTCAGCATCAGTCGAGAGGACTGAGTTGATTTTGTCAGATGACTGTCCCATAGTCCACAGAGCAACACAGGAGCAATAATCTGTGACTGTAAACTTATAAAACGAACCACAAAAACCCACAGAACTGGGAGTAGAGACAGGAAATGGAGGTGGTCAGCTTGAGCTTTCGTCGGCTGCTCCAGTGCTGAGTGTGAAGCAGACACTGGTGAAGCTTCCTCTACTGGTTGCTCAGCTGATAGAGCTGTCAGCAGCCAATCAGGAGAGAGAGTATTTTATAACTGAACTATGTATGTTTTGATTCTATGACTGTGTGGAAACCTTGTGTTTTCGCATCACAGATGATGAGGACTGAAGTGTGGGGGTGGAGGGTGTGTTTATGTGCCTGACCATGCTGCACATGTAAACGTCCCTGTTTCAGAAACCTGATATGGTCTGTCTTTCTAAAATGTTACTGTACTATTATTACTATGCAGAGTTAAGCTCCTGCATTTTGATGACCCTGTTCTAATCTCATGTGTGGAACCGATGGAGCTGATGAAGTTAAAGAGGCAGCTGAGTCCTGGCAGGCAACAGTAGCTGGTTTATATATGTTTCTGTCAGGTGAAAAGTCTACATCTTCTAAACGCAGTGTTTTAGCAGAAGCATGCAGGTAGACGTTGTCAATCTAAATCTCTGCCCACAGAGTAGATATTAAATTTGCTATATTTCCAGTGTAACTAGTTTGTAGGATTTGTAATCCATCATCCACCTGCTGTCTCTCGCGCCATGTGTCCCTGAATGCTTATGATGTCATTTTAGCCCAGAACAGCACATTACTGGATCAGTGTCTGCTTTTCTTTTCATTTTCCTCTCTCCTCCTTTCTGTAGTTTCTCCTGTCGCTGTGTTTTAAAAAGTTACACACACATTGAGGAGATGAGCTCCTGTCCGTAAGCTTCCCTGCGTTCATACCTAATCCCCCTACACTGTTGTCGAGAAGGATCAGCTGTCACGGCAACCACTGCTGTGCATCACACCATAGATGTTGTTGTTATATGGGTGGTGACACCGATGGAGGATTAACTTGACCAACCGACATAAACACTATATCACACACACACACACAGAGCGCTGAGTGTGCACATTTCCTCACTCTTGCACCCCAGATGTTTGAGGATGAGGATTACCCACAGTTACATCTAGTGTGTTTTCAGCAGACTCAGTAGAATGAGCTTCTTCCTCACGATTAGCTAATGGCATTTAGATCACAGTATAATGCAAAGTTGCAGCTTCTGTGTGTGTGTTGATGTTGTGATCATGCTCGAAAAAGTGCTGTGATGTCTGCAGAGTCAACACTACACTAACATCAGGACAGAGGGTGTCTCATGTCGATGTAAACAACTAAAACAGCTTCAGGCTGCTACATGTTTTCATCTCAGCTGCTCTCTCAGCTCCTGGGCGGCTTCAAAACAGCCTCCTCATCTTTTTGCTTGCTGCCTCATCACCTTCATAACACCCAGTAATTTGACTGTAGACATCATCATCAGAGCCAAGTGATCAGAATCCTAATTAATATAAGAACCTCCATCAGTTCAGTCTGTTCATGATGAAGGTAACAGGTGTAGAGCTAAATAATCTGTCATTTCCTGAAGTATTTTGATTGTTGCCCAGGTTTCAATTCAAGCAAAATGCTAAAATGTCAGTGGTTCCTGTGTCTCACATTTTAAACTAAATATCTAATGGTGATTGTGAGAAATAATCTGTAGATTAACATAAAAAACACAGTTTGAACAATTAGCATGTATAAGAAGTTCATAGAAGATGAACCTTTTATGTCTAAATATCAGGGCCTGCAGGGAGTTCATAGCAGTAAGTGATTAGTGTTTCGACAGAGGTTTAGAAACTAATGAAGACTAACAGAGAGATTTTCCTCTGTTTCCAGCTGCCTCCTCTGTCCTCTCTTCCTCAAAGAGTGTGTCAGTGTTTGGAGCTGCTTTTTAAACAATGAGGTGTTGTATTTACATGAAATAATTAGAATTTTGGGGTGGTTGTTTGCAGGTTTTACTCCATTATGCAATCAAAACTCTGTTCATCAGATTGAATATTATTTCAGCCTGGCTGGGTCTTTTTGCCCTGACTGTGGACAGGTGAAGTTCTACTAGGATGTACATGAATACTCTGAACAAGAAGGTCAACGTCCCTGTTGATTTTATGAACTGAGCTGCACTTGATGATGTGTGTTGTGTGTATCCATCCTGGGAGGAGGAGACAACAACACAGTTATGTAATGTTACTGATGAGTTCCCTGTCTTTCTGTCTCAGCAGGTCTTTTCTCTCTGCCTTTTGAGCCGTTGAAGAAGGACAAAGTTGAATATTAAAAGAGACAAGTTGACTGACGGGTCTGTCCTGATCTTATGGAAGTTTTGTACTTCGGTCTGTCTCATTTAATCTATCTACTATGAGAATTCATGTTATTGTGTTAAGGATTGCAATGAGAGCTGCTGCCGCTGTTATTTTAGCCAGGATGATGTACAGTGAGACAAATAGGGAGGGGAGAGTGAGGGGGGTGGGAGATCAAACAACATCCCATTGAGACTGCAACAACCTTGGGGGCAAAACAGAGGAAGTGGTTCTGAGTCTTACAGCTGCCCCACACTTTCCACTGGGGTTTTAGAGAGGTTTAGATAGCTGTGAGGATCAGTAGATAGGTAGGTAGATGGATAGATGCAGAGGCAGAGTGCTGGGGAGGACAGAGAGGAGAGGATTGTGGAGGATTTAGTGTGAACACAGACAGAGAAGAAAAAGCTGTAAGTGGAGATAGAGATGTTAGATTGTCTTTTAATCACAGCTCAACGTGCCACATTAGCAGAAGGCATCTTTTGTGTGACAGTTTTTTTCCACGCAGCAGAAAAGAGGAACAAGCAGACGCTCATCGGTGCTTTATCACAAGGTCATCTCTGTTAGCTGAGGCTGCTGTGTTTGTCTTTATGCGAAATCAAAGTGATGCACACAGGAATAGATAAGATAGATTCCATTTTGACTTTCACTCACACTGAGGCTGATTGGATTTTACAGAAAAAAAAGCTGTCACCACCACTGCATGCCATGACTGGACACAAACACCCCGGCCCGCCTGAGGGTGACTTATAAGGCCTGGTATGCCTTCAAGGACCTCCAGCCTCCAGTAGTATCAGTGAAAACTATGTAACATAACACAGCATGCAGGCTAGATCTACACACAGGAAATGAGAGATTCCAGGGCTTTATTATTTCCCTCACCCCTGCCCCCACAAGGAGCCACAAAGGTTAGAAAAACACAGTCAGCAGTAGGAAAAATACTCCCAAGAATTTATGTTTCCAGGGATCGCGGTTAGATAATGGGGTCTGGGTGTATGGAGCACTCAATAACAGAGTCATGATTGTCTGAGAGAGGGGACATCAGGAATGACTCGACATTGATCATCTGATTGATTGAAGGTTGTAGGAGAAAGCCGGGCTCCCTGGTGTCGATCAGTTTATCGACGTCTGATCCTGTAGCTCGACTGCTCATTCAAAGCCGCTGTCATTTTGGGTGTTTTTACCAGTGCGCAATGAAAGGAGATCAATCTTCAGCTTCTTAGCAGTGGACAAAGCAGACATTGTTACCTGGAGCTGCCTCTGTTGAGTCAGGCTGTTAATACGAACGAAATATAAAATAGAAGAATAGAAAAGAGAGAGTGGAGAGAATCAGAGATGTTAGAGCAGGTAGAGGAGAGAGGAAGAGAGGCTGAGGAGTAGAGGAGCATATGGTGTCCTTGCAGGTTTATTTTTAGGATACTACTCCTACTGGGTGATGAGGAGGAAGAGGACTCTGTCTTTTCCACCCTGTTTCTCTTTCTCTCTTGTTCCTCTCCGGTCTCAGTTAGGTTCAGTAGGTTTAGCTGATGCTCGATGTGTTTCCACAGCTCTGTTAAAGATGTTAGAATAAGATAAAGAAAAAATAAAGTGCAAAAGAAACACAGGAAAACAACAAAACAGATTTAGGTGTAGATGTTAAAAGTGTATCTACAGAAATGTAAAAGAAGAAACTCAGTTTATTTGCTTGATTGACCTGATGATATTTCCTGCTGGCTGTGACATGTTTGAGTCCAGATTGAAGTAATTCCTCTGTGTTGTCCAGACATCGAAATTACAGTGTATATTTTTCCAAATGTTGGAAAGAATGTCTCTGTATGTTGTTTGGAAGTTGAGTTTGTCTGGAGAGTGAGGTCCATCTGTCAGATTCTGGTCCCCCAGTCTGTACATTGTCACAGTCTTTTTTAGGGTTTCTTATCAGTATACTGTGGTCAGCTAGTCTGCCGCTGCTTGTTACTCCAGTTTGTGTTTGGATTTGTCGTTCCAGTCCAGCAAGTGATGTATTTTTGTTTTTCTTTAGTTGTAATTTGGTCTAATTTTCTAAGTGACAGTCTCCTCTGTGTCCTGTGGCTGGCTAAAGTTTGTGATGGGGGCATATGGCTCCAGATCTCTGTGAATGTTAGGGACTAAACAATAGTAAGCTCCTACCCTTAAAGCAAAGTGTGAGCTTTGCTTTGGACCTGCAGAGTATTTCTGCAGAACTCTGTGTACAGGGTTATGGTCAGATGAACTGTGTGAGAGACTTACAGTCCTGTATCTGACTGCAGCTGCTTTCAACACACTCTGTGATAGGAGTTGGGTATCACTGGTAGTGGTATCTAATTCCAGGGTATTGTAGCGTGGTGTTTGTACGATCCGGTGAAGGTAGTATTTGTACGATCCAGTGAAGGTGCATTTAATAGCACTGTGTTCTGGTGCTCTGCTGTACACTTGTTTTTAAAACACTTCTGTCCTGAGTCCAGATGAGGCTCTGACATTCAGAAACATTTGTTGTTTCTGAATAAGTAGTTTTTAATGTGAAACTTTTAGATTGAGATTTGAATTTAATGCTCAGGTGAGTTTCCGGTGTGCTGAGTGCTTTTCTGTTCTTCTCAGCTATATGAAATTCTACATAATTTCTTTTTGACCTAGATATTTTTTAGTTTAGTTTAGAGTGAGTTTGTGTCATTGGGTTGATGATCAAGCTCCAGGTCTGAAAGTCCAGGCCTTCCCTTCTTAGTTGAAAAGAAGCATATCATCTGCATAGAGGACAATTTTCCCTCTGTCTTGAATTAGATTCAGTCTTTGTAATTGTTTGCATAACGTCAAACCCACTGACAGGAACATTGATAAAGATAAAAAACTGCTATCTAATCATGGGTTCTTGTCTCCAGGCTCTTGCTCAACTGAAGGAGTATTCAGGAAAAGCTGTGACATTTCTGGTTCTTTCAAGGTTGTTCAGCCTCTCAGAAAACCTCCCTTTGTCATTTTCAGGCTCTGTTAACATCTTTCCTTTGTCCTTCTGTCTCTATCTTTGTCCCTCTATCTCCTCTGCACCGCTGCCGCTTCTCTCTATCTCCCAGAAAAAATAAATGGGGAAAATCAGATGCTTTTTCTTACCACAGGAGCAGATCTTTATCTTTTACTGGAAGCATGAGCATGTGTGTGTCCTGAGAACGTCCAGTATGGCTGCTTTTGGGTAGGCAGTAGGAACAGTATTGATGGTTGGGTTACTGGAAGGAGAAGAACGCAGGTGGTAAAACAGTACAGAAAACCTACACACACACACACTCTCTTCAAGGGTGCTGGAAGAACTCACTTCATCGTAGGCAGTTTATCTCAGGGATATAGTTTGACAGTTGACATTACATGATGTAACACTATGATAAGATACAGTACAACATAATAGATCAGTGTATGATACTGATCCAGTCTGGGAACATGATGAATATACTTATAATACATAAATATATATTGTACTTTATAATGTAGTGTATGTCCGTGAGGTATGATGCATACAGTGAGTATGGATCAGTAAGGAGCAGCAGTAAGTGTACTATGTTGGGGGTTTTTTTGCCCCGGGCTTTGCCACTCAGGCAACATACAAGTAGGGATGGGTGATATCGAATCATTTATGATATACCGGGAAAAAATCCTCACAATAAGAATTAGTCATCCTGCGATAATATTGATAAACTCTAGTTGATGTCATGTTTGTATGTGCAGTGCACTTGCAGCCGTAGCTCACGTGCACAACAAGAACAAACATGGTGAAAGGTGGAGTTCTAGTTGAGGAGGAGTTCAGGGCTGAAGGAGGAGCTACCTCAATAATCGAGAACTGGTTTGGTTACAGAAAGTCAGATATGGAGCAAACAACTTTAATATGCAAAGTTTGTGGAAAAGAAGTATGAGGAAAGCGACATTGGGTAAAGTTATGAAAATTCCTCAGATGAGAATTGCTGACACATTTTGTCATTGCTTTTCTTATGATAAGCAAAGTAAACAACATTTACTGTATATTGTTATCACAATAAATACCAGAAAATGTTCAATGAAATTTTAAGTCCATATCACCCATCCCTTTATATAGGCAACCTGCAAGCTGTCATAACCAGTGATTGGTGGATTGCAGATGCAATTCAGAGATGAACACATTACTGTAACCTGTGTTTATAAAAATAAAAACAGCTTCATTGTGTTCTTCTGAATCTGATGGACTGCTTTACAGCACATCAATAAATAAACTGCCTCATGGTACAAATGAGGAGCTGAAGTTGTCTGACTTTGCAGCTCTGGCTGCATCAACAGTGGATCAACATTGTTTTTATGGCAGGCAGCCACCAAGTGTATGGGAAATATAGTCTAACACGTGTTAGATAAAGGCTACTATGCGTCCTGATCCACTGGTATTTAGATCTGCTCAGTACAGTGCCTTGTTTATTGTATATGTAAAAATCTTTGATGATTATATAACCGTGTTGGTTTAATTTCCAACTCTGGAGAGATATGAGGCATTTAAATCATTGCTTTCACACGTTCACAAAGAGAAAGAAAAGCAGAGAGATCATCATGCATTCCTGGCCACAGGCTGCCACTAGAAATAGACAGCCACCTACTGACAGCAGCATCAACTTCCATGTGGGCGGCAGTACTCTCTTCCGCCCCCACACATGAACACACACGCACACAAATCGTGCACCTGGGGAGGCTCGGCCTCCCGCCAGTCAGTCAGATGCTCTCATAACCTTGTACCCACAATCCTTAGCAAACTAAAAGTGTAAACAACCCTGCTGAGGAGGGTACATCTCGTTCTGAGATGGACACACATTTTAACACTCTTAGAGGAAAATCACTTGTGACTCTTGTAAAGTGAAATATCTGCCCGCTTTGTGTTTGGAGTTGGAAACAACCATGTTTTTTTCATTTCTAAGAGAACATGTTTGAATCTTTCAGGATGCTCTGGCATAGCGAGCAGTTCATTCTCACACTGAAGCCTCACCCCTTGTTACTGTTTGGATCATTAGAGGAAAATGTGTTTTCTACAAACCCACGTACTTACATTAAGACCTCAGGCTACAAACTCTGAAACACATCATTGTCTGTAAATATCTGATTTGTAGTTTTGCATCCTGGAAGAAAGTCTTATATCTCATAAAGCTTCTGTTTATCCAGTCAAAGGAGGAGAGATGGGTTTTGGCAACTGTTTAAAAAAAGAAGAAGATATAAAACCACAGAAGAGGCTGAATTTACTGAAAAAAATATTTGTGTGCTCACTGCAGAAATTTAGTCATTAAAACAGTCTGAAACAGTGGAAGCTGTAGTTGAAGTACAAACAGTGACAGAAGATGAAACAGGAGTTAAAATGGAAGCGCTTTCAGAGGCTTGGGTTAAAGTGTCAGTCGAGGTGAAAGAGCTGAAAGCTGCTGAAATGTCAGCCACATTTTCCAAATCCTGAAATGAAAATAGAACACAGTGAAGGGAGAACAGCAGCAAAACCAATATGAAAAATACAGAAACAACTAAGTATATGTCAAACAAAACACACACCCACAGATGCCAAACGTCCCAGATGTCTTCACATATCTGCTCACCCTGTTTAATGGTCTCCATGGAGGCAGAGTTCACACTTCACAGTCTGTCACCCACTGATCAGCCACAACATTTAAAGCAGTTACTGTAGCTGATTAGTGGATAAGAAAGATTTTGACTTTTTAGTGCAAGAAATAGATAAAGATCCATTTTCAGCCATTTTCATAAGTGTTTAACATCATTTCTTACTTCTAGGAAGAAACTGGTTGTCCGTTGTAGACGGAATAGACAGCTCTCAGACTGAGGGATCTCTTCACCCGTGTCCATGTGCAGGTGTTGTTATGATTAATGGGAGGTGGAGACCAGAGGTCTGACAGGGTTTGAAATGTCAGTCAAAGTCCAGGCATTAAAAGGATAAAAAGAGATAAATGCAGTAGCTGATTTGTGACCTCTGAAAACAGTTGAAGTGTCAGTTAGGTGGTTAAAGCAGCTTAAAACATCAGCTTCAGTGTTGTAGTGAGAATCGACAAGTGAAATGTCAACTGTGGAAAAGCAGTGAGTATTTTCTTTTTGAATTCATTATCAGGGACTTGGAGGTAATGAGCCAAGTGTTTGGGGCTTCCAGAGAATCTTAAAGACCTGAGAAGGCTCTGATATAAGGTGTGTTTACTCAGACCACGTTAAAGGGCAGCTTCATTGAAGGCGTTTATCAGATCTGTTCAGATATTTTTGTAGCTTTCTGGGTTTTGTAGCTTAATGGAAAATTCAGTTACAGTTTTGTCCAGTTTACTGGAGTTCAGAAAGTTTTCTCCAGTGTCTCTATGGTGAAGTAACATCACTGTTTGCTGTGTCCATGGACGCAGCTGTGTGTGTATGTGTTCACACATGTGCACACAGCAACGCCTGCAAATGCATTATTAATGATTAATGATCACAATGAGAATGTACACACATCCCTGTCTCGCTCACAGGTGCTGTGCAGAGATAAACATGACAAGAAGAAAGGATGTCCTTTCCTTGGCAGCATTTTTTTCCTCCTCTCTGTCGGTTTATTTACCTGGAGTCCACAGGAACTCATATTTGGATCCCTGGCAGTGTTCCACGCAGAGTTTCAGTCTGCAGCAGCCTCTGAAAATAAATTATTACTCCAGTGTACATATGTTGCTCCCATAAGCTGTGGTTTTGTTCTCTGACAGGCTTGTGAGAATGTAGTGTAATAGATTCAACAGCACAAGTGTTGCTCAACCCGTGTCAACAGCCCCAAGCGAAGGCAGAGAGAGGAGGGATGAAAGTGTAGAGGAGGGAGGAGAGAAATGGAACAGCAGACTCCAGAAGATAATGAATCTCAGTGGGTAGTGCATGGTACTGGGTCAGGGCTTTGATTAACACTGGGTGGAACCACACACACAGAGGCTCAGTCCACCTTTCCTCTGCTCGTCATGGTTATTTGGATGGTCAATATTAGCTAATGTTAAACCACTGATCTTTTTGGCTCCAGAGTCCAGACTTTAGTCATTGTGTGGTGGTTGTTTGCGTAACTCAGCCACATCACTGTTTTTAATGGTTGTAAATCTGTTATCAGTGAAGATTTATTCAGGAACAACATTAAACCATAAAGCAGAGATGTTATTTTCCCTCCTGCTTGGTGATGAAGATTCCTGGAATTTGGACTGTGGTGTTTGTTCTTGCTGCTACTGTAAACTGATTTGGTGAAACGTACCAAACGGCTCAGTGTGTGTGGAAACAGACAAAACAGTGTGAGAGAGAAGCGAGCAGAATGCAGCCATTGTAGTTTGGCTGCTTTCTGCACAATGGTCAGTCTGTGGAGCCCGGCACGCAGCTCTGGTTTGACAGCCAGCAGAACTCTGTGTGCCCAGGGCCCTCTGAGCCAGGCACTGAACCACTGGGCTGAGATCCAGCACAGCACAGTGCTCCTGGATGGCCCCGGCTCTCACTGACTCACACTTTGTTTGACTGTGTACTGCTGCCTTCCTGGACTTCACAAACTGAAGCTGCAGCCTCCTTCAGGGTCAAGGTCGGTTTGGTTTCTGATGACACTCTGGCTCAGAGGAACAACATCCATTGTCAGAGCTGTGAACTTCACCTCGGCCACCTCGGATAACAGCTGATTGCTTTCCTCTTCCTGTGGAACTCTGAGCCAGTGTTAGAGACAGTGAAATACATCTCACACTTCTATTGAATGTTACTGAAGCTCTGCATAATCAGTAATCAGACACAAATAAAAGCTTTTTATTTCCTGTGCAGCTGCAGCTCGACTAATATGGGGGAGTCCACGTACTGAGTCAGCTGTAACACCTGAGCACCAGCCCACAGGTTCAGACTGAGAGTGTAAATGGTTAGCTGAAGTAATGATGTTCCCACTGCTCCACCAAATCACCATCAACATTCCTGAAATCACCATTAACACCTCTCTGTGTTTACTTTGCAGCAGATGTTTTTCCAAGACCTTTCCTGAAAGTGCAGAGTCAGCCACTCAGGAAGTTGTGGGAGCTGAACAGTGGGAAACATTGAAGGTCCACTGGGACAAACAGAGTGCTTATTCTTGCTTACACTTGGACGCTCAACAGCAGCAGTGAGATAACAGAAGCAACAGTCACAGTTGTGTTCTCTGAAGAAAGGCTGTAGGAGTGAGGGATAGTTCATCTCTGCAGGGCATCCTGCTCAGTACAATAGGAGGAGTGAGAGGAGCTTTGTTTGTGGGTTGTTCAGGATGTTGATGTTGTGTCAATGCCACAGGGGACGTTGTTTCTCTGACTGGAGAGAGAGAACTGGTGATTGGTTTACACTGGAGTGATGATGAGGGTTTGAAGGTGGACAGGTCACCTGAGTTGACATCATGTGTTGAGTGAACCGTGGATGTTTAGTTAAACACTGTGGTATCTCAGAGTGTCTAAGGTTGTCAGAGTTCTGCATTGACAATCTGAGCTATTACTGCAATTGAACAGCCATATCCAGGGCCCTGTATCTTATTTATGGGTCAGTGTGTATTTATGTGTGTGTGTTTATGTCTGAAGGACGGTATTATAATATAATACCATATTATGTGTGCAGCAGATGGGCCGCAGCAGCAGCAGCATGTGCAGGAAGCTGGTAAATTATGGAGAAAGAGCAGGTAAAGGTTCCTGTTTTCTAATCACAACCCCTGTTTACTTTACTGCTCCGCTCTCCACCACTTTTCCCACTCCATCTTCCCTTCTTTATTTTTCTTTCTTTTCCTTCTCAGGTACAATATCTCATTAACTGCAACCTTGATCTATCCTGAGGAGAGAGTGTGCCACTGCTGTCGTGGGCTGCCACTGTGATCACTGTCCACTTAACATGAGAAAAACTTCTCAATAATGTAAAAGCAGTGGAAGTGTGTGCTCTGGCACCTCAGATGTAGATTTGTGCTTTAAATAGATAAGTTATTTTTGTGCTAAATTACAGCCCAGGATGAGGATGATGAATCACTGTATGGTAAAAATACAGGACTCACTGTCTCTTCTCTTTCTTCCACAAACATGAAAACTGTTTCTCTTGGTGGGTTTTCACAGCAGCCCTGCAGGGCTTTTGGTGTAAACACCCCCCCCCCCCAACACACACTTTATTTGTGCGTGTGAGATTCATCTGCTGACAGGAGGCTGATGTTACAAATGCCAAGGTCAAAGGTCGTAGTTGTATAATTCATCACCTCCATCTTCTGTGATTATGAGCACACTGGAACATCTTACAAGATAACAAATAGTCTTGAGTCTTATCGTTTTTCTTGCCTCACTTTTTCCCCTTCTCTTTATCATCCTGTAGTTTTTTCACTATCACTCCAAACGCCCTTTCTCCTCACTTTACCTCACTTTTTATCTCTGTATTTATCTACTCTCCCCCCTAACTTTTTGTCTTGCCTTCTTCCATCCTTCTCTGTCTGCCTTGTACCCCCTTCCCCATCGCATCCCCCTCATCACCCTCTCCTGTGTAGGCTCTGTATACCTTCTAGCTAATAATTAGCCAGGCAGTACGCAGGACATCCCCATCCACGGCGGTGTGACTTACATAAGCAGCCAAAACAAAGTGACAACGCTCACCTCAGACGGCCGGAGATGAGACTTTACATTTTCATAGACAATCAGATCAGTTTCACGGATAAATGTGCTTGTTACTGTAACGGTAGCTGATACATGTTTACTCAGATGGTGAAGCTCATATTGGCTCTGAGGTCGAAGGTCAAGCAGAGCAGGAAGTAGAAGGATTATCTCATTTACCCATTTTTATAGTTTTTATAGCTGTGTAACTGAAACACATCAGGTTTTTAGACACGTGGTGTTAATTAGTGACACTCACTTCTTATTTATATATTTGTTTTTCTAAATCTAACTTGAAAACCAGGTGTGTAACAATGCACTGTGACACGATGCATCGCGATTCAGAAAACATGACGATACGCATCGTGATGCTGAAAACTATATTGTGATGTGGCTGATGAAGTGAGCGCTGTGTCCTGAAATGATTCTTCACACTTCTATGAGTGATCGCACTGTGCACCGTATGAAATAACAGCTGTTATTCTCTGCTGTTTGCCAGATTTACCCCACATTTCATTTCTGCAGCAAAGATGTCAGGAGACACTGTGAACTTGTTTTCACTTGTCATTAATTTATTTCCTCTGTCACAGCAGAACATGTTACAGCAGCTTCACAAACTCCTGCAGCTTAAACTGAACTAACGAAAGACTTTTAGGGCTGATTAACTCTGAAAAACTCACTATACATGGACCGACAACACTTGCTAGCTTAGCAACATAATTAGGCTAAACTATCCACAACGCAAAACACTCTAAAATACTGTAGTTACACTAAAATTTGCTCCATTCAAAAAGGATATCAGTTGTAATGAATGGAAACGTAATGTACCAGGAGATAAATACGGCCTTATATTATGGCCAATAAGGTATCCTTTCCTTTGCGCTGCAGAATAAGAGAATCAGAATCAGAATAGACTTTATTGCCAAGTAAGTTTGCACATACAAGGAATTTGTCTTGGTATATTGGTGCTAAAGGACAATTATAGTAAAAGAAAAGAGTGAAGAGCAAGAAGCAAGATCTATATTTACAAGAAACATAAATATACATAATTAAAAAGTAAAGTGTAAAGTATAAAGTGTAAAGTGTAGAGTGCATAACTGCAAGAAAGAGTTTATTTTTACATTTGAACTGGAATTTAGTTTACAATAAGGAAAACACTGTAAGAAACTGGGTTTTGTGGCAACAAGGGATTTGAGATAAGTGATTTTGAAAAAATAAATAAGAATTCTAAGATCTTAGTTTGTTTTCATTCTTTTTTCATAGATCCTTAGATGTATCGTGAGTGTATCGAACCGTGAGCCCTGTATCGGGTATCAAACCGAATCGTGAGTTGATTGAATCGTTACACCCCTACCATTTATGGTTAATATATTGATGCGAGGTGCGATCAGTAAAGCTCAGAGACTGAACCTATAAAAAGCAAACACTGTACCTGATTTCGAGTTTGCTGTCATCCCTTTCAAAGTAGTTATAGAGCACCTATAACGATAACCATCGCTCCGCAGTTCAGGTTTTTTGCTCTGAACCTCAGTTTGACAGTTTGACCCTGGAGGACAAATTCACACAACCCTGTTAATGTAGAAGAAAACAATGAGCATGATGCTCTGTTTTCAGTCTTTGAGACTGTGGCTTTGCACTGTGAAGCTGCTGTTTGGTCTCTGGGTCATACCCGTAGACCAGACTCACATCACCAGTGATGATCCTCGACATGAGGGTTGGATCATCCTGGGCCTGTTGACATTGATCCTCACAGACACAGTGCTGCTTCTGCTCTGTGGGGAAATCACAAATGTGCACTCTAAGTTGTCACAAAAACATGTGTAACACAGGTCCAGATGTTTGTTTGAGACGGGAACAGTCTCAGACCTTTCTGATCACACTTTGTGTGTGTGAGTTTCAACTGTTTGCATATCAGATACATTTGCATATTTAATGAGCTGTTCCTACCAGTTGTTACAAACCATGGTCACATTTGTATACAATGACTGCAGTTTGAGAATGATAAGTTGATGTTTCATCAATGCTTGATCGAACGCTTATTGAAATCGACCTGAAGAGTCTGCAGAGGAGTGTGACCCTGTTTACCCCATGAGTGGTTCCTAAATCACTCAGCTATTCCTCTCTCCTCTTTATCTCCTTTCTTTTCTCTGCCTCTCTTTATTCATCATAAACTCTATCTCCAGACACTTGTTCAATATTACAAGCTTGCATAAATTTTGCCTCAAGTTTCTGTGTTTCTCCCAACTTTAAAAAGCCGCCTATTTTCATTGGAAGAATTTGGCTGAAACATGAAGCTTTTTCCACAAAGCCCTGGTTATTAATGCAATCTGTCTGCCTGTCCTCTTACATCCGTGCAATCGAGGACTTTACATCAACCCTAAAAAGACTGTCTGACATTTATACAGTCAAATATCCTTCACCAGGTCCCAATTAAGCCGCTTCTTAGCGGTTGCCTGGTCGGTAAATTCTCAAGTATTGTACTGTACCTGCTAAGAGGGGATCTGAATCACTGTCTCTATCTGCTGATGCGTTATTCATGTGACAGATTTGCAGCAGATAAGTGCCTCACTTTAGCAGGAATCGCAATGAATAAGTGATGCTCTTTTTCATTCCTATCGAGTCTCTCACTGTGATAAGAACAACAGGGAATGGTAAAACTGAGGAGAGATGGCAGCGGGGAGAGCAGCCCAGGGACAGCCTCGAAATACTACATTTCACATCCAATTTTTAGCCTTTGACCAGCACAGTTCCACATTCCTGTTGACAAAGCACAGTTTTTCCAGTGTTTAGTGCTTTAAATTTGCTTCTTTGTAACTCTAGAAAACAGAGATGACTGTTTGCCATAACTTTTTATTTATGATGGGGTGGAAAACATCCTCCATTCTGAGGCATTAGATGTCTCATTGGAGTCGGGTTAACAGCTCCCCACAGACAGCCAGTGTGCTATTATAAACAACACCAGACATAGCAGTCTAACCCTAATTGTATACCCATGTGTTTCTCAACAATGATTATGAGCTTCTTTATGGGTCAGACTGGACATCTTGGCTGAACATCAGAGAGGACTCTGAGGACTCTCCTTGTTTTGGTTGCTGGTGACGTCAGCTGAGGAAGTTGAATGGGCGGCTTTTAATCTGAAATATCTCTGCCTATACAGTTGGGGCTGTTTCTAAGTCAAAAGGTCAACCCGGTTTAGTCATCGGCTCACCACGACTCCAGACTGCAGAGAGCAGGGTTTTCTCTTCTCTGTGTAATAATGATTGTACATGGACTTTTTTATTCTAACCATGAACTAAACTGAAACTTCTCCCTGAAGGCTGCTGCTTATTTAAATCAGCCAGGACAAAACTTGGCTTCACTCTGAAGGAACCACTGTGGCTCTGCCAACCAGAACAGGTGCAACCTGACAAGCCGCGACAGAAACTAACCTGAGGCTGACCAAGATTTTTACTCATTTTTGTGTTTGTGAGAGACATAAAATGCTGGGAACAACTCTCCTGTTGAGCCCAGCACTGACAGACGTGCTCTCTCTTCTCTCTGTTTGTTTCTAGGTAACGATCTGTTCCTGGTGGCGGTCCACGAGCTCGGCCATGCTCTGGGCCTCGAGCACTCCAACGATCCCACAGCCATTATGGCTCCTTTCTACCAGTACATGGACACCGACAACTTTAAACTGCCCATGGACGACCTGCTGGGCATCCAGAAGATTTACGGTACAGCCCCCTGGCTTCACTCACAGTAATCTGGATTTGTAATGCACTGTAATCAGCATCTGCATCATGCACTGACAGTTAGCATGTTAGTTAGTTGTAGCACCAGATCCCTTTAGATCTAACATTAAGACCCAGATTTAAAATCACAGAGGCGGGAGCTTCCTCATCACAGCACCCACACGTTCCTCATTGACAGACGCTGATTGTGGCCCTTTATCTTCTCATAAAGCTGCTGCAGCTCTGGGCTCAATCTATCATGAGTGTGAAATTCAGTTTGACAGGAACAGATTGATGTGAAGCACCAGCATCGTTTTCATCTCCACACTCAGATCTACAACAGAGGATCAAGGTGCTGCTTCCTGTGGAGACCTCAGAACAGATGTGTGTTGGTTTTATTATTTAAATCTTCACCCAGCCTCAGTTTGACATGTGAGTTAGGAAACAACTGACAGTGTTGTTCCATACAGCTGTCGAGGCTAGGTAAAGCAGTCAGACTCTGCTGGAGACCACTTTGCTCTGTCGCACACACAGCAAAACACAGCAACACACAGCTATGCAAAGCAACACAACAACCTGCCATCTGCTTACAGGGTCAGGGCAGGTCCCTATGGGAGTGACAGACCTGGGCAAATGATCAAATCTCTCCTCATCCCTCTTCTCTGCCTCCCCTCCATCCATCCTCCTCCTCTTCCTTCTCCTCCTCCTCCTCCCACTCCTACTCTTACTCCTTCTCCCTGTCGTACCCAGAGTTGAAGGGCAGGACAAGTGATGGGAGCTCCTTGTTCACACAGGGAAGAGTTTTCCCTCCTCAATGTTACTGAGTAAGGCCTGAACACACAGACATGAAACATATACTGATGTCACTCAGTGTGACTTCCACTTCCAGAGGATATCATTATCTCTGATATCCATCCTCAGAAAAAACAGAGGCTGCAGAACTTCATTCAGAATATTTAAGTTTTCTTCAGTATCACAGTAATTCAGTGATAGTTGTCTGTACATCCATGGATACAGCTGATCACAGCTCATTCTGCTGAGACACTTTGACTCAATGTGAACAACCATCTGTAGCTTCTTCATTTGGTTCCCAAACAGACCTAACAGATGTTGGCGTTAGCATGTTTCCATCTATCAGATTAACACAAATTTAAATTACTAATGTAAATGACAGGAGAAGAGGTCAGTTCACAGAAAAACAGGAGGTCACAGTGGCTGTAATAATTACTGGGGAGGGGGTGAAGAAATGAGCTTCTGTTTGGGACAGGATTAAAATCATAGAGAAACAGATGTAGTTAATCTTTAACCCCAATTTCTTTATGTTCTTGAACCTGTAGCTTAATTTCTCTATCAAAGAAGCAGGTATTTTGTGAAGCAGGAGAGTTTCATGTTGATCCAGACTGTGAGTGTCCAGCATTGTCTATGGGAGAAATGAATGGAAACCAGTAGAGTCTGGCTCCTCACAGCTGTAATAGCCTCCTTTTCTTCTTAGTGGCAGCTGAGATGATGGATGTGGAAGATAAACAGGGATGAAGGTTGGAGCTGCACTGTTTAAATTAGGTGGTGGAGTTGAGATGGAGTAGGAGATGGTGTGAGGAGGGAAGGTACTGTTTTAATTAACAGCCTAAACTTCACTGGGTGTTCATTAATGGAAGGTTTTAACAGCCTGTTATAACAGTTCTAAATAATAAAGAGACACCACATACAGACATATAAAGTGGACTAATTCTCATTTAGTCTGTGATTTATTTTCCTTCCTAGTGGACTGAGTTTTTTCTTTCTGAGCTTTGAACATAATGACTTCCCTCTCTTCTGAAGAGAACAGCCCACTTCCTGTTTACACAAGCATTAAGGAAACACATTACTGTGATGTTAGAGAGAAGGGAAAACCAACATGAAGCCGTTCACATCAAACAGACGTTACAGCACTGAAGTTCATCTGCTGCCAGTGGCACAGATTTAATAGAAATAAATCAAATAACTTTAACTCAGCACAGAGTGTAAAGATTAATGAGAATAATCCAAGAACACATGAAAACAGAAAAGTGTGTTTGAGGATGGTGAGGTCTTAAAGGGCTACCCCACAGAAACCTTCAAACTGTTCACTTTGTGTTTTGTTTTCTATCTGAACTCAGGTGTTTGTACATCCAGGACCCACCTGGACCACCTCCCAGTAAACACAGCATGTGCTACGTTCAGACACTGATCAGACTCCAGGGCCCTATTCTTTAAATAACTAATCCAGACAAACATGCTGTTATCAGGATAACATAATCCTGTTTACTAAGCTTCTTTGAACACACTGATGAATAACATTATGCTCTTATTTTGAAATAAAAGTAGAATTTGTAGAGAGTTGAGACCTTGATCCGCTTTTGTTTAATTGGCTTGGTGGTGATCACGTGACTTTCTTAGATTCATTCAGTATGAATCTGAGACATTTGTATGTGAAAGTAACTTCCTGTTTGTGAGTCACGTTAAAACCTTGTGGTCCTGATCCACATAAACCAAACAATTCAGACTCAAGTCAAGAACCAACATTATAATCAATAAGTGTGTGTGTGTGTGTGTGTGTGTGTGTGTGTGTGTGTGTGTGCGCGCGTGTGCGCGTCCAGAACACACATACTCTTTTCCCCATATATTATAACTGCATTAGAAGAAATAGTTTGACATTTTGGGAAACATTCTTGTTTAGAGGTGTTAATCCCTGACCTCTTCAGGAGCTGGATGTTGGATTTTTTTAGTGCAACCCTAATATTTAGGCCAAAAACTTCACATTCTTAAATTGCAGTGAACTTTTTAAAAGTGTGATAAAGCATATATAGCACAGCTCTCATATACGGTGATGGTATCTGTATGTATCCTGACTAACTGATGTAGTGACTCCTGAAAGCCTGTAAATAAATAACTGTTGTGTGTACAGCTGCTGCATTGATCTGCAGCTGTTGTGATGTGTTGACGGTGGTTTATGATGGGGTGTGGTCCAGATAACAATAGACAACCTCAGTCAGACATAGATTTTCAGCATGTATCACAACCACTCAGAATTTTTTCTCTTTCTTCCTCCAGGGCCTCCCGATAAGATCCCCCAACCCACCAAGCCCTTGCCAACGGCCCCCCCCCCCCCCCCCCTCCTCCCTCAGACCCCCGTAAGCCAGACAGGCAGACGCGACCTCCAAGGCTGCCCCCAGGGGACAGACCATCCCACCCCAACGCTAAACCCAATATCTGCGATGGAGGCTTCAACACCCTGGCTATACTGAGGAGAGAGATGTTTGTCTTCAAGGTGAGAGAGGAGCCTGTGATTCAGAACACACCACTTTCACTTCTACTTTGTTTGGAAGGGTTGGTTTAAACCCTGCAGCTGTTTTAGCCTGGATCTGTTAACAGAGTGAGAACACAGCCATCAGTTTGCACAGGCCAGAACAACCTGTGATGAGATGAGGAGTTTCATAACATGTTTCCAAACCAACAAGATACACCTGAAGAGATTTCTGCTGTAGAATCAAACTTCATCTTCTGATTGATGCAACAACAGAACATCTCATCCTCTGATTCAGATCAGTGGCCTGAAGCTCTGACAGTAGCTGAATGGATCTGAATGGAGTCTGGATTTCTTCAGAGTTTGAAGGATTACCTAAATATACAGAGGGAGGGAGCGTTTCTATTAATCTGCTTCATGGGTGTGTGGAAACACTAAATGACTCTGGTTGTGTGTGTGTGGTTGTGTTGTTGTGGTTGTAGTTTTTACACCCCAGTAGAAAAGTTGTCTGGATGTTTCAGGAGAGAGACATTTGACTCTGTGGTTATAGTTGTAGAAATATGGTGGACTCTGTGGCTGGGTATTTTATTGCATAAGTAAAAAAGCTATTGTGTCCAAAAGGAGCTGTCTCCAGGTTAGCTGAGGCCAATTTAGAAAGAATTTGGACAAACTGGGTATTTTAGTAAAGAAGAACACGGTGGTGTGCACAGAGCAGCACAGTTCTCCTTCCTCCCTGCACAGTCTGCCTGGTTTTCATTCCAGTACAAGAGTAAAAGCTCACATGCCCCTTAATGCATCTTTATCCTTGGTCTAAGCTTGTGAGCACAAGACCTTGGCACCGTGTAGTGAGGAAGAGAGAAAAACCTTGGGGCAGCACAAAGCTGTCCTGTGTTCTCCACACAGAGGAGAAAGAGCCTCTGATGCTTTCTCTGAGTGTGACTGTATTTTTCTGGGGATATAAATAGACAGTGTTCATTGGTTAAATAAGAGGCTTGTGGAGCCAGGGGAAAAACCCTTTCTGTCCTCTCTACCCCACCACCACCCCACCCCACTTGGCACTGCTTTAAGCTTTAACCTTAAAGCCATTCCCTCTGTTTTGTATTTGTCATTACTATTTAAACATCAGTGTGATGTGTTTACCTTAAACCTGTTTTATGGACTGAAATCAAATCATCTTTCCAAGGCCATACTCCAGCAGCTGATGCACACATAACTGTCTCTGTGAGAGAGGTTTATTTTGAAGGAATAGCTTTGGTTTGGTTTGATCTGCTCTCTGACTTTAGGATCCCTAAAAAAAAGTCCCTCAGATAGGCCTCTCTTTGTTTTGGTGCCAGTGCAGGAAAATTAGATTTTCTTCTGATGTGACAGCTCTGATTCTGTTGTCCACGCTGCATCCCTGCATTAGTGACATGGTGATAAGACAAATCTGAAATAATAGAAATAATAATAATAATATGAAAACAGAAAATAAACCAGCGAAGTGTCTGACAGCAGGTTACATCAGTAGGAGTAGCTGCTTGGTTTATGATGTGGAGCTGTATTTGGCTCCATCAGTCTGAACCCTCTGATGGATGTTTCTCTCCATCAGCCTGTTTAAGCAGCTCATGTTTCCAGAGGTGGAGATGAATGGAGCAGAGGGATGATTTGCTGCACAACACATGTAAGTGCAGTTGTAAATCATTAGGACCACCAGTAACATCAGGACCAGGGATGATTTGCTCCCCTGTAGTATAATCCAGTATGGTCAGTGAAGTGAAATCAATAAGAGATCACAGCTTTGACTTGGATTCAGTCAGTCAGAGTATTTCTCAGGAGGAGCAGGTGGTCCTAATATTTCTTTACTCACAGTGTGAGTTGTGCCAGTTTTCTCCATAAAGACTGAGGGATCGTGTGAACGCTAAATCCTCTCCTGGTAGATGAAGCTGCCTGACTGTAAAACAGCTGATCTGGAATCATAATCAGTGATGTTTGATAGATTCTCTGTGGAGCACACCAAGCTCTCTGTATGACTGTGAGGACTGGTTAAACTGATGAGGATTTACAGCTCGTTTCAGTTTCATGTCTGAATGTTTGCCTCGTTCATGGGGCTGATTTCTTTGCTTGATGGTTGGATTAATTGTCATCTTGGTTCCTTCATGCTGTGGGTCCATTTGGCCTGCTCCGCTTGGCTAAACTCACTGTCCCCACCTGGTTGTGTTGGAAGAGTCGTGTGTAGTCAGTGCCAAGTCATTATAGCAGATGTCTGAACAGCCTTACAGCCCCTGAGATCCACAGGTGGTCCAGCAATGTAAAGAAGGTGGTTTTAGAACAAAGACTTTATCAGGTCTGTTGGACCTGAGTGAAAACTGGTACGATACAGGACCCAAAGATTTAGATCCACATTATGGAACCTGTTGGAAAATCAGGCAAAGAGAAGAATATTGTGGTTGTGTATTTACAGAGGAGGTGCACTCAAGATTATTTCTGACTAAACTCAGGATGTGCTAATGTTTTCTGCCTTTGAAAGTATACTGGAGTGTACGAGTGTGCAGATTGCCTCCACAACCATTTACATGTAAATAGAACATTTCTTCTCTGTCTTCAGTCTCATTTTCTACATCCTGCGTGGGAAGGTTTCAACAAACATTTTTCCTGTGTGAGACTTTCTCAGGTGAAGTTAGTGATGAGGACAGAGGTGGTGAAACCAGGGATCTGCAGAGACCAAGGTTATTGTTTTCAGAATATTAATGTTTCACCTCTGAGATCACAACATGCAGATCATCACAGGACTGCTGAGAAAACTGTTCAGTTTGATATAGTCATGAAGGTACATTTTATTCCAAATTACAGCAGGACATTAAAGCTGATCATGATCAGTGTTGGTTAACAGTGAAGTAAATAATAAAGTTTGTGTTGCACTTCTATAAAGTTTGGGCTCACACAAGAGACAGATTAATTTACAAAAGAGTAAATAACTAAATCTGTGCAGCAGTCATTCATATGACTCAAGCTTCAAAAACAAAAACACTGCCTCCTCCTATGTAACAATATCAAAAACTCATGATATGATAATATCTCAACCACAAGTCCATGATACAACATTTATTGCAATATTTTAAAAGTTTATAAAATGTTTATCTGTCTCCTTTTCCCCTCTCTTATTTCATGACACGGGTAAACTGAAATGCTTCCACATGTCAGATCTAAAAGATGCTGGAGCATCCACAGTTTCAGAGAGGCTTTGTTTCTCTCTCCTTTGCTCTGTTCTCCCTCGCCTCCAACACCGGCATCCGCCAGCTTCACTGTAGATTTGAAGAGGGAGAGAACAGAGCACAAAGGATGTTGGGTACACATGGGACGGTGGTCTCTGTAGTTCTCATTTCCCTTCACTCTACTCCACAGCAGCTGTAACAAACAGTTTTACCCAGATGACCTATTGTTTGTTACCACACAGGTCTACAACAGTATCCGACACCTTTGTTATCGTGATATTGTGAAATCAGTCATACCGTTACATCCTCCGACATTTCCCATAATGCAACTAGATATAGTCTTCTCATCAGACCCTGCCTCCTAAATGTCTGCTTCTCTCATACCCCACACTGTTGTCGTTATGACTCTGGATTAAAGTTGAATAACCAGTGACTGACTGACGTGAACGTGTTTCTCTGGGTTTAATTATTCATACCACTTTAGTTATATCAAGTAAAGACTGACATGAGACATCACAGCCGGATCTGAACAGAACTCCTCCAGATGTTGGTGGAATAAGGTGAACTGTGGTGTTAGGCTCTGTATGTATTGAAGTGGCTGATTTATAGGCCAGTTAATCTCCAGAGCAAGGCTAGGAGTCATGCTTGTTAAGGTGGTTGTTTTACAGCTGCTCATTTTTCTCTGCACTCAGGTGACAGAAGGTCAGGTGAGGTTACAGACGCCTGAGTGCAGCCATGTTCATCCAGAGTCACCTGTAAATGTCCCATTAAAACTACACTGCTACCACTTTTATGACTGCAGTCACCTCAGGTTCAGCTCTCTGTCAATCCACTAACCATATGATATCCTGCTGCACACACTCGTTCTCTATATGCATGTGTGGATTTGAGTTTATGGATTGCTGCCGTATTCAAACATTCCCTAAAACATGCTCCTCCTGAAGCCTGAATATTTTCCTCATCGAACGAAATTAATAACAGAGACTAAAGGCTTCTGCAATTCCTTTTTATGGCTATCATTTCTAGCCATTTAAAGACCCACAGTCATTGTGACCTTAGCTCAAAGCTGCAGTCAGAGCCTCCTTCACTACAGTCAGGTATGATGGAGACCAAAGTCCTGTCATCAGTTCACTGTGACAGCCTGTCCCTCCTCTTCCTCCTCCTCCTCTCCAACAGTACTAAACTCACTCACTGAGAGACACTTCCTTCCTAGATGTGGACAGATTCAGAGCAGGAACTATCAGGACTATGGGACGCCGTAGGGTCCCTCGTCGTTCAGGACCGACCACTTGGCCACTGATGTCAGAGACTTTGGCTTTGATTTGGACTTCCAGTAATGAGAGCACAGTGGTCAAGGGAGCAGTGAGCTGTCCACCCTTCTTAGTGTCTGAGTTCCTGGGTGGAGGGAGACAGACACTGAGAGCACATTTAACTCCACCACTGTAAGGCTGTAAAAAGTCTAAAACCTTCTGAACACCCAACATGGAGACCCAGAGAGAGAGGATGAATGATGTTAAATTGGTATCACTCTCATGTCTGAAACCTGAAACCAGGAGGTGATTAGCTTAGCTTAGCTTAGCTTATTTTAGCTTAGCATACAGGTCCTGGAAAGGTCAGACCAGCAGCATCTCAGCAAATTTTACTAATCAGTCCCTTATATATTGTTTCTTCTCACAAGCAGAGGAGGAAAAACAGGCCAGCTGTTTCAGTCTTTATGCTAAGCTAACGTCTTTTTGCTAGCCTCATATTTAACAAGGTATCGGTATGTTACTATTCTTTTAAACATCAAACACTTGCAAACACCTCCTCCACAAACCAGTGTTAGAGCTAAAGAAATAAGTAAAGCAACTAGAAACTTAAGTGAAACTGACCTACAGCCATTTTCTAGAGCTGAAACACCAACACATTTCTGGTGTCGTCACACAAGTCTCTAACAGTGAACTGCATTTTGCTAACAACAGACAGGTGAACGTACCAAGCTACTCTGAGCTACAGTAACAGCAACATTATGAGGAGGTCTGAGATGGTACGCCATATTTTTGAGAAATATTAGTTACAGTGTGCTGCATAAATGGTTGTTTATGACATATTAGATTAAAACTAGTGGCAGAAAAGGGACAAAGATGAATAAGACTCCAGAGATCTGCAGTTACACATGTGAACACCTCCTCTACATGTGTGACTGAACGTCCTGCATGTTTCTCTCTGCTGTGCTGATATGCTGCCACATGTGTACAGTAGTGAACAGTAACAGAGAGAAACAGCTGCAGGTTGAAGAGTTGAACCACAGTTTATTACTAAAGTGGCTGTGTTTCAAGGTCATGCCTCATTATTTCCAACCAGTGCAGTTAAGTTCATGTAATTTGGAGAAGTTTGTTTCCAGTCTGTGTGGAAGCTTTCAACACATGCAGACACACACAGATACACAACAGTGCACGCACTGACTGAGAAAACCCTCATCCCTCAGTGAGACAGTGATCTGAGGCCTCAGGCTCTGCTTTATTTACACCTGCACTCTGCTCTCAGTCCAACCGAGTGTGTGCGTCACATTAAGAGAGTGAGAGGTCGACAGCTCGGTCGTCCTGACACCACTGTCTGTCATATTCACACCTCCTCACTGGTTTTCTTCTTCTGACAGTTGTCTCATGTATCTTTGTTACATGTAGCTCATCTACACGGTTTTCTTCTTGTTTTCACGTCAGCTAATTTCTCAGTATTTCATCACAGTCATATATTTCAATATCATAACTAAGTGAAGCATTTTGAATGACAGACTGAACAATAATGTTGGGTAATTTCTTGTGTCTGATTGGCTCTTCCTCTATGAGCAGATGTACTTTATTCTTCACTTTTATTCCTCAGTTGGTTCTGTGTTGGCATCTTGAAGTGTGATTTGTAGAAGGCGATGAATACAGGTACAACTTTGTCAGGCTTCACTTTATTGAATAAAGTCAAAGGTGGTGTGAAGATTCTTTTTTTTATTCAACATGTAATTGTGAAGGTCGTAAAACAGAAAATCAGTGAACAGTCACCTAAAGAATTTAATTGTGTTCAGTTTTGAGGAACCTGCAGGTCGAAATAAATTATTAGTACTGAAATATCATGGACAGGTTAAAGACCCTACCCCTCACCCCCGCCGCCTCCACCTCAGTGACTCTCCTGGACTAAAGCTCATTGGTGGAGACAATTTGTTAGCTTTGTCCAGAATCCACTTTCCTATACAGAGAGTGTGGTAATTCAACCTTATTGCTGTGAATGCATTATCATACATCATGAGAGCGTATGCGTGACAAACCCTGCTCTGCCCCGTCTCTCAGAGCAGAGAACATGTATAAGATTTCCAGCCTCTGTTCAGACTGAATCTGCAGTGATTATTCGAGACATTCCTGTAATTGCAAAGCTGCGGCTGAAATGTTCTACAAGTGAAGTGTGCTTGCCTGAGCTTTATTTTCAGAGTGGGAGTGGGACTGTAGCGGGGGAGAGAACATTTTCTCTTTTATAAAGTCAAAAGGATTCAAATGGGTCGGGTTTCACAGTTTGATCTGTTTTCAATTACGGGGCCGGGCCGTGTACTGAGGAAAATGCTGAACAATTGAAATCTATGAAGGAAGTAGGTATGGAGGGAGTGAGGGAGAGGAAGAGAGGAGGAATTGGAATGAGAGACAAGGGGAAATGAAAAGAATGAGGAGGAAGAGTCCAGGGAGAGTGGAGAGTCCCAGAGAAACAATTGGGTTAGACAGAGAGAGAGGAGGAAAGCGGTGCAGAGACCGTTTGATAAATGGCCTGTTTATTTAGCTCTCACTGTGAATGAGGCAGGCTGTGATGATGTGTTGTCTCCTCCTCTCTGCCTCTGCGTCCCTCGCTGCGAGGTCAGGCTTTGTGGCCCCGGAGCTCGCTGCGTTCAGGAGGCGCAATTGTCCGTTCATTGCCAAAGGGTGGGACATCTCAATGGGTCCTAATGGTTTTCACAGCTGGGTCTCCCCCCGGCTCCCTCTGTCATCAAGTTTCATCCAACATCAAAAAGACACACCTTCCAGTTGCCCCCCCCCCCCGCAAAAAAGGGGAAATCAGAGACTCTTGGCTCCTCATAAAGCTCCTGGCTATCACTTTGCCCCCCCACCCCCCCATTTGATGGTTTTCCCAGCATATCTGTTCTGCTGGAGCTGTGTGCGTAGCGACAGTCGCCCAGTTTTTCCAGGCAACCTGAGAGTAGGATCTTAAAGGCATCACGGCTGTCAGAGCAGCAGCTGGAGCCGATCACCGCCAGCAGGTTCTGTCATAAGAGTCTGGCCTGAATTCAGCAGTGTCAGATGTTAGAATCCACTATATGCAAACTATATGCAGAGGTCATTATATATGTGTCCTGTAAGAGGGTAGCAAGTGTTTGGTGTCAGGAGAAGAAACATTTGGTACAAACTAATGTCATTTACTGATCACCCAGAGCTGAGAAAGATAAAACCAACCAGGTCATTTTTTTACTATATTACTAACTACATTTACTTAGCTGCTGCCAACAAGAATCTACATGTCAGAGGAATAGATTGTACTCAGGACTTCAAATGTTATTTTCACAGACACACCAGTGACTGAGTTTGAGTCTGTCTGACCTTGGTCGTGCTCTGTTCTCTCCCAGGACCACTGGTTTTGGCGCGTCAGGGATAACTCAGTGATGCCGGGATACCCGATGCTCATCAGTGTTTTCTGGAGGGGCCTGCCGCCAAAGATAGATGCCGTCTATGAGAACAGCGAGGGCAAGTTTGTCTTCTTCAAAGGTGAGGCTATATACTGGACCACAGAGGAACATGATTCATCCTCATCTTCCCATCCTGCTCTACATCACCTCCTCATGTGATGTGTCTTGTACTGTATAACGTGGTGTGTTAACACAGCTGTGGTGTTTATTATTCTGTACACATGTTCTATACATGTATCTCTGTGCTCAGAAACAAACAGAGGCTTTTTATCTTTAATAGCTGTTGCATGCTATCACTCTCACTCACACTACTGCCTTGATCTTATCTGTGTGTGTGAGTCCAATGTCAATCTGTGGAAGATTAAAGCAATGTTTTACTCACTTGGTTGGAAAATCCCCCATAATCCACCTGTTCTGCTTCTGGTGTTAATGTTGGTGCTGCTGGTTGTAGTGATGTCTCTCAGTTTAGGTCTTCAACTGTAGCTAAGGATAATTAGCATGCACCGTTTTTGGAGATGACTTCACTGCTTCCTCAGCGGTGAACGTCAGTGTTTGATGATCTCTGATTCGGATTCCTCCACCTTTTTTAAAAAGATTTATTGACAAGTTGCCCTTAAAACACAGAGGTTTAAAACTAATTATGTCGAAAACTGAAAAGCCACTTAAAAGAAGCAGCACACAAACACAGCAGTCTTGTAAACTGCTATTTGCATACGCTGCAGAGAGAGGGGGTGTTGATGAGAGAGGTGAAGGTAAGCAGTCAGAGTCTGCTGGGATAAAAATCTTCACTCAAACCCATTTCTATTTTCAACTCAAAACAATTCCTGGAAATACAGACTACTGGTCCCATGTTGAGTTTGTCTACCCAGCTCTTTCTTCCCAGGCTGGGATGGCACACAGATTTAGAAAAACTCGTACTAACACGACGCCATTCTTCATCTCAACACGCACAGCTGATTTCCCAGAAGGCCTTATTCTGTCTGTCCCTATTTGGAATAAAGAATTAGGAAGAAAGCCGGTCAGAAAACAAAATGCACCGGCTCTCAAGGTCCTTGTCCAAGCAGCCGTTTTGAATATCCTCTAACAGCTCCTGGTCTGATGAGTACTTCTGGAATAAAGGCACCGATGGAGGCTTTACAGTCTCACTGAAGTCATGGCTGAGTCACTGATTAGCTTGATGCTGTTTGGGCTTCACAGAGCAGGTCTCTGAGCACACACCGCTGGTATACATTAGAAATAGATCCACCATGTGTTGTTCATTTGTGCAGTGCAGCGCGGTGCCAGTGTTCACTCAGTGTTTCCCTGTTTCCATTCTGCTCAGACACTGGATATGGTCTGAGGTCTGCAGGAGCAGCAGTCAGCAGAGTCAGACCTGTTGTTACAAAATCAACCTTCACTGCTCAGTCACAGCATGGATTCACATCTAACAGTGAGCAGCTGCATCATGAATAGAAAAGAAATTAATCAAATTAAATGTTGGCACTAACAGGGTTAGACACAGACACAATAAACATCTCTGGTATACGTCAGGATGCATTCTCATCCTGAGAGTCAGGATCCAGTCAGAGGGCAGTCAGAGCTGCTCGCTTCATTTACCTCCTGCAGACCTGTCAGACAGTGTCTTATTTTAGACTGAGGCTGACTGATGAATTGGCCCGACCAATATCGCTGTAGTGCAGATATCAGTACAGAAATGCACACATATGTTTGAGGTCATTTAGAAACAGCATCAGTGTTTTATCCAGTCATTTCTCCTCCAGAGATCACTGACTTCTACAACTGTAAAATGTCCTGCTCACATCGTCTGAGCCTGAGGAGCTGTACATCTGTTAGACTCTCCATTCTGACCTCAACACATGTTGAGTTTAAAGTGATAACAGCAGCAGATTTACCTATGAAATAATACTCCAAATATTTGATTTGATGCAGAGGTAAATAAAAGTGGGCCTCTGTTTTTAGCTGAGGACTGAGGGTCACATGACCTTATCGCAGCCACTTTTATACTGGATATCCCTCTGAATGTGTCTGAAAGCTAAAATGAATTCCTTTATTGTGATGTGATGGCAACAAAATTCAATAACAGCATTTGTACAAAGTAAAAAAGTACTGAGTAAATAAAAAGTCAGTTAAATGTTGAGGGCTGCTGAAGTGTCAGGACCATTATTTCACTGGAGCATAGAAATCATAAGTTTAAGTTGCATTTGTATTGTTGTTATTTCTTTTTTGTTTTCCAAAATATCAAAGTGCCAATCAAGGAATAACACTGGTGTGTCATAATGTTAATTTAAATCTGCTAAACACAGCTGATAGTCTGGGAGAACTCTCTTTACTGTTCTGAGGGTTCCCAGTGTGACAGTCCTGTTTACCAGGCTGTTAATGTAGCTGTAAGATCCACACACAGGCAGCTCATGTAGATAAGATCAGAGGTTTACATGAGTCGAAACATTTTAGATCCCACAGTCAGAGACATCGTCCAACATCAGGTCAACAGAGAAACTAAGCGAGACAGAGTGAATCTGCTGTGGCTGCAGCTCAGAAAATGATGGAGATGTTAAAGATGAGTTCCTGCATCCCCAGCCCCCTCTGAGGTGGAGGAGGAGTCTACAGTCATGTACTTGATGCTATAGCTGCAGGTCCCTATCAAAACATCCTCACGAGTTGATGCAGCATCACTGCATCATAAATAAAACTAATGTAGAGAAAGGTCACAATCAAGGATGACTGACATAACCTGATCTAATGTGAATCTGGCTCTAAGTTGTAGATGAGTTGGAGATCAGGACAGAGCTGCTATAACGTTAGCCTAAACATGCTGTAACCTGTAACTCAACACAATGGAGGACTTAGCTAATGACATGCTGCTTCCTTTGGAGATAAAACTAGTTTACAGACTGGATGTCCTCACAGAGAACATTTTTTCATTACTGTCCATGAATACACCAGACTGTATTTTACAGATTGTTCCACATATTCCTTACATGCAAAGATTTTCAGCCCAACAGAGTTTTTCCAACCTCAGAAAAACACGAACAAAGATTTGGGTCAAACGCAGAATCATGGAAAAGTCAGAGTTCTTGCTCTGTGTGTGTCCATGTGCATGTGCATGTGTGTGTGTGTTTGGTACAAATCTCCATCCTATACGACTCTCTTTATACACTCTTAGTCGTTACACTGCAGCAGATGCCGGAGCCTCCACTACATCAAAGCAGCCCTCCCAGATTTTAATGTGGAGGGGGTTTGGATGGGAGGTAGGGGGGCCTGTGCAAGTCAACTTCAATTTAATAAAAAACAGAAAACAGAAAGGAGAATCCCATTTTGTGTTGGATAGAGCCAGAGAGGAGCATCCAGAGTCTCTGCTGAGGATGCTGCTTTTTCTTTTTTGTGGTTAACCCTTCTTTTTGGGGTGAGGGGTGGGGTTAGAGTCTTTTAATCTCAGGGTGTGGTGGGTTTATGTGTGTGTGTGTCAGGGCTGGAGGAAGTGCGACCCAGAATGAGTGGAGCATTGTAAGAGAACGAGGTGAAATGACAGGAATTTCCTCTCCGAAAAAGAGGCCTGTACAGGTCACACACACACACACACACACACACACCTCCTCATGTGTGTTATCAGACTCAGCCAGGTCTCACAGTCAGTTCAGGTCTCACTGGATGGATGGACCATGTTCCCTTAAAATAACAGTGATCAGGTTGGTATTTCTACCTTACACATGGTATCATATTCATAGCTTCTGCGTCAAACACTGAGTAATTTCATGAATCAGCAAAGAATGATAAAATCAAATATTTGACATCTTGTGTGTTTCCTCTCTCTACCTTCGTCATTTCAACTCTTTCTTTTGGTTTTCTCCCGTCCCACCCTCCTACCCCACTTCCTCCTACTCTGCACTGTTCCTTCACCGGTGATGAGGACGAACACTTCCTGAGCTGTGTCAGAAACATGCTGTGCAACATAACCACTGCAGAGGAAGCAGGGAGGAGGGTTTACTGAGAGACAGGTGCAGGACAGAGGGAGAGAGGCAAACAGAAAAGATATTTCATGGTTTTTAATGTTTGAACAACATGTATGGGCTGTGCCACGGAAACTTTAAAGGAAAAAAAAAGGTTTTAATGTGACTCTTTGTCACCAGTTTTCCCACAAAGTGTGGCTTCATCTCAGCTGAGCAGTTACCAGCTTCGTTTGGCAGCTCTGAAAAGTTTCCAGAGTACCTCTGAGCAAGGGCAAGGAGAACCTGTCACCACGTCTGTGTCTTATTCTAAATGAAGGAAACACCAAACAGTGTAATACAAGGCAACAGGTTATTGCCTGCCGTTTGTTCCTGGGCTTGTATCTGTCCTTGTAAATCTGCCCTTCTTTTGTGTTTGGTGTGTTTCCCCGCTGTTACTCGTCCTGCTTCCTCTAATTTATTTCCCCCTCATCTTTCTTGATGTGCAGGGAAGCAGTTCTGGGTGTTTAAGGACACGGTGCTGCAGTCTGGATACCCCAAGGACATCACCCAGTTTGGCCACGGCATGCCAGCCCAGAGCATCGAGACTGCCGTGTGGTGGGAGGACGTGGCTAAGACCTACTTCTTTAAAGGGGACAGGTGGGTGTGGACGGAGGGAGGGCATAAGATCCCAGGTCACCAGTGTGAGAAAGGGTTTCAGAGTAAAGCTGTAGCTGTGAAATAAAGGTGTGATATTGGCGTGGTATTACAGCTTTCCTGTCATTTCATTCAGTTTAATTCAGTTGTCTATGTGAAGCCCCTAATCTGACATGTGGTATTAGGACAGCAGATACGAGCACAAACAACCATCTGTTGTCAGTTTCAGTACATTCTCTGCAGCCCTTGTTCACATAAAGTACCTGCTTTGTCTTCCTGCGGCTCATCGTTTGTTTCTGTTTAGGTACTGGCGTTACAACGAGGAAATGAGGACCATGGACCCCGGCTATCCTAAACCCATCACAGTGTGGAGAGGTGTGCCTGACTCGCCACAGGGGGCCTTCGTGGACAAAGCCAATGGTACGATTTGTCCTGCCCGATGCTCTGACTTGGCAATAACAGCACGGTTCATGTGCCAGGCAGCATTGATTTCAGCTGGTCACTGGCACATGCTGTGCAGGAGGTAAACCAGGGTGGCATTGATTGAAATTTGCCCTAGTTACTACACTGAGCCTTAGCAGGTGGCACGCTTCCATATAGGCAGAACCGAGGGAGGCGGACTGATGGAGGGTGTTTGTGTGTTGGAAAAGAAAGATGAAAAGAGGTCAGTTCATCCAGAAATGTGTTTTTTTTTCTTTATGAATTGTTTCAAAATAAAAATGTTCCTTAATGAGTTGGTCCTGCTCAGTGGGCCATGAGACCCAGTTGGAGCAGGACTGTGGACAGCAGAAAGGACAAGACCACCACTGGGCGCTCGTTCTGGTTTAAGCTGGTTAGGCCTAGCCAATGGTGGGGGGGCGGGATTAATACCGCTCAGCAATTGGCCGCTCAGATAGTGTGAAGAGGAGAACAGCCTGTCCCATTGGATGCATTATGCCAGGTGGGTTTGGACCTGGTTTTGGCAGCTCCCAGGTTGGAAAAAGCAGGGCAGGTGGTGCTGAACGCTTGGGCCATCTGTGCTGAGGATCTGCTGCCAGATCAGTAGTCGGGCGTGTCTGCTGGCAAGGCCAGGTGGAGCGGGCATCAATCAGAGCACGAAGGGTGGATCGATATCCAAGAGGATGACAGGTATTTGTGTGCATCACACATATTTGCTCTTGTGTGTGTGTTTGCAGAGGCAGTGTGTCAAGTGGCACGCTCATAACACTGACCCAGATACACAGGCATGATGGAGTACGGTGCTGCTGCCCATGGCAGCACGTTTCAGAGCAGGGGCCCTGGGGCCACGTTGACCTGGCTCTGATGTGCAGTGGCTCAGCCTGCCCCACCCCCTTGTATGTCTGTGTTGTATCTGCTGCTACATCTGGATCTATGTCTCTCAATAACCACATTTTCACTTCATTTGTGTTAAATGTTGGAGAAAAGTGTGGCAGAAGCTGCTGCCAAGGTGGAACCACAAACATCCCCGGAGTTGTTTTATTTCTTCAACTAATCACAATCCTCAGCTGAGCTCTGAGTGACAATCTGAAGGACGCTGTGTAGAGAGAGGCTTGTGTTTCAGGGCCGACACAACCACTGTTTGTGGAACAGACTTAATTCAACACTCGGCCATGAGCTTTATTCAGACTGAAGGATTTTTGACCTGCAGCTTAATTTTTCTGTTTGTTCTCCCAGTTAACTACTCATCAGCAACAAGATTACATCTCTCCCACAGTCTGAAGATCAATCCCACTCTTATTAGAACTGAGAGGCAGCTAGCTTAGCTTAGACTGGAAGCGGGGGAAACGGCTAGCCTCTCTCCAGAGTCTAAAACTGAGCCTAAAGCCTGCTCATTAATAGTCTCACTTTTATTAAATCTGCAAACTGAACATAACCCACTGTAAAAGATACAGTGTAAAAAATATGATGTCTTCATCCACCTGGTGTCGATCAAGGAAGCAAATAAGTGTCCTTAAGGATCTGTGTGATTTCCTCCTGCTCATAAATCAGTTGTAGATGTGGGGGACACCAACACACACCAAAATAATAACAATATTACTGACTGTGTCAATGTTTCTTAACAGACAGCAGACAGAAACTCAGAGCGTCACAGTTAGAGACACTGTGAGAGGAACATGTGTAGCTGCACAGACTCAGGTCATTTGTCTCTGGTCTTTTACTCTTCTTCTCAGATTAATCTTTTAAAACTTTGTTCCATGCTTCTTCACATCCACAGACGTCTCTTCTACCCATCTCTCCACCTGACTCACAGTGTGAAGAGTTTCTCTTCCTCATTTTCCCAGAAAAGAGTGTGCATGAATAATAAATGGCAGGGAAACCAGGTGTAAATGGGGCCAGTGAGGAAGAGGAGAGCCTGAGAATTCAGGCTCAGTTTTCCTCACTGAACTGTGTATTTTCCCAGAAAGTATTGTAGTGACTGTAACATGCAGAAGTCACAACCCTGACATCAATTCACCATTTTAAATGTATTTTTTTTTAACCATTTAGTCATCATCAAATTGAACAGGTTTCAAAACGAATTAATATATAGATTATTAATGATTAATCTGTTACTTTTACATTAATTGTTTCGTTTTTTTGTCGTTTTTTTGTTGTTTATTCAGTGAACATCCAAACCTGCAGATGTTCAGTTTATTATCAGATATGACAAGAACAAAAGCATCACATTAACTACCTGATTAACAGTTGCAGCTTTAGTGTATGAATTTGATAGAGAAATATTTCTCCTCTCCTCACAATCAAACACAAAGTGAAATAAGCCTCACTTTTTCTCTGGGGGTGGTGAGGACTATAGGTTTATTAATGTGTGTGACAGTGGGACAGTTGCCCTCACCTTCCTGTTAATAATCCTGTCACAGCAGTTCGTTTCTGGATGACATTAGTTTTGTTGTGTTGATATTAGCTGTGGAGCTCGGCTCCTGCTCCCCTGTGTTTTCTCTTTTATGACCAGATATAATTAGTCCTGAGGGACGGTCATCACTAACAGCAGAGCAGCAGAGTCTGTTAGTGAAGCTGTGTGAGGGGACACACACTGTGGTTCACTGCCACTCTACACTTCAAACACACAGGTTTATTTTAGTTTATTCTCATTGGAAAAAAGAAGCTCTCCCATTTGAGGTGAGCTGAACCTCAAACACAAACTGTTTGTCTGATAAAGTCAATCAATCAGCCGATTTCACTCTTTTTGTCTCATGACAACATGAAAAACACCAGAAAAGATTTGTTCCCTGCTACATTTCACAGCAGTACTTTTTACTACACTATAAGTATTTGACAGATATAGTTACTTGTTACTTTACATCATCTAAAACATGTTGCATCTTTAGATTAAATCTGTATATACAGGAGTTAAGTTTAGGTCATTAAACTGCTCAATGCAACATAAAATAATATTCAAATAACATTTAATAATTTAATAATATAACTCATAAACAGGCTGTACAGTGGTCCTCACAGGTGTCTGTTCCCTGTGTGTCCTCAGGTTTTACCTACTTCTACAAGGGGAAGGAGTACTGGAAGTTCAACAACCAGTTCCTGCGGGTGGAGCCAGGCTACCCACGCTCCATCCTGAAGGACTTCATGGGCTGTGAGCTGATGCCCATCGACCCCGGTCGCCCGCCGGCTGACGACGGCAGCTCAGACGTGGTAATCGAGCTGGACAACGAGGCGAACACGGTGAAGGCCGTGGCCATCGTCATCCCCTGCGTGCTGGCGCTGTGCCTGCTGGTGCTGGTCTACACAGTGGTGCAGTTCAAGAGGAAGGGCACGCCACGCCACATACTGTACTGTAAACGCTCCATGCAGGAATGGGTCTGACAGGGCGGACAGAGACCGAGGGGGGGTGAGGGTGGGAGGAGGAGAGACAGCCCCCACCTTCACAGAGAGGAGGAATGTGGACTTGGACACCTTTAATGCAACACACAGCCACACCTCCTCTGTGTGGGGTCAGCCCACCAGCGGCCCCTCGTACAAAAGGCCACCTCCGGACTTCAAGATGACTCTGCTGACCCCCCCGTCTTTTTAACAAATGGGAGGGGCAGAGAGACAGATTGCGGGGTATCTACACCTGAAATGACCTTCAGTCCCAGTCCAAAAAAAACGAAAAAAAAAAAAAACAGGAGGGTGGGCATCACTTTGTATCTCAGACACTTGACTTCCTGCCTCCCGCCACCCCCCCACCCACCTTTTTTTCTCTGCAACTGCTCTTAATCAGAGGGAGGGGGGGGGGCACACTCTCTTCCCGCAGGGCACTGCATTTCATCTGTCATATCAGGTTGTTAATGAAAGAACTGTTTTATATTTTCTGATCTTGGTGCCCTCCCCAGCTTCATTCTGCACTCTAAAGCTGAACCACTTAATCACATGACAACCTTCAGTCCCTCTTTTGTTGGTTTCTGATTTTTCTTTGATTCTTCAGAGACAGGAGGTCCTCACTGTTCCCTTTAACATGCTCCTGAGGAAGAGACCAAACAAAACCAAATAAAATCTATTTCTCTCCAAAGAGGATCTTTTTTTTTCCTTTTCGTTCTCATTTCAGTTCATCCTTCCTTCCCTTCTCTGGATCCAGCAGAGATTAAGAGTCGGGTAGCTCTGACTGTTGTGGCAGTCTGTTCCAGACACAGGGGCCAAATTATTCTGCAATATTTTAACTCGCCTTAATTATAGATCATACTACTTGTGCTTGGTTTTGCTGTTTCTTGGTGGTTTTTTTTTTCTTTTCTTCTGTTTTGTATACTGCTCTTTGTTTATTTGTAAAAGAAGCTCAAGCTTCTTGTGATTGGTATTTCTGGATTTGATTACGTTACCCAGAGTCCTCAGCACTGGCTTGCTGAGCCGTTCTGGACACAGCCCGATGTATTGTAACAAGATGATGAAAGGTTCTGGAGTAAAGCCACTAATTTTGTGTGTTAAAGTATTTGTTTCTTTTCTTATTTCCATATGGGCTCAGTTAGAGCCTGATAGTCTTGTTATTGGATTTGCTGATGGGACTTTTTAAATTTTATTTCTGTTTTCGGCCCATACTCCACTCAGTTTGAAGACGCGTGCATCCAAATGGTCGCTCTATATGGTTATCTGACGGACCATTGTTTTTTAAAGAAATCCTGTTGACTGCCTTGTTTGAGAGAGCTCACAGTTCCCAGAATGCTCTTTGTCTCCTGACTGAGGACCCACAAAGTGAGACACCAAGTCAACATCAGTGCCTGTGTCAACGTGCATGCAAGCATTTACTGTACAATCGGTTCTGCTCAACGTGGCTTTGAAGCACCTCAGCTGAGGAGGAGGTTTTCTCTTGAAGATGCTGTTTGCATTTACTTTTGTACATTTGAAGTGTCCCCCACCCAACCCCCCCCCCACCCCCACCTCCAGGTACAATTAACAATTAATTAATAAAAAAAAGATTCAGGTGGTACATCTTTGGGAGATCTGCTTGGCAAATGAAATTGGCCTCAGACGCACCGTTAGCCAACTTGCCGTGTCCTGGCGTTGAGGCGAGCTGAATGTGTGTCCGTTTCATGATCCAATACTGCTTTTTCTTTCTTTTACTGTTTTCTGGTTAAAACAAATTGGACATCTCACAGTGACTTCTTTGTGTAAGACTTTGGGACAATGGAGAAACATGTCCTGACAGAATGAATAAATTGATCAATATATGATTAAGAACTGCTTCCACCTCTCTGCTTGTCTTTTCACTGGTGTGTGAAACCTGTCTATGCAGCACGCTCATCACTGTTTATACCTGAAGACACAAAGATAATATAATTCAATTCAATTCAATTCAATTTTATTTATATAGCGCCAAATCACAACAAAAGTCATCTCAAGGCACTTTTCATATAGAGCAGGTCTAGACCATACTCTTTAAAATAGGTATTTACAGAGAGAGACCCAATAGTTCCCACCATGAGCAAGCACTAGGTGGCAGTGGCAAGGAAAAACTTGGGTGGGCGATCATCTGCCTCGACCGGTTGGGTTGAGAGAATAGTGGGAGAAGAACATAGCATAACATGGGTTCCATGTAAAAAATGTAAGGTGATACTAATAATACAGTAGTAGTAATGATAGTAATGATAATTAAAGTATTATAATAAAGAAAAAATATTTATTACTGTAATAGTCAAGTCAAGTCAAGTCAATTTTATTTATATAGCGCCAATTCACAACAGAAGTTATCTCGAGGCACTGTACATATAGAGCAGGTCTAGACCGTACTCTTTATCTTATAAAATTTACAGAGAGAAACCCAACAGATAAATATAGTAAATAGAATTTTACTGACAGATCAACCAGCTGCTTGTTAGCTTAGCACAAAGACTGAAAACAGGGGGAGAGAGTTAGCTTAGCATAAAGACTGGAGGCGGGAAACAGTTAGCTTAGCCTTGCATAAAGACTGGAAACAAGTGGAAACACTTAGCCTAGCATAAAGACTGGAAACAGGTGGAAACACTTAGCTTAACATAAAGAGTGGAGACAGGGGGAACAGCTATCCTGCCTCTGTACCTGCTCCTCTAAACTTGACTGGTGTTCTAACTTGTTTGTTTGATTCGTAGAAAACCAAAGTGTAAAAACTGTCATCACCATGAAGTTATGAGGGAACCAGCCAAGGCAAGTATCCCAGAATGCATTTCACATCACCCACTGGTGATGGTGGAGATTTAGAATATTAGAGATGAAATTAAGTTTAGATTTTGTGAAAGTTCAGGTTTACAGTGCTCAGTTTTTTTGAAATAACAAGGACCAACCAGTCTCAGCAGCTAACAGCCCAGTTTTAATCTGTTTTATAGTTTGATAACAGACATATGTTCTGACTGCATCTCTCTGTTAATCAGGTTATTTTTTGAGAAGAGAAAGTCTCAGTGAAGCTTATCAGGTACAGGTGTGTTGAGGTGTTCTAATTGTAAATAGTACCCCTGTCCTTTGGAGTTTGGACTCCTGAGGTGAACTTGTTGAACTCTTGTTCTGTTTCTATACCTTGGTTTTTAAACAAATGAGATGAAACATGTCAATAAGTGTTACCGTTGCTGTATGCTAGGCTAACCAGTTACTAATTGTAGTTTAATGTTTAGACTGGTACCACTCTGCAAGAAAGTGGACAAACAGATTATCAGTGTATTCCTGTAAACATGGGCTGCCCCGGAGTCCTACCATCTATAGAGAGCGTCATACCCTGAATCAGCTCCTACCACAGTGACCTCTGATCCCAGAGCAGGAGGGAAAAATAAAAATAAATGTTTGTCTCAGAGAAGCTGTGTCTGTGATCTGAGAGCCCAGCCGCCCTCTCTCTGTTAGCTGCTGTATTTTTGGTTGGCATGATAAAAATCAGTGCTGCAGATGTACGATCCAAGTGGTGCGGTGCTGCCATTTATTGTGGAGTGAATGTGAAGCAGGAGCCGCTGCTGTTTATTGTAGCTTGGCTGGGACACATTTGACATACAGTTACTGACAACAGAGACAGAGAGGTCAAACCAGTTTACAGTTTAGAGTTTGTGTGTGATGAAATTACAGTCTTAGGGATAACACTTCCTTGGTTCTCATCACAAGACTGCTCAGTGGAGAATTCGCCTCTCTGCTTTTAGACAAAGGCTTTATATGTTCAGCTATGTTTAGACTGCTGCTTTTTCCTGAGTCTCTTACTCATGCTCTGTTCTCCCTCCATCCCTGTAAATATAGACTGGGAGTGTGTGGGACTGTGCTCTTGTTCACACCTTCCAGGATGCTGTGTACTGTATGTACCAGTCCTCCAGCAGAGATACAAGCAGTTTAGTGTAAAAATGTCAGATAGTGCTCTTTGTCTTTCTTCTGTTTGTGTGTACATGTGTGATTCTCATGGAGCAGAGTATAGAGTGGGTGTTGGTCCACAAACCCCACACTGCCTCACCAGCCACAGTCAGTATCTGTCTGCTTTATAATAAGTCAATCTCTTTCTGCTTCTTGACCCAGTGCATGCTTACTGGACTGTGTGTGTTTGTGTGTGTGTGTGTGTGTTTTTCTATTCCAGTGGGAACCTTATCAGAATCAGAATCAGAATCAGAATCAGAATAGACTTTATTGCCAAGTAAGTTTGCACATACAAGGAATTTGTCTTGGTATATTGGTGCTAAAGGACAGTTATAGTAAAAGAAAAGAGTGAGAGGAACATAAATATACATAATTAAAAAGTAAAGTGTAAAGTATAAAGTGTAAAGTGTAGAGTGCAAAACCTGAGACACCTGAGATACAACTCACCCAGTGGGGTCCAGTTTTCTCTGTGGGATCCAAATCTTGGTTCCCACAGGCACGAGCAGTGCAACCAATAGAAAACAGCCTGCTGATATGCCTAGTGCGGTTTTCTTGAAAAAAAAAAAGGTCCCCACCAAGTGGGGTTTCATGACATGGTGTGTTTGGGACTGCGCCCCTAGTGGTCATTGATGGCATTGCATGGTGTGTGAATTTCCCCGGTGGGGCCACTTTTCCTGACAAAGTGTGTAACTGCGTATATCAGTATGCTTCATATTTTATATAGATTAGTACACTTTTATGTGATCAGACTTTAATTTTATTGAATAATTTGGCCTTAAATCATCAGGAGAACCCATTTAATCAGTGTAACTTCCTTTCAAAGCAGTCTTATTCTGTGGAAAAAATGAATGATATGATGATATGATTTTGATTGCCATAAGTATATAAAAATAAGCATTAATGTCTGTAAATACAATCAATCATTAACTTTTTTTTTTTTTTAAATGTTTATTTTATATTATATTTTATCTCAGGAACACTGTGGGGGAAAATTCTTCACATTTGTGCTATAACTCATATGCTAATTATCACACAAATGTCTAACAGGATGAAATTATTAAGTGAAGTGAAAAGGTCAAAGGTTAGTCCCATTTATGTGAATGTGATCTGTCTTAAAGGAAATCTCCTCTTGGACTCAAAGGTGACCTGGTTAGATTTTGATGGTCAAAGGTCAAAGGTCAAGGTCAATGTGACCTCACAAAACACGTTTTTGGCCATAACTCAATACTAATATTACTAATTATGACAAAATGTTACAGAAATGTCTAATAAGATAAAATGATGAAGTGATGACATTTTCTGTGGCTTTCTGGCCTCCAGGCTGTTCTCCCGACCAGCTTCACCTGTCTATCCAGCCTCTTAGCTGTCCATCAGAAGTGTCCACCCTACTCTGTCTTTATCCTGCCCTCATATTATACACCAGAGGGCCCCTGCTCTTTTAATCTCCAGACCCCCTCCTGCTGGACTTGCTTCTTTCTTGCATAGGGATGTCTAGAATCCATCCCTCAAGGATCACAGTCTGACCCTCTGTTTTCTTGGGCCCCTGTCTCCAGTCTCAGATCACTGTTCCCTGACCATATTCCTTCCTTGACTCACCTTGCTCTTGCTGCCCACCAGATGTGTAAAGATGGAAACGCATAGGCCTGTCACCAACTGCTCAAAATCACTTCTCATCTCAGAAAAAAATATTCATGTAGTAGTAATAATAATAATAATAATTTTCTCATTATTATTATCATTATTATGATTAATAATAATATTAATCATAATAATACATCACATTTCTATAGCGCTTTTTAAGACACTCAAAGACGAATAACAATATCACAAAAGAAAAGAGAAACAGTAAAAAGAAATTAGTAAATTGTATAAAGTTGTAGTTATGTAAATGCCAGGTTGAATAGGTGGGTCTTGATTAGTGATTTGAACGTCTGTAAAGAGTCCAAGTTCCTGATGTGTAGCGGAAGGGAATTTCAGGGGGTAGGGGCAGCGGCAGTGAAGGCTCGGTCCCCCAAGGTCTGGTGCTTGGTTCTGGTGATCGGGGTCAGGAGGTTTGAATCAGCAGATCGGAAACGGCGGGAGGGCGAATGGTGGTGGAGGAAGCCAGTGAGATAAGAGGGGGGAAGGTTATTGAGGGCTTTGTAGGTGATGAGGAGGAGTTTGTACTGGATGCGGTATTGTACAGGGAGCCAGTGGAGGACAGGGGAAATGTAGTCTCTGGAGCGAGTGCGGGGGAGTAACCAGGCTATTTCAGTAGTCGAGTCTGGTGGTTATGAAGGCGTGAATGAGTATTTCTGCAGTGGAGTGTAAGAGGGAGGAGCAGAGACGGGCGCTATTCCAGAGGTGGAAGGATGATGTCCTGATGATGTTGCTGATGTGGGATTTGAAGGAGAGAGTTACACACTGAGGGGGAGGGAGTGACAGTATAAACCATCAATGAGGATGGAGAAGTCCTGGGCTGAGGGCGTAGACTGAATTAATGAATGGATGAATGCATGAATGAATGAACAAATAAATAAATAATGGAGGTCAAATGCAGTGTAGCATTGAAAAGTTTTTTTCAAGTTTTTCTGAAATAACCTAGATAAAAGTGATGGCTGCAGGGATTAAATGAGGGACATGACTAGTGTCACTCTGTATTTGTGCAGTTCATGCAACCATGTTACTAGATTTGCTGAAAATTTGCATAAAAGCAGGTAGGTCGGGGCCGCGACGGCCATTGTGTTGTGGGTAGACGTGGTGTGTTCCATATCGCTTTCGGTTATCCGCCGTAGATACATTCCATTTCAAATTGCCCCCGTCTACCATAGTCCGTCCGTTTTATAGGCCATGACTGCAACATGGGAAGTGGCTGATGGAAATTTATATTTTCATCAGTTTTGTAGAATAGGCCTAATTAATATAAAATTATCGAAACGGACGAGCTTCTTCTCCAAAGCAAATTAGTTGAGGATTAAGGGTATTGTTGAGCCTAAAACAAAACTGATATAAATCAGAAACATCAGATAGAGAACTGCAATAAAAAAGTTTCTGTGCTGCGGAGTCCTGAGTGACAGAAAAAATATGTGGTGGGCACGAATTAATAATTACATTACCTGACTATTTCACAAGGTGACATGAGACCGGGTTTGTCAGAGACAATGTGAGTTTGTGTCCTGCATCTCTTCATCAAACAGCTAATACTGGCTGTACAATGGCCTCTTGCAATATTCAAACTGATCTGCTGATTTAACAGCAGAATATGTTCTGTCTATTTATCTATCTCTCTCTCTCTCTCTCTATGTATATGTATATATACACACACACACACACACACACATATACATACATATGTATATAAGCCTAGATTCTGACAGCAGTGCAGATGTATACATCCCTAAAAGTTCTGATGCTGGTGATGACCCAGATGTGCCAGCTTGGAGGAGAACTGACAGAATACTAGCAAATATGCATTTTGAAATATAACAAGTTAACATTCATTTAAAATGAATGAATACCAACTGTAAATAAAACAGTCAGTGGAATTAACCACCATATTAACCTTGTAGCTCTTGTAAAACCACACCAACTCTAACCCTGTCTAACACACAGGGTTCACTGTCAGGTTAGGTTGCCAAGGTTCTAAGAGGATCTCAGGGACAGTTTAAGATTCACACTTGGTTCATGTCTCTTCTTCTTTTAACTATAAGCCTCTTGTATGTTTCATTTTCAGCTTACTAGAAAATATTTTGAACGGTTCTCCAAAGTATCTGAGGGATCAGAGGCCTGTACAAGCTGCATTGAAAGCACTGGTGATGACTATACTCCATCAGAGACAGTACATGAAAGCAGTCCACAAAAACCTGACCGTCCTGTAACCAAAGGTCCATTTGTGAAGCAGAGGACGTCACAGAGGACCTATCGAAGAAGGACATGGCCCAGAGCTTCTTCAGAGGAGGACAAGAGGACAGGAGGTAAAAACTCTGACGACACAAACCTGTTACCTTTTCTACACAGAACACCGAAAGACAACAGGCACTATTAAAACTACCTCTGACTGGCAGCTTTCTCACCACAGCAGAGCACCTCAGGCTGATATGGAAGCCCATTTCCACGAGTATAAGAAAAAAAAAAACTGCCTGTGTTAAGTCAAAATCATGAGATGAAAAGTCAAAATTATGAGATAAAAAGTCATATTTGTGAAATATTAAGACCGAATTATGAGATAAATCAAAATTATGAGATAGTGTCAAAACTATGAGATAAGTCAAAATTCTGAGATAATGTCAAAAATATGAGATAAGAAATTGAAATTGCATGACAGTGAATTGAAATTATGAGATAATGTCAAAATTAGGAGATAATAAATTGAGATAATGTTGAAATTGTGAGATTAAAAGAAATCATAATTATGAGATGATGTCGACATTATGAGATAATGTCAAAATTACAAGATAAGACTTAATTATGAGATAAGAAGTCATAATTATGAGATGATAAATCAAAATTATGACATAAATCGAAACTATGAGATGATGTCGACATTATGAGATAATGTCAAAAATAAGAGATAAGTCAAAATTCTGAGATAATGTCAAAAATATGGGATAAGAAATTGAAATTGCAAGACAGTAAATTGAAATTATGAGATAATGTCAAAATTACGAGATAATAAATCGAGATAATGTCAAAATTGTAAGATTAAAAGGAATCATAATTATGAGATCATGTCGACTTTATGAGATAATGTCAAAATTACAAGATAATAAGACTGAATTATGAGATAAGTCATAATTATGAGATAAAAAATCTAAATTATGACATAAATCGAAAGTATGAGATGATGTCGACATTATGAGATAATGCCAAAAATATGAGATAACTCAAAATTCTGAGATATGTCAAAAATATGGGATAAGAAATTCAAATTGCAAGACAGTAAATTGAAATTATGAGATAATGTCACAATTACGAGATAATAAATCGAGATAATGTCAAAATTGTGAGATTAAAAGGAATCATAATTATGAGATGATGTCGACATTATGAGATAATGTCGAAATTGTGAGATTAATATCTCACAATTAAATAATTAAAATCATAATTATGAGATGATGCCGAAACATTATGAGATTATGTCAAAATTACAAGATAATAAGACTGAATTATGAGATAAGAAATCATAATTATGAGATAATAAATCAAAATTATGACATAAATCAAAAGTATGAGATGATGTCGACATTATGAGATAATGTCAAAATTATGAGATAATAAGACTGAATTATGAGATAAAAAGCCGTAATTATGAGATAATGTTGAAATTATAAGATACTTTCACACAACACTCACACAAGTAGCAGTTATTTGGCATGAGTTCTCCTATTCAACTTGACAACGAAATGGATTGTGAGCACATTGAAGACTATTTTAAACAGGGCTTTACAACAGATGAAATACTTAATTTGCTTGCTGATTCACACTGGATTATATGGAGCAAACACACCCTTGAAAAGAAAAGCAGTTCTTGTGTAGACAGAATAAAAATGATGTGGCTGAAGTGGCAGTCTTCATTGAACAGCAATTGGAAACATCTGGTCCAGTGTCATGGTTACCTTATTTAGGATAACATATTGTTGGCATGGCGAGGACAGCTAGGTGCGCCACTGGAGTGCATGCAGACTTTTCCAAATTATCACCTCAATTTCAATGTATCATCTCATGATTATGACTTGCTATCTCTTTGACTTAATGTGAGCAGTTTTTTTCTTATACCGCTGGAAATGAGCTTCCATAGGCTGAAAACATTTGAACATCTAAAAAAATATGATGCTTTTATTTCAAAGTTGCAGACATAAATGGTAAGTATTACTGTAAAAGCTGAGAAAGATACTGTCTCTGTGTGTGGCCAAGCCAAAGTCCAGAATTTTCTAATCACTCTTTAGCAAGTTTAAGAAAAACATTGTATACAGTGCTTTCTTTATCTGCACATCAATTAAGAGGCTGATAGTGTGCTATGTTGCCTACTAACTGACATTATCTTGTAATGATAAGATCCTCAAGATCAAAGAAAATGCTGCAACATGTTGATCATCTTAAAACAGGTAGTTCACACACAAAAGATACTAGTGTCTTTATAAAAAAAAAAAGTGGAATTAAAAGATAATACAGTGCAGATTATTTGTGCTCAGTTCACATTTTAGCAATGTTAGAAACTTAGAAACTAAGCGATTAAATGTTTTCTCTCTCAGTACCACCAGTGAAACAAACTGTAATGCAGTGCACTGTTATGATTAGGTAATGTACGGAAGTCTATCTAGATGGCTGAGGGTGTGTTATCAGTTAGCTGTCAGTATCTTGTATCAATATTCTCATAATTCCTTATTATACAGGATCCTCAAGATCTAAGAAAAGACAGCAACCTGTTGAGACTGAAAGTGATGACCCAGAAACAGGGATTTCTTAGACTACATGCACTGGAATATGTGCATATTAGTTTAACTTGCTTTTGTGATAATGGTGTGTTGAAAACATGTCAGTAGTTTACTGTAACTTAATAAATATGTATTTTGGGTGACTATCATTCTCAGTGACAATAAATACACCACCAGTCTTTAACTAATAAATATACAAATAATGGTTACAAAGACGTTCATAGTTGATAGAATTCATATTAATGGTTATTACATACATCATTTCAGGTATTACCTTTCAGGAACAAATTATGAGAGTCACTGCTAATAATGTCACACGTCTTACTGTTTGCATAGCTCTTCATCAATTTACAATTACCTGAATTTGTTTTGAACATCTTTTTGTTACTCATTGTTACTATATGACACAAATATGATGGACATAGTAATAATGGAAATAGACTACCAGGCAGCAGTTATTTTCTTGTATGGTAATAATAATAATTATTAATCATTATCATTATCATTCATTATTTTAACAGGATCTTCAAGATGTAAGAAGGCAGTGACCCACTGACCATACAACAGGTATTTCAAACACTACATCCATTGCTATTACTAATAGTTTTACTTAGTTAATTTAATCTTTTTATGAAAAACATTGCGTTATTGCCATACAGTGCTATAGTTCTGGCTTTATTGGTGTTAGAATGGCCTTGATCGTTGGCTACATTAACCAATGAGAGGTGTTATCTTTCACTGAGACTCCAAAAGCCTGATCTTACCTGAAGCTGTTAAAAACATCTGATGTCGCTCCCTTTCTCACTCACCATAGATGGTAATGAATCAAGTCAAGTCAATGTGTTGTTTCCATGTTTATAAATGCTGTCACTTAAAGAGCCCTTTTCTGCCAGAGTTCATGAACAGACTGCTGACCTCTTGAGGTTGACAGATTTTTGCTAAGCTGTTTAATTTCGTATTGTCAACCGTGTAAATCTCAGGGTCTCACTATGTAATAATATGATGTAATGTGATCAGTAAAATCACCAAATAGGTGAATTTCAAATAATCCTAAATACATTTAAAATATGTAAGTGCTATCCTGAGACTGAAAAAGTGAGACCTCATGTTATTATGCATAAGGGGTCACCCACTCCTTCTGTCAAAGGTCCACTTAGCCTATTATTGTTTAATATTTGTATTTTTGTACAGAATTGATGTTATTTTTATTAGTATTTGCCTATATCAGTATGAGCAGACTCAAAACACATAGTGAAGCCATGATAGCTAGATATTAGCCTGACCCCAGTCCCATTCTGAATATGTCAGTGCAGATCTGAAACTAGGTATATATGGCAACAGGCAGCAGAAAAAACAGCTTACTGACCAACAGCAGGTGATCATCAGGTCTTAAGAGTCTCAGAGAGAGATACCACCTCTATTCTCACAGTGGAGTATAACCTCGTTACTCAAGTACTTTGTAAAAGTAGTCATTGGTTTTGCTTGTGTTATCTATTCTGTTATCAGCCAGTCAGTGCAGACAGCCCAACATTTCATGCATTAACTTGTATCCCTGGAGATTTCCAGTTTATTCTACAGTGTAAATTATATATCAGGTTGGGTACCACGCCAGTCTATGTCTGTTTAAAAAAGAGGTTACAGGTGCTGTGGTATGTTTTGATGACATTGCTGACCAACATTACATGTGAATAAGTAAGTCTCATTACTGCACAGTTAATTACAGGTAATTGAATTGCTGGTCTCCACCCCTGATTTTCTTTTTTCCCCTTGTCTTTTAGAGACCTCAAAGAGGAGGAGCTGGTCAGGTGGGGAAGTTCATGCTATAGAAAAGACCCTGAAAGCTGTCACTGAACCTGGTAAATTACCTGGCAAATCTGAGTGTGCTGCCTGCATTAAGGCCTCACCCGAAGCACTGAAAAACAGATACTTAAAGTGCAAGAAGAATTTACTAACACTGCACCTGTTCTTTCCATTTGCATTTATTGTACTTATTGTGCATGTGTTGAGGATACATGTGTTGATATTATAAGTTCAGTGCACTATACAGCTACCTGTATAAGAGCGTGCCTGTCATGTATGAGTGAGTGGGAGCTCTTATTGTGAAGTGACTGCTATGGTTACTCATGAATAGCATGGTGGATGTTCATAAAGTAATGCTTGTATTGTAACATTGTAACTTGTATTGTATTGTAAAGTAACATATACATAAGATAGAACTTGAGATGCACACGAGACACTGTTCTTTGAAGTTTTGTCAGTTTTGTTTAGAGGAAAACTTTTCTCCTGCTTCTGTCAACCTCTGGGAGGCTCCTCTGTGTAATGTTTGGTCCAGTGTTACCGTGTTGGTTGTGTCACCACCAGAAAACCAGTTTGTGAGTCGGCTCACTAATGCACTGTACTGCGGGAAGGAGGGAACACATGAATGGGCCAACTGTGAATCCAGTAATTGCAGTAGTTTTATATATTAAATAAATGTAACTGACATTTTGAAATACATAAGTTTAACCTGTCTCTACTTTTTATACAGTTGATCTGGGTTCTCACCAACAACCGCATTTTGGAAACGCAGTCTGATGTTACCTGGAAGAGAACATTGTACTTGGTAGTTTACTGTAATTTATTAATTACACTTTTTGTCTCCTCCTCTTTAAAGCAGTTCATATTTTTTGTATTTTCCAGGATATCAATTGGCTAACCAGTGTCTAATTTTTAATTATTTCATTTACAACATGCATACAGTCATGAACTAAAAGAGTAGCAACGAGTAGAACATAAAGCAAAAGAAGCAGCAAAAGAAAAAGCTAAAATTCAATTCAGAAATTGGAACGGGAGTGGGGGAAGAGGGTTTGCTTTGGTCCCCACAGGGACTAAAATTCAGGTTTACAATTTAGGTTTGAGTATTTGATGTTTCATGTGATTTTCGTCTTAGCAAAAATTAGGAATTTAGAAGTTAAAATTATGTCTCTAGACCACTCAGAAAGGGTGGATCCCACCGAGACCCTTCCAGTCAGTCGGTCCAACGGGGTAGTAAAAATGGGTATGTGTGTGTGAGCATGTCACACACCTCACAACTGGAGCCTGGACAAACCCTGTGGCCTGAGTAGCCTTTTCGGCTCCTGTCGGGCTAAAACACTGGTGCTAAACTGACCTACATTGACCAGGTGTTATTTTTGTCAGCCCCCAACATCCTCCTCTTCTTTGTCGTTGTCGTCGTCCTCCTGCTGTCATTGGCTCAAAACTTGAGTAATTACAATGTGAACCAAAGTAATACATTTTTATTTAACCCCCGACTGGTCTGGTGTGGTGCACTGCCTAACGGCTCCTCTAAGGTTACGGACCATAGTGTTGGTTATTAGAGTGGCACAATGAAGCAGCTGACAACAGCGTGTTGAAGGTCAGCAGGGGTCAAGCTGTTTCCTTGGCCCAGATAGAAAAGGTTAAAACATATGAAAGAGATACTCACAGAGATTAATGGTTGTTTACTTGCTCTGTGTTCTGTAGCAGGAGGCACTGGGACATTCATGTCGTACCGTCACACTCTACACTGTGTTTGTTCGATCATATGAGTTTGAGGACATTTAATGTCTGTACTGAAGGTGTGTGACATCTTAAAATTGACCATTAGCTAAATTTCTCCCTGAGTTGCATGGGGCTGTAGTATGAGTGCTGTTCTGCATTTAAAGAGTTTGGAGGGTGGTGTCTTTCTGAAACCAAAAACACAGAAGCAAAATTATTGAATTAAGCAGTGTGTTTAGCTGCAGTCATTACCTTGTCTGGCTAATGAGTTTACCACCTACAGTAGTAATCAAGAGTTATTCCTGTTTAACTGAGTAGGTTACATTTATTCTTTAGGTTTTATGTCACAAAAAAGTAAAATTCCTCTCTACAACCAGCACCTGGTCCTGGATCAAAGTTTAAACTAATGTTAGCAGAAGTTTACACTCCAGCAGCTGCAGTCAAACTCCTTCTCTGAGATAAGTCAGTCAGTCCTCTTTCTAGAAACCTCCTGAATTAAACAATAACAATTTTGTTCTGATGCTTAAGACTCTAACCTGCATTACACAAGAACACAGCTGTTTGGATCATCAGGTGGTGAGGAAGCTAACTGGAATGTAGTTTTAGGCATCGTTTTTTAGTGCTACAGCAGATTCGTAGCCATCAACAGATCCATTTTCCAGAGGTCTCACTTTGCTGGAAACATTAAAAAATAAGTCAGATATACAGCACTGAGTTTTCTCAGCCAACTCACTGAGATAACATTATCTTAATTAGCTAAATCTGCCAGAGACTGTTGCTCTTCTGCTGGAAAAGTTGACAGTTGCCGGCAAGAAATGAGAGAGCTGCTTTTGTCTACAGCTGTCTTAAATCAAGGACTCAGTGTGAGTGGTAAATCTGCCTCTGCTCTCACTGTAAACTCCACATGGCCCTGCAACTAACTAGGGGGGTGGGACTTGTTGTAGTTATGTTTGGGATGTGCTCTGATCACACCCATTTCAAAAAATCAACATAATTTTATACCATTTTTCCCTGTCTGTCTCTGAAAGCTCCACTCTGTCGATCAATAAACACATTTGTTCCCATGCATTCTTATCTTGTTGGTGTGTTCCTGGTTCCGACCCGTTCCCCTGCAGGAACACTGTTGAGCTCAGTCAGTTGTGACGTGACAGGGTATAAATGATTGCTGAGTGTAAACTTATCTCTACAGCTATTTGAATATGAAACATCCATACCTACCTTCTAAAATGGATTTCTTGTCAACCTTTATTCCCAATGTTTTCCATTCCCAGTTTGATCATATGTCATTCCTCCCACATCCATTCAGAGATCCTTGATCATTCCTTCACAGATATGAACAGGGCCGTGCCATGATTTTTCCCTCTTTTTTTGTAAAGAAATAGAATAGTCACTGTCAGTGTGAAAGATGAAAGCCATCTCTAAAATCTCTCTTCGGTCCATTCAGAGGCAAACAGCCCATTTTCATATGTGTACAGCCATAAGCCATCTCTGTAAGAACAGGAGGAGTCAGAAACACAGTACCGTGCACATTATATTGAATGAATGAATCAATGATATCTCTCTGCTGCAGTACACCAGGCTCTACATCTACAAAGAAATACCCATTTCAGTGTCTGCTGGCTCTGAACGAGCTGCTTGGACCAGACGGTCTCATAATCTGTTTCCAATTTCTATCATTTCCATCATTGGGTCCAAATGGTTTTTCGGCGGCAGTGCACCTTCTCGCTGAAATCTGCTTAGAATAACACCTCCATGCATATGAAAATATACCCAGGGCACATTGTACATTCCAGACACTCAAATGAGACACATTATGCTTTTGTTGAAAGTATTTCTGCGCTGCTGTAACCATATTACACTGTTTTTTTTCTAATTGCTGACATTTCATGAGCTTTCCCACCATGTTTTGACTGAAAGTTTTCTAGTCCCTGATTCTCCAGCTGTCTCCCACTCTGCTATTAGGTGCACTGTGTTCACATCATTAAGTTCAGTGGTATGGGGCTGATGAGTTGAGACACAAAGGAACAGAGGTTTAATGCGGCGCAGACCTAAATGGAGAGAAGAAATCGGCCTGTGCTGTAGTTTCTCCTGCTCTATGTCAAGTCCAGTCGGTTTCTCTGCTAATAAACATTTGGTTTAATGGCACTGAAGGCACAAGATGGGGCTGCAGCCATTTTCTTACCATATAAATTAGGGTGATATAGACTCAGGGTAAGAAACTCAAAAACCATCTGCTCATCCATTAAACACATATACTGATTTCACATGGGAAAGCTCCATCCACCATGGACAACTAGTAATAAAGACAATAATGACACAGTTCAGTAGGTCTAGCAGGTGTAATTTTGTTGATTAATTTTCTCATTGCAGTTTAAATAGACTTAAGGGGTCAGTTCACCCAAATTAAAAAAACAAAAAACAGAAACATACACACATTGGCCACTTTATCAGGTACACCTTGCTAGTACCAGATTGGACCCTTTTGTCTTCAAACCTGCCTTAATTCTTGATGGCATAGATTCAGCAAGGTGCTGGAAACATTCCTCAGAGAATTTGGCCCATATTGACATGATAGCATCACAAAGCTGCTGCAGATTTGTCAGCTGCACATCCATGATGCTTGGTTTGAATTTCAGCAGGTCATCTTGACCATGTCTACAGGCCTAAATGCATTGAGTTACTGCCATGTGATTGGCTGATTAGGTATTTGCGTTAATGAGCAGTTGAACAGGTGTACATCTTCACTCATCCTGAGTGCTCTCTGGAAATACAGATAGTTTTGGTTTACTTGTCTTTTACCAATCCATCAAGCAAATGTTGAGATATTTCACATTGTAATGATCTGTTGGTGAAGTTAGATGAAAAGTCAAATGTTACTACAATTATTACAGATAAAGCTGTTGATATCTGAAGTAAATTTAATGGTAAGCTGAGATATTTTACTAAAAAACAAAAACAACCTCTTTATGGTGGCACTGGAGGAAATATTAGGTTATCACATTCTTAGTCTGCTCCAGGTCACATCTTTTGTTTGCTCTCCATCCTTTTGTGTCATGTCCTGTTTAATTGTGAAATACCCACCTTGTCTCTCGTTCCAGGTCCCTTTACTTCCTGCCCCCCTGTTCTCCCTGCCTGTTGATTACTTGACCCATCCTCCTGTGATGCACCTTGTGTCTCATTGAGTATTTAAGCCCCCCTCTCACTCCTTTCTGTGCCAATTCATCTTGTGTCTTTGTACCAGCGTGTTTTGTGTTTTTGGATCTGCCTTTGCCTGCCGTTTTTGCACCTCCACCTGAACATTTGTTCTTGTAAGTTTCAAGTCTGCCATTAAACACCTGGCTTTTACCTAACAACGTGCATTTGAGTCGTACCAGTTGTTACACAGGTGATCACCAAAGGCAGTAGGATTCATCCTCTGAGGATCACTGTCATCTAAATGCCATGTCAATCCATCCAGCAGCTGCTGAGATATTTTACTTTGAACCAACGTGGTGGAAAATCAACCCTATCATCCTGAGAGCCACGATACGAGTGTGACTAAAAATACCTTTGAAAAATTACATTCAATAACAACATCTTTTAACAGAAAAATACTTTTAATTTTTTAAAACCCTCGCAGAGACCACTACAATACACAACTTCCAATGAAAACTGTTCACAGCAAATTTCACCATCACTGTGTCTGTGTGGAGGCTGATAGAGATCTGAACTGATAATATCTCTGAATGGCTGCACACCATCAGAGATAAATAATTGTTTTTCATGAGGTGAACCTTTACATTTTCCCACAGACAAAGGTTAAAATTTAGAGCTTCACTTTTCATGAAGGGACAGTCTGCTAGTTCAGTAGTTAAAAGAGTCTTGGAGCTCAGCTGACTCATGTATGGGCCTATTTTTTTCTTTCCTCCTGCACGGGTCACAAGTTCAGATTTTGTAGGGGTCATTCTGAGAACAGCACCCCCAGGAGGTTCCCTGTTTTCAGTCATTTTTCAAAAGGCAGTCTCGGGAGAAGAGCATCACACAGACAGTACAAGCCCATCCTGCTCTGAAACTGAGCTCACAGCTAAGGTCAACACAAGATGCTTTTACTTATTGTTGCTGTGGGACAAAAATCTCAACAGCTCAGGGAATCCAGCCTCGACCTTATGGTGACCTCATTTTAACCACAATACAATTTGTCCTCTGAAAGAGAAACATGTAACACTTCAGATAGAGTTAAAACATTAACAATTATCTTTTAGACTTTATATTTCTCTGCAACTTAAAGCACTGGGCACAGAAGATTAAAGAGAAAAAACAGCATTAAATGATTGTTAGATTCATTCATAGTCATGTTAATTTGTTGGGACTGTGACTGTGAGGCTGTGACTGTGGAGGCTGTGACTGTGGAAGCTGTGATTGTGGAGGCTGTGATGGTGGAGTCTGTGTCTGTGGAGGCTGTGATGGTGGAGTCTGTCATGGTGGAGTCTGTGTCTGTGGAGGCTGTCATGGTGGAGTCTGTGTCTGTGGAGGCTGTCATGGTGGAGGCTGTCATGGTGGAGTCTGTGGCTGTGGAGGCTGTCACGGTGGAGGCTGTGGCTGTGGAGGCTGTGATGGTGGAGGCTATCATGGTGGAGGCTGTGATGGTGGATGCTGAGGCTGTGGAGGCTGTGATGGTGGAGGCTGAGGCTGTGGAGGCTGTCATGGTGGAGGCTGTGAATGTGGAGGCTGTGACTGTGGAGGCTGTGATGGTGGATGCTGTGACTGTGGAAGCTGTGATTGTGGAGGCTGTGATGGTGGATGCTGTGATGGTGGAGGCTGTGAATGTGGAGGCTGTGGCAGTGCTGCAGTCCCAGATGATTTGTCGCCCATGGCTTCACCCTCCACCGTCCTCTGCGGCACTCTCATTAGTGGAGCAAACACATTATCCACGCTGGCGTCCATATAGACAAGAGGAAGGAGGAGATAGAGAGCAGGAAGTAATGATCCTCAGTGTCCAGGTAAAATGAGCTCTATTAATCACAGCATTGATTGGTCAGCTGCAGGAGGCCCTGCCCCCTCTCTCACTCTTGCAGTTATGAAGCGTGGAGACCGCCACAGATCTGTGGCTGACTATAACTGATATGTTTTGATAGTGGAGGAACAGTCTTTATAGAAACGACTCTTTCCTGGTGCTGTTTGTGTTTTTCAGTGTGTGGAAGAGCAGTCAATACCTGTCTCCCTGCAAATTAAGAAGAATTAGACCTGAAAATTTCCTCATTCACAGATGTGAAACTTTTAAACCTCTCTCTCTGTCTCTGTCTCTGCATCAGCACCACAGTCGGCTTCTCCTCCTACACTTCTCTGCAGCTCTGACCCAGACATCATGAACCTTTTCATTTTTTAGCAGCGTGACTCCAGGGGATTGGGGGGTGGGGGGCCTTCTCTCTGACTGATAGCCACCCCTCAAAAAGATGTATGAGATTTAAAATGAGAGGCCTGAGAGGCCATTATTGTACATCAGCCATCAAAGAGTCAGACACGCTTGCAAACAAGAGACAAACCTAAAAGAAACAATCAGACAGCTGTTCTCCAATTCTGATTCATGTTTCTCTGTCTGTAGAAATGTAAACAGCAGCAGTGTTTTCGTTGTACCTGTTTGTTCATTCACTGCTGACAACAAACTGGAGCACAGTATCAGACAACAACGTCATTCAGGAATTAAAGAAATGTAATAGTTTGTTTTCATGTGTGATTCAGAGCAGCCTGTATCAACACTGTACCCACCCGACTGACGTGGCACCACCACCACCAGTTTGTCCATCTTAGTCCTCACTGTACAGAGGGATTTTCTTCTCTGTATTTGTCTTTATCAGAAATCAGACTGCTGTTTAGGACAGACCTCAGTTTGAGTGCGTTTGATGAAACTACAGTCAGTCAAAGTGAATCCACAGGGGCTCTGGCTGCTAAACGTCTGTCTCCTGACCTTTACAGAGGTGCAGATACGAGCATGAGAACATAACAGGAGCAAACGTATCACTTTTTCCTGCCCTGATTTCACAGCTTCCTCTGACAGTGATAAAGTTTTATCAGCAGGAGACAGGGGATACAATCTCCTCAACACAACTGTTTCTGAGGACCTCAGCAACAAATCTGCTAAATCAACATGGCCCAGACGTTTTACCTTTTTTCTTTCCCCCTCTCTCTTTTTGGTGATTATTTTCAGTGAGTGGGACCCCATGCTCAGGAAGTGTTATACATTTCAAACAGTCTGCAGAGGCTGGCTGCACGGCTACCCGCTGGCTAGCCGCCTTATTTACTTTCCCTCACTTTGTCTCAAGCCTCCATGTGAGGGTAAAGGAGGGGGCTACTCTGGACTGTGAAGGACCCCCGTTTGTTTCTTTCCTGTGCTCAGCAGAATTTTGCGCAAATCTCAGGCAATTAGGATAAGCTCTGTGGGATTTTATAGTCTTCGTCAAACACATCCACATCACTAATATCTAACACAAACATGTTCCTCTCGTACGTGGACGACCACAGGGACCAGGCCTCTGAGGGACACATAGAGAGGAGGACGTGGGGGTTAAAATAAGGTGACAGCTGTCTGCATGAGACAGATGAGTGTGGGAAAGACAGGCAGCTGATGTAAAGGCCTCTGTACAGAGGAAAAGTGGGCTGTGGCCTTGTAAAGCAAAGTGCATGTTGTGTATGCTGTGCTTTATGATGACAAAGGAAGTGACTGAGGGCAGTGGAGGGTATAACCACAGGGTGCACTACCTCCAGGATGTGTGGTCAGTGGCCTGAATATGTTTCTATGTAAGTGTAGTGTGCTCTCAGGATGACTCATGTTTGTGTGTGTGTCTGTGTGTGCTTTTGTTGTGAATCTCGGTTTGTGTTTGGCTTCACACGTACACACACACACGCACACTGAGTTATGGCCCTTAGGCTGTATATACTGTATATGTGCGACATGGTCCAGAGCATCTGAATCAGGTCAGCTCACAGACAGCACTTCACATGTAGGCTATTATCTCCACTAACATGAACACACACTGTGAAGGCTGAACATTAATGACTGAACCTCTCACTCACAAAAAGTTACATTTATACACACAAGTATTTCACACAATAACACATAATAAAAAGACTGGCTTGGCATGGCTCAAATCCATCCATCCATCCATTATCTATACGGCTTATCCGTTAAGGGTCGTGTGGCAGCTGGAACCTATCCCAGCTGTCATTGGGCGAGAGGCGGGGTACACACTGTACGGATCGCCAGTCCATAACCTGTGGCCCAGTCTACCTGTGGACCAGCGTGGTGGATTTAAAACATTTAATCAGCGTGGCAAACAGACTATGTTCAACAGACTCAGTGTGGACCAGTGTCTGAATGTCTCAGACTTTTGGTGTTTTTGTTTGAAAAATGATTCAACAATGAATCACTCAACTAGAACCAACACGTGCACATCCCTTCTTGTTTGTGTCTGGTACCTGCGGACAGTCTGATAATGTGGCTTCACAAGGTTCTGTGGAGGACAGAACACCATTGCATATTTTAGGAGAAAACTGATAGCAGTACTCATGCTTCTGCTGACGAATCCCTCCTTTGTAATCTCAGAGCAGAGACATGTCATGAAAACAGTCATTGAGTTTTAGTTTTGGCAGAAATTGAAAAAATAAACTTGGTTCTGCTGCAGGTTCACAGCAAATAAACTACCAAAAAAACAACAACAACAAAAAAAAACAAAACAAACAAAAAAACAATTCTTGAGTTTCTCAGGACATAAACTAAATTAGATTAAATCAGCTGCCAGTTACACATTCAGACACAACAACTGTCATATTCTTCCTCCTCGTCCTCTTCCTCATTGTGGTCTTTTGATCTTCTGTCTGACAGTGACCTCCTCCATGTCTGTATCAGTGTCGTCCTCTAAACCAGGTTTATTATTAATCATTAATCTCATTTCTAAGAGGAGCAAACACCCAGCTGTCTTCTGTGGATTATAAATAGTTTGTAATTTACCTGTGGATGAAACAGACTGAGGGTGGTTAGTTAACAAGGATCATCTGTCTGTTAACTCCTCTCATTAGAGCTGGTTCATGTCTGTGTTCAGAGTAGACTGACAGTAGAACAGGAGATAAAACATGAAGCTTGCCGCCTCATCAGATCTCTTGGCACAGTGTTATGAATGACCTTGAGACTCGATAATGGGATTTTCATTATTGATGACAGAGTGGCAGGTGTGATGAGACTTTACTCAGCCTCTCCTGTATCTGCAGCTGTACAGTGAGGACAGAAACGTCTGTCTGCAGGCTGGGGGAGCTATGGAGACGTTGGGTGTATTTATAGTTAGTGGAGAGTAGCTGTGGCTCTCTGACAGAGTTACTTAGCAAACCCCTGTGGGGTCAGACTATCTATCCTTTTTACAGGGAAGTCATTATAGAAGTGGATTATACACGACAGCAGAATCTCATTTGCAAACCTCTCAGGAACGCAGGCAGAAACGTTTGGAGTAAAATACTTGGGCAGAGCTTATTCCAAATATAAAACATACATTTGCACTCAATGTGAAAAGCTCAGTACAGTTTAATGTTCAACTCTGAGCCTGGTGTTAATCAATAAGTCAGATGTTTCTCTCAGTGGACACACTCGGACCTGACTTCCTTTTCTGATGACTTAAAATGTCTCTGATTCTGATCTGATTTAATCTCTGCTTTAATCCCACAGCACACTCTGACTTCCCAAATCTATGAGACCATTATCCAACCGTCTGACTTCCTCTGTTCCTGTGTGCTCAGGTCTCAGCAAAATGGATTACAAGCACTGTATCCAAACTCACTTCTGAATGAGTTAGAATGAGATTTATGTTGGTGTAAAGAAAACAGCAGCTTTTTATTATAAATCAGATATCACCAGGTAAACTGAGGATTAGAGTTAGGCTCCTTTAGTTTATACTGCAGTAGAAATAATCTCTGTTTAATGACTTTAACCCCTGAAGTGTCTGAATGTCTGTGGCGCTAAGTTTTGGTGTTTTTAACAACACAACAATGTTAATTGTTTCAACAATGAATCATTCAGCTAGAACCAACACGTGCACATCCCTTTTCTCCAGCAGTTATTGATTCTTAATAGACCCTGAGGAATCATGATTTCTGTGATTTATGTGTTGGACATGTGTTCCTTCATATTTGACTGTGTGTGTTAGGAGGAAGATTATGCTGCTCCTCATTTAGTTAAAATGCAGCTTGAGGTGCTGTGTTATTTCATATCGTGGCCAGAAGTCTGTTTGAACCCTGTTGTCTCAAATCACAAAACAATGATATTATTATTAGAAAATTAAGACTGAGTGAGAGTGAAACTTTCAACTTTCAACTTTCAAGACTATGAATTCAGACACTGATGTCAGCAAAATGCACAGAATAGGTTTAATTTGTGGGAATTGTTGAGTCTCTCTTTGTAAATATTGTAATATAACAAGTACAGTCTAGACCTACTCTATCTGAAAAGTGCCTTGAGATAAATTCTATTGTGATTTCACGCTATATAAAATAAAATTGACTTGACTTGACTTTTAGCTATGACACTGCAGAACCAACACATGCACATCCATTTTCCACAAGTTACTGATTCATGAAAACATGACATGCTGTAATCTGGTGTCATCTGCTGACTGTGTGTCATCTGCGGACTATGGTGTTAAAACAGTATAATAGTTACATTATATTGTCAGGTGACCTCTGGTTACCATAGTGACCATGATGGGAGCAAAGGAGGAAGTCAGGTGAGTATAAATATAGTATGTATAATATATATATAGTATAAAGACAAGGTCACATTAGGAGAAGGTCGGGCTTGGCGAAACACAGTGTTGTTTCTTTTAACTTTAACTGTGTGTTTATTGTTACCATGACGACAAACGGCCGGTGCACTCTTACAGGTCATATCTGAGGGTCAGGAAATATTTGGACAAATCGACATCTTACAGCCTGACACCTCAACTAAGTTTTCAACCACATCCCATGATCCTTCTCAGTGGTGGAGATGCTCATGTCGTTTAGTTGTTATCATGTGACCTCAGTATGGATTATCAGTCATGTGATGTCAGATGGTCCTTTACTGGGGGAGATTGGAGCCCTCCTCAAACTCCAACCAGTTGTTGATATTGAGCTTTGACTCCTTCCCAGGTGATGCTGTGACTGTTTTCTGTGTGGTGTTCACAGATGGACTTTTCTTTATCAAGCTGCCAAAAACATCAAACATCATCATGGTGCTGCCTGTGTCCAGGTTCTGTGTTGACCACTGGTCACGTCTACATTCTCAGACAACATGTAGTCCAGGTGTGGAAAAAAATCTTAGGATCTCAAGATATTTTTTTCCATCAGTTGATATCAATATATATCAGGATATAAATCAAAACACTATTTCTGTCAAGCTTAAAGTTTCCTTTTCCCTCCTCGGTGAGATGTGAAGATATCATCAGGTTAATGTTTTTGTGGTGAGGCATGGAGCTGGAGAAAGTGGATGCTATGGTTTATTGTTGTTGTCGTGCAGGTTTCACACTGGTTGTTTTAGGCAGACCAGCAGCACCTGGTCTGGGTCTGGGACGGTAGAGTTTTGCATAGTGCTCTACAGGATGGTACTGTTTATATTAATCTGCTAAAACAGATTAGTGGTGTTACCTGTCTTTTGAGCCTCAGTCTTTTATCTCACCCCCACTCCTGATGCAGTTGCAGTTACCCAACATTAGCACATGTGCTGCTGCCTGCTGATGCTCCTACACTCTGTGCTGTGTAAATCAACCTAACCTGACATGGCTATAACTCTATTACAGCCATCTGATTGGTTCAGTGCAGCACTATTCTCATCATCATTGGCTTCTTGCGTTTGTCAAAACATAAATGGAATGAGCTGTATCGACTTATCTACTGAGTCTTATATTTCTGTCAAGGAATCTAGGAAGGAAATTTCCTGATAATTATCTTTATCATTTCATTGCCCAGCCCTAGGTATAGTTACAAATAAAATATATTCAGATGGTAGATCAGAGTAAAACATTGATCTCCTTGTCTCAGGTAAAGGAGTTAAAGTGAGGTGGTGTACATGGTTATACAACTGCATCTGAGCTGTCACTGATCGTCACTGATCATTCTAATGATGGAGCATCTACCTTCACCTCAGCCTCAGCACCGTGTTTTACTGCTCCAGCGTTGTAATAGAGAAATGTGCTGTATATGAATCAGGTCACTCCTCCACTATAGTGTGCTCCCTGAAGGTACGTGCTGTCGTCTCTATGAAAGAGGCTAATTAAAATTGGTACTAATTCTAACATGGACTGTGGATCTTATCTGTGACGATCTGTGCGTTGCGTCAAAAGCAATTAAAAGACTGGATGGGCTGAGTTGGCTTTTGTTCCCCAGTCAGTTTAATTAGTGAAATGAATAGTGGAAAAACCAGGATCTCAAGGCCATTCAGCACCAAACTCATTGGATGAGTTGGAGAAACATTCTTTGTCCTTTATTTCAAACTCTGCAGATGCTGAATCAGAATCAACTTTATTATTTATTTATTAAGCAGATTTTCTCTCTGTCTTGCTGTTGTACTGCATACATACAAACTAAGAGAAAACAAACCCTGTCAGTTATTACAGGATTTTTCTTGTGTTTTTTATTTTTTATCTGATTTTATACCAAGCTCCTCTGATTTAACAGATTCTAGGTGTTTCCAGATGTTTCCAGGTGTTGGGCAGTGCTAACCTTAGTGTCTCAAGGCTATAAAACTGAAAAAATCTACTAGCAGAACTGAAATTCCCTTTTTTAATACCCCCACCTCAAGGTAGGTTGCAGCCAATCACCTTCTCAGCAAAGTAAGGTTTGATGATACACCTGCTCTCCCTCTGCAGTCCAGTCAAGAGGTCAATCAGTTTAAAGTCTTCACACTAAAACTTATTCTGCTTTTTAGTAAAGTTTCTGTAAACTTAGTCAGGAAACAGTCGACACCTCCAGAGCTGATACAACAAATCTTTTCAACCACCTTAAAAGGACATCAGTTCAGTCAGGTCGGTTGAACCAGCCTCACCTGTATCTCATGAGGTCCTGAAACATCAACATTTGATGATATACCATCAGAGCAGCAGCTACTGTTTGTTCTGCTGGAGTTGAGTCCACAGGCTGGTTCCAGTCTGGATGTTCTAAACACAAAATTCTCAGAGGAAAGATCACAGTTCACATTGCGGATGGTGATTGTGTGTTTAAAAGACTGTGATATGAGTTTTTGTGAAGATTGCCCACCCTTACCTGAAAACACCACATTAGCCATTAGCTGCAGTTTAAACCCTCAGCCCTGAGCTGTAAAACATTAAACAGCTGATATATATAAGATAGTGTTCAGTGTCTATTTCAGGCCCAGTGTCCTCACAGCACTCCTGTTAAATGATGCAGCATGCGCCAACAATGAAAGCTTGAGCCACATCTCTGCTATGAAAATCCTTAAGCTGCTTAAAGAGACATGTGGTGAGCAGTAAGTTATTTCATACATTTACTGCTGCAGGCATTTTTCCTCTCTCATTAGTTAGTGAGGCAGATTTACAATGCCCAGACAGAGTGGCTGAAATGAAACGGAGGCAGATGGAGGAGTGGTCTGATAGCAGGACAGCCGCTGCTGCTGGTTCCTCCTGATGTCCCTCAGGTCCTGTTAAAGAAGAGTGAGGAACATATGAACACACAGTGTCCTCAGCAGAGTCACGGAGGATGTCCACACACTGATGAGTCAGAAAATATCTGTGGATTCACTCTCATCAAAGCTGGGACCAGACTCCTGCATGCATGATAAACGATGAGTGTGTGTGTGTGTTTGTGTGTCCACCTCTAATCATCACAAACACATGCACATGCAGAGCTGCAGAAGCTGATGATGCAGTGAACACACACACATTCAGTGACAGATAGATGGCATTCTCCAGCCAACCCACCCCATTAGAGTTTCATGCTCTCCTCCCCCCACCCTCCTCCCCCCCCTTGCACCACCAAATCTCACCCAGGGGGTCAACAACAATCTAAATTTCAATTAAAGTGGAAAATGCTGCTGATGGAGACCGAATGAATGTTGATGCCTCTTCGTCTGAGGGGTTCAGGTTTCAGCTGCTGCTTGGGAAAAAAAGCATTTGGGGCAATTATTTCATTATCTCAAATCCGCTCACAGTGGGCTGGGGTTGCCGCCCCGGCCCAGATTAGCCAGAGCCACAATTATTGTTACAATTAGAAAGCAGACAGCAGCAGCAGAAGAGTTTGGCCCTGGGAAAAACTAAATGTCAACTTAAGACTGTTATTAGAAAGCTGAAGGTGAAGAGAAGAGGGAGAATGCAGAGAGGGAGGGGGCAGGTTTTTTTTTTTTTTTTAAATTGTCTGTTTGCCGTGTTGTTCACAGGCTACAGTACAATCTGTGCTTCATACAGAGCCTGAAGTCTGACGAGGATTTAATGAGTTGGAGAAAAAGAGGGAAAAGTGAAGCATCTCCCCTTCACACCAACTACAAACTGCAGAGAAAGTAAAGTTTGGCTGCTGTGGTCATGTGAGGGAGACTGATTCACTGACAGTACAAACAGTGACACAATAATATACAGTCTGTCGCCTCAGTTGGTGACCTTTGACCTGCTGAACTGCAGAGCTCATATCCATGGTCTGTTTGGAGAAGAATAACAAGAGATGGCTCTGAAGCCGAGAACAAGAGGTGCACCCTGTACCTAAGAAAATCTAATTAGCATTTGTATCACAAATCCAGTCCAGCTGCAGTTTACTTACATCATGCCTCTCCAATTACTGTTAACAAAATAAGGGTGCACTCAGCAGAGCAGATCTGTCTGGGTGAGATCAAAGAGGGAAAAGAACAAGATGTGAGGGGATAGAGGGACAGAGAGGGGGAGGCAGAAGGGGGGCAGATACTGGATGGGGGATTTCCAGACATGCACAGATGTTATAACCTGGTTTAACCTCAGTGGTGATGCAAGAGAGATAATAACAGTAAGTGTGATTAATTAATGAGGACTAGTCCTGGTCACTGTGTTCCTGTTGACCATTAACAACAGCTGAACAGTTTGTTCAGCTAACTAGGTTATTCTGTAGGTTCATGGTGATAGATCTGTAGATCTGCAGCAGGTCTCAGAGGAGGGAGAGGATTTATTCACATTCTAGTCTCTGTTGTTTTTTCCTAATAGAGAGATGCAGAAAAAGACTAAGATGTTATTTTTTGCATTGTTAAATGACTCAAGCCACTGTGTGTTGTGTTTGTAGGTTAAGATTCCTTCTGTGTTCATCGTTCAGGAGGTTTTTACCAGGAGCTGAATTATGCACAAAGATTTTGACCACTCCAAAACAAACAGACCCAATAATTAAAACAGGAAAAAAACACTGAATGAAGTAGTGTCACAATAAAAATTACTGTTTATCTGGTGCTCTTCAGTGGACAGGGGATGTGAGTGTTTTTTACTCTGCTTCTTTCTCTGACTAATTAAGAACCAGATGTCCAGTGACAAAAATCCCTCATCTGGTTTAAGAAGAGAGTTTAAAGAAGAAAAAGTGACGGTGACAGGATTTGTAAGAAAGCAGCCGGCTGAAAATGTTTCAATGACCAGTCATCTGGCCTGCAACCTGTGCTTACAGAAAACCCTGCTAACATGTGTTGTTGCTGAGCTGTAGTCCAGACTGCTGCAGCACATTGTACTCACACTGTCTGTGGTTTACTAAACTGAAACCTTTCAACAGGCGAAAACTAATAACATAGATACAACAGTTTTATCTGTTTGTGTGTATGTTGTGGTGTAAAGACCCACTGAGCAACTGAAGGGCTTCACAACATGAGCACACACTCTCTTTCACTAGTCATACTTAGCAGCACAGCTCAGATACTGTTCAGGGGGACCAGCTTCACCCAGAGAGTTTTTAGTGAGGGGATGATAATTGGAGATCTGAAGAGGTCGTCCTCTCCACTAATTGACTCCCGCATAAAAGTGGGCCCTAGATGGCAGTTTCCTGCCTGACTCCTATCGATAGTTGATATTAACATGGTGGTTAGGTGGCAGAGATGGCGTTCAGAGATGGCAGCGTAACTACTTTTTGATTTGTTTCACGGCAGGGAAGGAAATGGAATGGGGTCTTCAGCACCAGTGTGTGTGTGTGTGTGTGTGTGTGTGTGTGTGTATCCAGTGCCAGGAACACATAATGATAACCATAGTCATAACATTACCGTCTAGGCGTGATAATGTTAGGAGCTGCGGTGTTAGTGAGAGCTAATGTGAACATAATGACAGTGGGTCTGATTGCTGGGGTGGTGGGGTGTTGTGGTGGGGCTGGTTTGATTTTAGAGAAGAAGCTGAATACAGAACAGACACCAACTCTGATGCCATGTGACCCACATTCATTCATCTCTGTGCAGACAGACAGCAGCGTGTTCTCAGTGGCTCCAGTTCATTAGATCACTGTATGACAAGAAGAAGAGAGCCAATGCACTCAATGTTCTTCATTGTAGATGAGCAGCAAGACTTATGATGCTGTAGTGATACACTATGAGTGTTCACAACTGTATAGGCTAATGACACAAAGATCTGAAATAACAGCCTCACACTCTTTAAGACCTGTCTCCTAAAATGCATCTGTTGGGAAGACCCTGACTCTGCTCACAAAATGTCAGTTGATGACACCTTAGACTGTCCGCTCTGATCCTCTCAGCTCCAGTGTCAGGTGAGTTCTACCTGCTGAGAGCTTTGTGCCCATCACAGCAACGTTCACAGCTAAAGCTGAAACTACTGGTGTTATTGTGACACCAATTTTGTGTCTGTATGAAAAACAAGAAGGGATAATTGAACATATTGAACAGACAAATCTGATTCAAGTCTGAGTCGGGTACAGTCTGACACTTTCACTATCTGAACCACTGACTTAGGTTTTTGAGGGTGCTACGAGTGGACTTTGTCATCCCAAAATGCAACACACAGTGGAAATGGCTGAGGGCGAACTGATGGTGATTGACTGACAGCATTACTCTGATGAAAAGAAGAAAAGAAGAAGAACAGACACAAGTATGAAGAGGCAGCAGCTCCTCTCCTCTGTCAAAGCCATCAGTGGTGATCTCACATCACTGAGGAGTCAAGCAGTGTTGCTTCACTGCCGGAAATCAGCAACAAGATAATCAAGCTCAGTGGAAAAGGATGCAGCAGGTTGGCGGGCGATCAGCTCCTGTTTAGGAGGCTTTCTGACTGAGTCAAGTCCCAGCGGAAGAACTCATTATCAGACTTTAGTAATGTGCAGAAATTAGTTATCCTCTTTGTTGATAGGTGGAGGAGTGTTAGGCAAATGGCAACACAGGAAATGATCAGCCTTAAGTGTGTCTGGGAAACACTGGACACAGAGCCTGGGCTAACTGGACTGTTTACCAGGGTTAATAATATTGGGAAATTGTACTGATAATAAGGAAAATGAGGAAAATATGTTTGCACTGGTGTACATAGTATGTTGGACAGATTTTAGTCTGTAATTAAAGAGGACAGAAGGCTGATAATGATGTTAGTGCTGTCAGACATGATGGATGCATGTCAGAAGGCTGTGAGTTGAACCAGTCTGAGGACATGAGAGGGGTTCTTTGTGGCTTAGCTTGCTGAAGATACTGCCTGTTAGAAACTAAACTTGTCAGATATTTCTCTGCTTAGTTAAAGTGATGAACCAGGGAGAAACAGCTTCATGGTAATTTTTTGAAAACACATTTCTAAATGTTTGGCAGCACTTTCCTCAAATTAAAGAGCCATCGTATTCTCACACCTCATTTGTTGTCGTTCATCTCTCATGTGTCTGTTTAGATGTGTCATACATAAGTGATAATGTTTCAGCTGTAGTCTGTTTTCTTGTGTGTGCAGGACTATAGTCATGATTTGCCAGGCTGTGAGTGGATTATGATATTATTCAAGAGGTGGCCAATTAAACTAAATTTTAACTGTGTCATCCAGTGAAGGCCTAATGAAAATGCAGATGAAGAGCAGGTCTGGAAACAGATTTCAGACACAAACAGATTTCAGATCAGATTTAGTGAAACGGTTAAAGGTTGAGGTCATGTGCCAGTTTCCTGTGGCCATCAAGAGCCACATAAATCCAGTCCACGGGTTTCTCCTCAGTCACCGTGGTCTGACTGTGTTCTGCTAAATCATTTTTATACAGTAACATGACTTTCCTGCTGTTTAACTGTTCAGATTCAGATTGGAACTGGTTTCTACTGGCTGAAACCATTAACCTCTACACACAGGGTGATGTATTACTGATTGTTCTGGAGTGAAAATACTAACCAGCATGTGTTGACTGAACCATGTGACACGTCAGTGATCTCTGTGTCAGTGCATTGCCATTTGGTTGATTAACTTTTGAGATGCTAGTGTGCCTGGCTCCCTATAGTGCTTTACTGCTAATTATTTATAAGTCCCAGCAATATGGATCTGAAGTGCTAATGAGATGGCACCCACTGCGTTGGCCCCCCTCCCGTCAGCAGCAGGGCCAGGCCTTAGTGAAGGTTTTAAAAGCGTGCCATCGGCTGACACGTGCCATGGACTCAGCTGCTAATGAGGCTTCAGTCATTGATTCAATGTGGCTGTGAAATGGACTAATTTTTTCTGTGTGTCATAATAAATTTACGGGGTAATGATAGGTGTCTGAGCTGGCTGCAGTCAGAGAACGTGACACACTGCTCAGGATACACCAAATCTCTCCTCACCGTCACTCCATCCTTACATCTATATCACCTCCTCCTACCTTTCCCTCCCTCTGTTCCTTCCTTTGCCAGCGTTGCCATCAGTCCTTACTGAGGCTGTTGCCCAGGCTCATCACGCAAAGTGCCACTGGCTGCAGCTGAATGCATCTCTATGGGCTTGCAGTGAGAGCCAGGGGACAGGCCTGAGGATACCTCTGCCATGACACTAATGCACTGACTCAGCGCTCAATGCTCAACACTGTGGCCCGGACAGGTCCCTCAGGGGTCTGGACACAGACATACAAACCTGCACGCACACACAGGAAATCAAGTCTGAGGACAGACGAGTGTGTGCGTGCATAAACAAGTGCAGAGTGAAGATGTTTGGATAGGTGTCCGGAGATTCCTAAATCTTAAATAATATACACATGCACATAAATATACAGAGAGAATCAGGCATGCATTGGGACTCCTCGAGTCCTAATCTGTTCACATAGAAATCAGACCATAGCCCGTTTTCCAGCTAGCATCTGGAATACAAAAACACACCCTCTGGCAACCCGCACTCTTCCAAGATAAAATTTGCTTCCTTACAACAGCGTTTTGTGTTTGCCTCTCTCCCCCCAAGCTTTATTTCCCTCACGGAGGAATTCTTAGAAACACACACACTACACTTGGGGGATTTTGTGGGGATACTAGGAGTGTTGCAGTTGTCGTCCTAACAATGATGATAAATGGCACAGAGACAGGTTGGAGATGGGTTTGTTTGTTTGCATCAGCATCAGTTGTCCTGAGCAGAACGGTGATAATGCCTTTAATGGCTAAATCTCCATCAACTTCATGAGCAAAATACGCACACATGCCCAGACGCACACAATTACTGTCTCCTCCATATGTTGTGATTGCTCTTCCTCCTCCTCAGCTGGCTCCTATCTAGTCCTCTGCTGCCCCTCTCCAGAAACATGAGAAACAACCAACCTTTTTCCAGAGAGATAAGTGGTGCGTAATCCATCACTGTGAGTATAATCACATCGCTGTAATTTGTGAGTTCTTAAATCAGTCTGCAGACATTGACTGGACTGATCCCAGTCTTTACAGTGTTTCTGTTAGCAACAACCACCGGCCCATTTCACAGGCTGCTAGCTAACATCACTACTGCTGCGTTAGAACTTATTGTGTTTAGACAAAAATGAATTTAGTAAATATACTTATAAGTTGCTTGAACATCCAATTGGATATCCAAGGAACTTAAATACACATCTTAGGTACTTCAGGAAACCCTTTATTTAATGAGGTTACTGGGCAAATAGTTCTCAGAGAACTTCTTTACTACATTGAAGGTGCCTCAAGCAAGAACCTCAACCCATGAGTTCCCACAGGAACCACTGGAGTACCAGTAGTGGGTTCCAGTAAACACTCTTTCACTTACAGCTTGGGGAGCCCTTTACAATCTGAATGTCCTCGCTAACTTCAGAATTCCAAGAAACTAAGACCCAAAACAGTTCCAGGTTCTTAAAAAGGTTCTTTCATTTATTTCAAAAAATGAAATAATAAACTAAAATGATGGTTAGTGACCCAAATGTTGTAATTATCAGTGTGCCATTTATCAGTTATCATTCACTCATTAGTGATATTGTGGTTTGTTTATGTTTGAACTTCTATGAATTCAAGTTCCATTTAATGGATATTAAAGTGTATTGATATGGAACTTTTTTCTTGATTGAAATTGGATTTATGAACAATGCTTTGAAACAAGCACTTCCATAAAATCATTAAGCTAGTATCACACTGGCAGCAGGCCCCTTGTTCACCAAAATAAACAGAGCAGCCATAAACAAGTTATCTCCAGTCATGTCATGTGCTGAAGAAAGCCTTTAACCATAAGACAAAGATAAAAAAAGAATGTATCAAACCCGAGAAATCCACTGATTAGTTAGTTAGTGATGATAAACAAGACCAAAGGAGGAAACCAGAGAAAACTGTGGAATGTCCAAAGTGACAGTTGAATCATCAGAATAAAGAAAATTATTATCATTAACACCACTGTAGTGTGTGAATAATCATAGCCGCGACACTAAAACCACCCAAGACATAATGTGCAGTAAAATATCTTGAATTCAATGGAGAACTGATGGATGAAGGTGAAACTGTTACAGAGATGCTGTGAATGAGCAGATGTTCACTCCAGCTTCAGTATCGTTACGTGAGCTGCACTGAATTAATCAGAACAAATTACATGTTGGTCTGTGACCCGCTCAGACTTGTTGTTTTGAAATGATAATTGTGCTCAGTAGCAGATCAATGCTGTTGATAGTTTTGTTAACAGGCGAGTTGAGTGAGGAAGAGGAGGAGAGACGTCCAGTTTGACCTCTCACTTGAAGCCAGAGAGACAAACTCATCTGTGCTTGTGTGTGCTTGGCAGTTAAGACAGAGCCTGTGTACACACAGCCACCGAGGCCTACAATATTTTCCAAAGGAGATGAATTTGTTTTTCTTTTGTGGTTGCTCAGATGGACCTCAGACCTTTCTGCTGAACCAATGGAACAGATGGGATGTGTGTTGTTAACGCTATTCTAGCAGCAGCTCTGAACCAGGTTCCTACTTTCAGGACAAGATATGGTTGGCTTCAGGACTGATGGTGTGGATAACTGGACACATGGTCTCGTACCTTCATTAAAGCGGAGCGTATCATAATGTAATCAAATGTGACTTCTGAGGAGACCCTTCACCCAGGCTCAGCCACTGTTGATGTGATCAGGTTGCTCAGACTTATATTTCTGCTGTTTAAAAGATTTGTCAGTGTTTTGCTGTTTAGTTTCACTATCACTGGTGTTCAAGGGATTTACTTAATGACTACACACTGTAAATAATTTAAGCCACACACTGTAGGCTGAAGCTAATAAGGTAATAGTTAATATGAAAAACACTGGTTTTGTGTTTTTGATAAACAGCAGGATTTTCTTCATCCTCTCTCCGCAGTTTCAAAATAGAAGAATTATCTGATAGATAATATAAATACATTATTATCTGATGCACATACTGTCAGTATAGATGTAACTATTTAAAGGTTATTTTAATAATAAGCTCAGTCAAATCAAAAGTATCTCTATAACACATCATTTTCCTTACGCACTATATAAATAGAATTCCAGCCACTTAGGAGCTCTTATTGATTTTGTCCACCGTGACAATTATGAGAACATAATTTGTTCAGGAAGTTGATCAGTTGTCAGCACACATCAGACAGCTGAAATGATTTCTAGTCAACAGTCTGACAAGAGAAGTTAGTGCTAAGAATTGAGGCAGCCTCATTTTCTAGATTTACTGGCAACACCAGCGCCTGTCATTATGATGCCAATGAACAGGACCAGATCGCTTTGTTCAAGGACCCATATTGCATCGGGCTGCAGAGGCCTTACACCTTTACCCGGCCTGTAAAGAAACAAAAGGGTGGCTGTAAACAGGGGAACCTAGAGAAACGTGATTGAAAGTCAATGAAATAGGAATGAGTCCCATTGATCTCTGTCACAGATACACAGTGGGAGAGTGACAGAGGCTGCCAAACAACCCATTTAACTATAATGTGTAAAGGCCCAGTTACTGAATCAGTCATCCACACAAGTCAGTCTGCCAAACTGTCCTGCAAATCAAATAATTGCTGCCTGACAGCGACGGTAATAGCTTTGAAAGTAATATCATCTGTAGCCTACCGTGGAGAGTGCTGTATTACTCTCACAGCCCTGCTGCCGGGTGGGGAAAATTATTTTGCATTTCCTCAACAACAAATTACTATGTGGATTTCTGTCTTGGTCTGTGGTTTGCAATTTAATTTATGAGTGTGTTGCTGTAATCAGCCTCTGTACACTCAAAACTGAATTTACACAGAAATTTGATTTTCTTCATCCCAAAGTTATTTTCTAATTTATGTGTATAATAGCCACGCTACTGTTAATGTAGCTGAGATGGTAAAGAAGAGACACTGGTTTTATAGCAGCAAAAGACGATAAGAAGCAGCTTGTAGTCACGGATCATTCATATGGGACAGAAAGGAGATGTATTTGATTAAGAATTTATGAATAATTAGTGAAATTATAATCTGCCTATTGCAATCTGAGTCCAGTCCATTATGGAATTTGTTCTTCAGCATCTGTTTTGTCACTCAGATGGTCTCTCTTCCTCACAACATGTGACACCAGTATTAAAGCTGCTGGGAATATAAACTATCCCTATCACGTGATCAACGATCCTATAGCATCAAATCCGGCAACAAAATACACTGTATATATTGCAACATGCACAATTCCCTGGTATATCTTCTTCTGTCTGGGTGCCGCCTACACCTTTAAACAACCAGAGTGGTGATTTGATGAGAAAAATAGTTTATAATAACCTTAATAATAACACCCGATATTATCTGGTTATTATTAAGTTATAAAAATATTTTGTGTGATGTATTATTTACAATATTCGCCTCACCCACAAAGCTTTCCCTTTCCATTATGGGTGATCTCACCACCACACACAGCTTCCTCAGTCTGTTGTTAGTCTACAGGCTAGACCAAACTCAAGGACAGCTCATCCACCAGGTTGTCAGGAGGCTCAACTCTCTCTCTGCTCACACCTTCCCCTCTGCACACACACGAATTTCTGGACCTCTGAGTTCTACCTCCCCTTTCAGATGCTGTTTGCAGCATTGACTGCTCTGTTTGTACATTATGTCACTTTAACCTGCTATGTGCCTTAAGTCTTTCTATTTATTGGACCTGTTGTTGTGTTGTAGATGTTTATTTTATTTGTATTTATTTTATATTTTATTATTCTTAAATATTTTTATATATATTTTTCATGTGAATACTATTTTGTTTACCTTGTTGCACCGTGAGTCTCAGAGCAACAAAATTTCAATCCTCTGTATGCAAAGGTGACGTATGGGTGTAGAATTGACAATAAAGCTGACTTTGACTTTGACTTTGACTTTGACTAAAACAGAGTCAGGTTTATACAGTATCCTTCTTTTAGTCGTTCTTTCAGTTTTATAGAATGTGAAACAGTTAAAGCTCATTATATCAGAATGTGGCACTTTAATGAACAGGATTTATCTGTTTTTATTAAAAGAGAAGATTGTTTTTCATTGAAATGTCTGGTTGAGTTTAGGAATAAAATGTCAAATGACATTTAGCTGCTTTTTTGTGGATTTGATTTGATTGGAAGTGATTATGTTAAATCAGTGATGATATTGTGTCATATTGATCTCTGGTTCTTGAGTCAAATGAATTATATCGAGAAGACTTTAGAAAACCAGCAGATATTGAATCGATATAATATTGTATCATGATGAAATCAGACGCCCACAGAGAGACCAATTCATATCTCCACTGAGACAAGACAATATCTCGTGCCTTGTTTTCATACAAATGTAAAGTTAGCGTATGTTATAGCTCAGAGTCTCTCCTGCTGGGCCTCTGACAGTGTTGTCAGCTGGATTTAACTTGGCCAATGTGGTATGTGTATGTGGTGAGTAAATTAAGCAGTAAATTAGAGTAAATTAGACTTAGGCAGAGGCTGGTTGGGAAAACAGGTTGTCACATTTAAGCCATTTGTTCCCATGAAAACATGACACGCCTCATTTCAAATAAAAAGCAAAAAGAAGTTCCCTGGCTGAAAATGAAGAGGATTATTTTACGAGCAGAGAAACAGCAGTGAGAGCTGAGGCAAAGATGTGGTAGCTGTTGCTGTGTCAGACCCTCCCCGGCTGTCTGGCCTCCCTGTAGGTCATGCTCGGCTGTCTTCAATGACACATCCGTCTCTCTCTGAAAGCCTGACCCCGCAGTACAGCTCTGGTTACCTGAGGGGCCTCCCCTGAACTCTGAGCCCATATCAAAGCAAGGAAGGGGGACACATTTCAGACATCCAGGCAGAGAGGGAGCAGAGCTGTCGAGAGACTGTTTTCCTTCTCTATACATTGGATTCATCTTGATTGTGCGAGGAAGTGCTCTTTCCACTAATTCATTTCTTCAGCTTTTGTCACTTATAAAAGATGTAGCACACGAGAAGGAGGGAGATGTTATTCTGCCTGCACACCAGACATTTAACCAGTGACCTTCATCATCAGTATAATGGTTTAAAATGACCAGGTGTTGACAGTCCGCTGTCATTAAAAAGACGTGACATGAGGACAAATTAAAAGGAGGCAGAAGAAGAGGCTGATGAAGGGTGGTATTAGGAAAATATGCCGTAGCAGATTCTTTCTTCTGCCTGCACACAACTTCAATTTAATGTTAATACCGAATGAATACTTTCAGAGTTCAAACATATCAATCCAATCAGAATTACACAGGTGCTGATGTGACAAGTTTTCAGCCATGACACAGCCTTGGCTCTGTGGACTTGAGGTGAGTCTGTTGGGTCCAATATCCTGTTGGATTGCTTTGAAATAGCATACAGACATTCACTAGCTGTGTCATGTGACTTTCCAGCCACCTTGGACCTCGTAATGTTTGCCATTGGGGTCAATGAAGATGTGAAGAATTAATAAGGACCTAGAAAACACAACCACAGTGTTGAGAGAATCTGACTGCACTCACACTGAGCTATGTAATTATTTGAAGGCAGATGTTATTCACGTGGTCGCTACAAGGGATTGTGGGACAACATTATCTCCTACTACAAAGAAGGTCCAGTTCCCTGATATCATGTCTTTCTCAGTTAAGACTCTTTAAAAATATTATTCAACTGCAGCTCCTGTCTGTAGTGAGGAACACTGATTACTTTTGTTATCCCATGACCCATATTTTTATGACTAGCGCCATTAATGTGGCCTGATTTTTAGATTCATCCGTCAGCACCATCATTCAGTCAAAAGTTTCTATTTTCATTGTCAGGTTGATGTTACAGGCTGTATCACCTGACCCTCATTGGTAGGTGTGGTTAGGTGATGTCACAGGGTTTTGAGTACCCTGTACATCACTGCAGCCAGGTGAGAAGTTAGATCACTGGAGATTTAAGATTTTCAAGGAGGTAACATGCTCCATATTAGTATGTAGCTAACAGAGCTGGTAGAGACACACAATTTTCTTTTCATCCACTTTGTTGCAGGGAGCCAGCTCTGGCGCTGAGGCACCTTTGTCCGATGTTTTCATGGAGGAAAGTATCATTCATTTCCCTCAGCAGCATGGATCTTATTATCTCGGGATTATAAAAGCAGCTAGACTGCAGGTCTACTTTCAAATTTGAGCTCCATTAGCAGCTGAATGCAGGGGCCAGCTGTGAGTTTACACTTTGTGGACAGAAGACATCCATAAACAAACCCCGCAGCCACAACACACCAGCAGATGGATCATTTAGTGTGAAAGCAAAACACTTTCCTCCACTCTCATTTTGTTATGCCTCATTGCTCATATCTCCTGCATGGCTTTTCCTCCATCAGCCTTTTCTGTCTGCTCCTGTTCATCCCTCGTCCATTTCTTCCTTTTCGCCACTGCTCCATCTGTTGGATCACAGGATGGTCATCACAACACAATTTTATATCCAGATGTCTTATATTACAAAATGCATTTGAAGGATTGGTTTTTTATATGTATCAGGCACGACAGGGCTGAGCTGAAACATTGTCATGCCTTTGCAACATCGCCTGCATCACCAGCTGTTGTGCATTTACGCTTCATTTGGTCCCGAGGTGCAGCTCATCTCTGTGAGCCGTCAGGGCTCCTGACATGATGGAAAGGTGGCAGCAAAGACAGAAGCCTGCAGGGGATCCTACACAGCCTACTTCTGAAATGAATTAGCAATACACACCAACAGCAACAACCAAATAGCCCAACAGGAGGTAAAATAATCTCACAGACTCGAGTAGATAATGATAAAAGTCTGTTTGTTTGTCTTGGAATGAAGTTGTATCAACACTGGTGTATGTCTGAAATCAGTTTTCATACAAGTCCAAAACGCTTTATAGTTTCAAATATGCAAACTGCATGAGGACAATCGCAGCTTATGAGTAAACAGAGGCTCAGTTATACTATAAATGACACTGATGTCCTACACAAGCAGAGTGTTGGCCTTGTTCTTGGTTATATTTCCTCCTTCCTGTCTCCCCTGCTGAAACAGGAGCATTTTCTCAGGACGGAGGCATCCTGCAAACATGTAATGTCGCGGAACAAACTCCTTCTAGGCTCAGAGTAGCAGCCTATTTGTCTTGCTCAATCTACCAGTCAAAGGCTGACAGAGATTTAAGGGAGTGAAATAAAGGCAGCCATCGTCTCCGGGTAAACAATGGAAGTCAGAGAAGAGGAAATACCTTTATTTCATTATTTTAAGGACAAAACACAAAGTACAAAAGCAACTGGTGAGAATTCAAAATGTTTTCCATCAATGCATCCAAAAGGCTCTAGAAATATCAGAGCTGCCTTGAGGAGGAACTGAGAAATCCAGCAACCTGGAAGCCAACAGTTGGCTATAAGTGTGGCGTGTAAGAGGACTATTTAATAGCAGGCTATTCAGACAGATAGACAGAATATAAAAAGGAACATTCATTTTCCTCCTGGCCATGAACCATCCTTGGGACTTTATTCGCCACCAGATGTGAAAAGTTGGTTTGCTACAAACCATATTTTTTCATCCAGCTCTGGGCATTGGGTCCCAGTCAGACCTTCATGGGACACACACAGAGAGGAAGCAGAGGAGGGGCACTGCCTGAACTCCCACGTTGAGGGCTGTGGACTGTGTACAGGCTCATATTCACAGTAAACCTCCTCTTCAACACCTCCCCACCCCCACCGTGATGGACGCGCCAGGATTTTTACTTTATAATAAACTGAGTCATCCTGTTTCATTCCCCTATCCCCTCCAGTCATTATTCACCTAATTACCATCATCCAGTTCACACCAGTCTCGTGCCTTTCCCAGCTGCTAACTAAGCATCACACCACTGTACAGCCTTAGTCCTCACTGACTGAGGGAAATGCTGCAGTACCTGTTTTACACTGTGTTCAATGACTCTCGTGAGGCCATTAAAATCCAATGATATTCTAGTGATTGAGTTGAAATGTTTGCTGAATTAGTATTTCCAAGAACCATATTCTGTATTATCATTGATGCTCAGAAAATCACTTCAGAGCTGAGCTGAGCTGAATCAATGTGGATTACAGGATCAACTCAGATTGGTGTGGGCTAAGTATACACTGGTAGTAGGAGGCAGGTGGGGAGGCCATTGTGTTCCCCCCAGAAAGTTTAGGAAACCCTGTTAGAGATCTGACACAACCTCCGTAATAAACTTTCCAAAGTTTCAAGTTTGACATTATTGACGATGATGGAGGAGGAGATACAAACCTTCTCATATGATCCTTCAACATATTGTGTGTGGATTAAATGACAGCAGGTTGCTGAAGGTAACTAATGTCAACATAAAAGGAATGTACTCTTATCTAGTTTAAGTGCGATCTGCATAAGATCACCTGAGCTGTATCACAAAACAGCCTGAGGCTCAGACTGGCAGAGACAGAGAAAACCACAGACGGTCAAAACCAGGTTGACAAGTTAGAGGTCGCCCAGAATCATTGAGTCCTACTCAGTCAGGGAGTCGCTCACTGTTTTAGATAACTAACAAATGAAAAATGTACAGTTTGTTCCTCTTTTTCATTAAGTAAAATAATTGGCAATCACTGCAGTAAATATGTAAATATGGTAAAATAAAGTAAATAAATTGGAACTGTTTGGAGAAATCTGTTCAGTCTGTTAGAAGTAAAACTGACAGTATCAACGCATAGATGGTGCTGATAATATATTGACAAGTCAATGTTTCACTGTAACCATGATAAAATTCCAGATACAGTTTAGATATTTAAGACATCTAGAATATTGTGATTGATCTATTTACCCAATCAATCTGAGGATTGTCGGCCAGTCATGAGACATGTCACCAGTGGGGTTTCCCTTCTCTCAGTTCAGGGTTCTCTCAGCTACTGAGTAAAAAGTTTTACCTTGATTTTCTTTTAAATCTTAAAACAAAGTAATTAATAAAATGTCATAAACAAAAGGACAGTTTGAAAGAGAGAATAGTTTTTTATGTAAGTGTAATATTATTGAAGTGGTAGTATTGTGTTGTCCCAACTCATCAAACCTTCTCTTCCATGAAGGACTGTTGCTGTTAATGATGCTGTATCGTTGTTATGTTAATCTTCGTTTGAGAAATATTCTCAATCCAGACCGATTGTTCAAAATGTTTGATCCCAGCTTACAGCCCTGACAGAGGTGATGACACATGTTCAGAAGCGATGAGTAGATCAGCAGATTATCCATTGTCAATGGAGATGAGTTGATCTCAAACAGCCTAGAGTTTCAGATACATCTCCTCAGTTCTCACAAGCAGGTGCCCAGACACTGTGGGATTAGGGAGGCCCTGATTGATTTAGAATCAGGATCTACAGCATCTCTGCCAACTTCTCTTTAGTGAAGGTGGTGAGAAGTTTAAAACTGTCCAGCAAAGGATGGATGAAACTGATTTAGGAGGAACCCTAATGTAAGACCTCTGTGATTAAAGTAACATGAGAGAGCAAGAGTGAGAGAAGCCTGGTCCTGAGGTGGTTGGAAGGTTCCCGAGTAAAAACCAAATCCTTGTGTGTGATACTTGTGTCTTGAATAAGGAGAGGCACCCCCAGCACAATCAGAAGAAAGATGGAGATGTAGACAGAGAGGTAATAGTCGTCACTGCAGCAGCTCATTATTCCACATTTACATGTTGGTCAAAGTGAACCTGGCTGGCTGGAGGATCAAAACACAAATCTCTCATTTCTGAGCAGGTTGAGTTTCTCGCCTGGGAGAGCAGAAATGGGTCAGGGATTTTATTTGGATGCCTGCTCCATTATTTGATGAAGTGCTTAAAGTTTCCTGAGGTCTAAGTTAAGATTCTCTATGATTTCTCTGGCTAATTACATCCTGAATAATTTGTAGCCAGTCCACCACTCTGGATATAACATCTGGAGCACAGACTGATGGAGAAGAATGTTGTGTGAGTCTGTGTTCAGATGTATGTGAGAGAGCCATGAAGAATTAAACAAAGAGAAGTCTTGGCGCGACAGAGGAATGCACATGGATGACAAGGTAACTGATGTAATGCCAGAGCCGCAGGCTAGAAGGGGCCATAAAAATGGGTCATTCGCTCAACTGCAGACCATAATAAGACAAGATACTGCATAGCTTTCTAATAATAATTTATGAGAGTGAATCTGTGCTGCAGCTCCTTCAGTCTGACACTGAAATACAAACTGTCTGTATGAGCTGTTTGCTTTTTACTAAACCTTCACTACATGAGATACAGACACTGAACGAACAGAGTTACAGTAAGATTCAGTTTCATAAATACATCCTCTGTGACTGACAGTGTCTGTGCTGGTAATGTGATTGATGTGATCTGTGTGGGTGGGTGCTACAGACAGTTTTGGACTCTGCCTGATGTTGTTACCTGTTGCTTCTGTTGCATTACCGTAGTGTCAGCAGGGTGAGAAGGAGAAACCAGTCATTATTCTCATGCTAACTTTGTATTTACAGTCACAGACAGAAACTCAGAGCAGCTCGCAGATGGAAATTTAAGCAGCACAATGTAACTTCACAGAGTCACGTAATTATAACTTCATATAATTGTGGTGGTGGCAAAGATTTTCCTGCAGTGGGCTGCTGCCACAAAATGTTTATAACACAAATACTGAAGACATAAAACTAGTGTCACAGCTCAGTTATGAAATCCTACTGTACGGCACAGTTTCTTTAACTAACTCGCTATAACACCGGTAGTACACTTCAGCTGTGTGCATTCCTGTGACGGTCATGTAACCCTGGGAAGACAGGATTTACCTGACACCAGAGGTGCCAACAGAAACAAGTCTTTCTGCCCTTTGTTTCCATCATGTCTCCACCTCCATCCATAGTTTTGTGGTTCAGTCAACAGAACTCTGTTGCTCCTGTATAACGCTGTGTGTGAACTGTGAGGCAGACTGACATTTTGTGTTAATCAGGATTTTCCTGACTGAAGCATTGAATTATCAAGTTTTAAGGGGCAGCTGTAGACACATAATGTTGCTTTAAAGGACTTGGTTTCCCTGACTGAATTCAAGGCTGCTGAAAACTCTGGTGAATGATTCCTTTACCAGCTGTCTATGTTTTTAGCTCATTTTAGCTTCTTTATATTTACAGTTGGTTTGCTTTCTCTGCTCTGAGCTTATTTGAGTCTATAAATTGTCACCTGGTTTTTGTGTTGTTTTATTTTTGTGTCTGTTGTTGTGTTGTCGTGTCTGAAACTCATGACGCTGCCGTCTTGACCAGATCTCCCCTGAAAACGAGGCTGCTGACTTCAGTGGTCTGTTACCAAGTGAAACCAGATCCAAACATACAGTGTACAGCTGCTGTACACCGAGCTAAAAGGATTATATTAGTGTTCATATTGGGTTTTATCAACAGTCTGTTAATGTGTCTGTGGAGATATAATTTGTCTCTCAGCTGCACATGTATGATCTGAACTCTCCTGGATCATGTTTTTGACATGTTGAAAATGATGTCTAAAAACCCCAACCCTTTTGAAGAATTAAAATTATGCACAATAGCTGCTGTATAATTATAATTCTAATTTCAGTTTTAGTTTAATGTAGATATGATTTGTGTTCTTCAGGTATTTTCTATGTTTGTACATCAGCTGCAGGCTAGTACAGTGTGCAGGACAGTGGATTTGTAAACAGGCTTCTTTTCCTTATGGAGGACAAATGTGTCCACCTCCAGTATAATGGATCTGATGGTGTTTTTGATATAAAAATGATCAGTGGTACACCCATGGGCAGCTGAAGTTCAGTAGCCACTGTCAGAATACTGAAGCAGCTGAAGATGATGATGCTGCAGCTCTACAACAAATGTGTTTGTTTGTGTGTGTTTTGTCAGTAAGTGATTGACTCGACTCATCAGTCAGAGAGGAGCAGCTGGGAAAGGTTTGGGGGGAGGAGCTGATCTCGGGGTGGTGTGGGGGCGAGCTGTATGAGGCAGCTCCAGCCTCATCCCCTTGGGTGTTTTTGACGCAGTCGCTGACACAGTGTAATTTGTTTCCTTTCTGTTGTTTCATTTTGTCATCCATCTAATCGAGTCGCTGCGCCCGTGTGTTTTCCTTCTGTGCCAGCATGTAATTGGTTTGCGAGGTGGCTTTTTGTCTGTGACAGTTGTGCAGCATATGGTGAAGATTAATGGAAACTGTCCTAAAAATCCCTTTAAAAACTGTTGCAGTGTGCTGGCATTAAATGGGTGTCTGGTTCAAAGAGATGAATAAGACAGAATGAAACTGTTGTTTGTACTTTCACTGCCAGTTATCAGCTGAGGTCCTCTGTGGCCACTCTGAAATAAAACAAAACATACAGTGATCCCACTGCATTATCACTGTACATGTTGAGTGTGTGTTTGGGGGGGGGGTGTTACAGTGAAACCATGGTGGGATGTTCCCGTGGTAATCACAGTCTGACTCTGTGATCTAGGCTGATAACACATAAAAATCATAAAATTAAGTGGAATATCAGCTACATGCATTTTATTTCTGCTCACAAGTCTAGATAAAAAAGGATGTATATCTCAGTGACGCTGCACCGTCCTGACCTTTAACTAAAGGCTGTTGGTATTATAATATTGTAAAAATAGGCAGTATTAGGGGTTTCCTCATGTTCATTTACATAAAAAATAGACTAAATCACAACAGGAAGAAGCACCAAGGTGTGAAACATAAACAGGAGATTTAACCTGACACCAACAAGAAGAAGTGGAAGGAAGGTGCTGTTTATATTTTTGTTCAACCAAATAGGAAAAATTCTACAGAAACTGGATCAAGTTTCTATGTTGATGCTACAAGTTACTTTATTTAACAAATTTGAAGTCACAGCCAAATCTCACCCATCATTACTGAGCTGGGTTTCATTGTGGTGGTCTGACTGCATGCTGTGGTTTGATCATAACTGACCCAATGATCTGACACTGACTGTTCCTCTAGATACTTGACTGTATTTAATGTTGTCTCTTGTCACTGTCACATTCCTCTGGATATCCACTCTTTATTTCTGCCAGATCAGCATGACTGACACTGACATTAATAGAGAACACAGAGCGCTGGGGGGTTGTGTCTCAGTCTTGGGTGTACTTTCCTAATGTATTCACCAAACAGCAGATCCTTTATACCTCAAATTAAGATGTTAGAGGAGGTCACTCTACACAAGCATGTCCAATAATGAGGAGATGTGAAGTGGCTTACACCAGGATCTCTATCTGAGAGTGTTAAGGGCTGTGTTGAAGTAAAAGTCACAGTTTGATTGACAAGAAACGAAGAGGCTTCATTAACACAGTTCACCCTTCTCTTTTGTGTGTGTGAGTCTCAGAGCAGCCCCATGTTGTTATCTGTCCCACAGATTGGTGGTTAGGTGACAGATAGTTGAGCTGAGCTGAGGATGGCAGAAGTAGATAAGATGACACCGAGCACTGAGAGGCTGAGAGTTTGAGGCTGAGGTGCAGAGAGGAAGAAGAACGTGACAGAGCCTCAGGAGGACGAGCAGACCATTGAGAAAATGAGGAGAGATGTCACGCTTATGAGCAATGGCATGGAGGAGGCGAGAGCTGCAGGAGGAGAGAGCTGCAGAGTGATGGGGGGAGGAGGATGTAAGGGCACAGAAATACAAGAGAGAACACAGGAGAACATGGTGAAGGTCAATAAATCTAATCCAAATGTTATTTCTTCTCCTGACATGGGTTTTATTTGTCTCAGTTTTCACAGGGAACCACCTCTGTCATCTTCCTCTATACACAACACATTAGGAGTCATTTTGCTGTAAACTGGTGGAACCCAGAGGAGCCTGTGTTTCACTCAGCTACAGTTGTGCTTCTTACAGGTGTTTTGATGGATGATGGGGAGTGGCAGTTGCTCTCATTCACCCTCTAACTGACATCATTTTTAGTGAATGAATGCACAGTGAAATCAAAGTTTCCCTACACTGGACCCCACACACCACCACATGTAGAGGACAGTTCAACACTGAATCATAGTGTCATAGTCCTAATCACCAGCCACTGGAGTGAACATCCCCTCAGCCAATCATCTTGTTGGATCACTTTGAGCAGTTAGTGATGGAGGTGAACCTCCACCAGTTTTCTCATACTGTGTTTAAACAATAACATAATCCTGACACCAACCAGCTCATCACAGAAACACAACAAAGTTAAAGAGAGGAAAAGAAACTGATGTGAAGTTAAGTTGTATTTATTTCCTGGCTCTGGCAATGACTACATTACCACACCACCAACTGTATAACCACTCATGTCCAAATAGGGCTAAAGACAACAACAGGCACCTAAAGCTACAGAGGTCTCATACAGAGAGCTAATTTGAGCCTCAGTAGCAGGAGCAGGGCCTTACACAATGCTGTGGCTTATTTAATATATCTAATATTTCCAAAGCCATTCTGGGAAAGGCTCTGAGGAATTCAGTCATTACCCAGTTTTTGCTTTTACAGAAAGGTACCATATCTGTGTCATATTAACAACTGAGTGTAGCAACACATGGAGATAAATTCAGATTTACAGTGAAGTGATTTAATGTCTGATGAATGACTCGAGACAGCAGAAACTGGCAGCTGTGTTTCAGTTTGAATATCCCCCTCCATCAGTGGATTTGTGCTCTTGACCAACAGGAAACTGCCTGGACTGCTTCTACAACCAGATGTTTTGCATGGATGAATTTAGAGGCATGCGCAGAAGTAGCATATGAAGTTTGAAAGCATGTAGCTCCCTCATCAAACATGTAAATAAATGTGATATGGGGGTGAACTTATGTTTTGGTAAGAGACTTTTGGACAATCAATGAACGGGAAGTGTAATGCCCGCAAAGAAATTTAGGGAAAAAGATGGGAAAAATGTTAAATCAGAGCTGTTTTCACAGAAGATGAGGAGTCACTGATGCTAGTAGGGGAAAGGAGTGCATTGGAGAGGGAACATCACAAGTGCACCACTCTGAGTTGTCCAAAATAATACACTCCATGATAAGGGAAGAAACTGGAGCAGCTGTCAACAGACTTCAGCCACAATTTGAATCCTTGAGTGTAGAGCTCAATTCCTTCAGTTAAAATGGAGGAGGGTCTAGTTGGCATGGATTGTCGAATCACCACACTTGAGGTCACAAATGAAAATTCAACAAAGTAAAGAGATTCAGGAAAGAATTGTGAGGATTTGACAGAGGGTTTGATCTCTGTGTGTTTGGACTGAAAAAAGATATTGAAAAGGTTGATCCCATTGCCTTTATGAAAATCCTTTTTCAAGGTGTTCACATGTGAACCAGTGGTTGAGATTGCACATACAACAGACATACAGTAGGTGTTTCTGCTCCACTAAAACCTGGTGAAGTGATCCTGTTACTTCAGTTTGCTGTTTTCGTTCTGTCCCAAAATCAACAGTGAGGAAGGAAAAACAGCAGTCAGACAGTGAACCAGAGTCAGAGCCATGTTGTCTGTCTCTCTCTCCCTCTGTCTTCTCCTCACACACACAGATTCGCATCTCCCTTGGAAACCCATCAGATAGTGACCACAGTGGTTATTAACCTCTGCCATAAACCATAGACCAGCAGGTTGGCAGCCGGTCTGAAGAGTCCTCAGATCTTTGATGAGGTTTTAAGGTTCCTGGATTTCTGCACAGAGGAAAACTGTCCCAGGACTGCGACATTGTGGAGCAACAGTCTGTAGTTAATGGTCTCTCAGTGCATTTGTTTTCCCATTTGCATCTCCAATTATCCTGTGAATATTGCATTTTATATACCCTTCCCCTCCAAGCAGTCATTATTCAGGGATGAAACAAACACTGCAGACAAAGAAAATTAATTTGAAAAGCAGTGTGTTCATGTTATTGCTATTTTCTCATTTTTAATTGTTTACCAAGTAGCCACTGGAGACACTGTACTTGATCATTTTAAAGGAGATCTGTTGTATTTTGTAGGTTGAGAGTCATATTCAGAATAAGTGCTGCTCTAGTGTTACATTATTCATGAGTCTGACAGGAAATAAGCTGCTCTGACTCTCCTCTATCAGTCTGATAATGTCCAATAACATGTCAAATGGCTGTGTAATAATCATGTTAGTCTGAGGGGAACCTCAATCACTGTGGATTATTTTCAGTTTAGTTCAACAGACATTTTTGCCATCTACATCTGACTGCAAGGACTTGTCTGCTGGGACTAAATGATGAGCAACAGGGACCTTTTGCACATTCTACTGCACTGTGCCTGGAAATGTACCCTGGCCTTATGGATTACTGATAAAGCTCCCACTCTCTAGTCACAAACTGTGACTAGTATCATTCCATTTGAAGCTTTCTCTACAGCACTGAAGGATAAACCCTTTTTATTTAACCAGACCTGGGATCCACTTCTTGACTACCTGGGTGCCTCTGCACCTCGCAGGATGAGGTCAGGGCTTATCGATCTGGTCTGGGAAAAACATGTAGAGCTATAGTTTGATATGATATCAAACTTTTGTATGTATTATGCTGTCTCTCTTTGAACTCCCTGAACTCTAGTCCTTTTATTTATTTATTTGTTTGTTTGTTTTTTTAAAACTACATTTTATTTTATTTTCCTCTGTGGGGTTTAATTGTCTGTATGTTATGTACTATTGTTAGTCCTATGTTTTACATTGTCCTTGTCACACCTGCTTTGCAAAAAAGTTCAATAAAAATATGTCTGAAAAAAACAAAAAACAGACATTTTTATTTTATATGTTTAAATGCCTGTTCTGCGCCACACTCACAAAAAGACCATGGGCAAATTAATCCCCATCACCTCAGGCCAAAAACCCTGAATCCATTAACTTTTGCCTTCATTCAGCCCAAAAGCAGAAAGCCAGTGAAGCATTTGACTACTGTCTGGAGGAAGCCACCACACTAAATGTCTGTGTTTGTTGGTTTGGATGATGACGGCGGGTTGTGTTTGCTACCATATGGTTTTATTTTTCAGCTGAGCCAATGGCCTGAAGGCTGAACCACTTCCTCTGTTGTTATCATCATTATTATTTTCTAAGTCTGCTCTTAGCTCTGAATGTGGACCTAACAGAGCTCAGACAGTTCACTGACCCTCTCATCATCTGTAAGTGAGTCCAGGTTAATTTTCTGTTCACAATCAGTCAGGTGCTTCAACAGATTTATGAGTTTAGAAGCCGCAGAGTCTGAGTTTGATTTATTCACCATGAAAATCACTGGAGAAGATTAGATTGAACTTCAGAGGTTCAAAGTTTGCTCTCCATGAACGTATTGCCCTCACTGATGGTGTTTGTTGCTTGTTAGGTTGTATGAGGTTCTCCGAGGATGTTTGTGTCTTTGTGTTGTGTCTTGTTGGTATTTATTAATACACCAGTTGGAGTCTGAGTGAGAAGCAGCAGCACAGGAAGACTCACAGCTAGGGGTGCAAAATTCTGTGAATTTCCATGAAGTTGGAAACTTTCCATGGGAATTAACAGGAATATATGGGAATTAACTGGAAATTTGCTAAATCACAGGTTAGCCTATAACAGGGAACTTAAATGTAGTTGGAAAAAAAACATGTTCATAAACATAAAACATCAAACATAATCTTGGTTAAAACAACCAGATTTTATGTAAATTGAGTTGAATTTCTCCCTTGCACTGTGCACTCCTCTATCACATGCACAGATCATTTATAGAACCCTGCTCACTGCAGCAGGATTCTAGCTGACAGCATGTTTAATGGTAGGTATGTGAAAATACCCCCAATTTGTAATTTCTCAATCAATATTTCCAAAATTTCCTAGCCGAACTTCCCATGGAAATTTTCTGGAAAATTCATGCCCCTTTGCAACCCTACTTACAGCTGGAAACCACCTTACTGCTCACATTTCTTTAGAAACTTAATTTTATGAACATTTTCGTACCAGATAAAGAAATAATAAGAAAGCTACATACATCCCACTTGAATTTTTCTAAAGGATCTCAGAGTGGCGGCTTTATCTCATTGTGTGCAATCACATTATAAATATAAATACCTGCAGAGCCAGGCTAGCTTTTCCCCCCTGTTTCCATTCTTAATGCTAGAGATGGCGATAATGTTTGATCCTTCACCAGTCAGAAATGGTCTTTTTTCTTTCTTTTAGCCGGGTAATTTAGACAGTTAATAATAATAGCTGGCATGAATCAACTGATGTTTGAACTTTAGTTAGATTTATTGATCTCAGGTGCTGTTGTTGGGCAAGGTCTGTGTACCACGCAGCGCTGAATGGATCACGCACACAACGATGAGTTTCCCCTCACCTCTGTTAATGATGCAGAGACACAGTGCAATAGCAATAGGCACTTATTTTAGTTTTCTCCATCAGCAGGCCATGCAGAGCCCACATCACTCTCGTAGTCACACACAGATGCTGCTCTCAGCGCTCTCCACCTGCCTCGCCATGTCTGCCAAATTAATCTGTGTGAGGAGATGAGTTTGGGATGAATTCATCTCTACTGTATGAAAAGCAGCTCCCATATGTTGGGCCTGCTGGGAACCTGAGAGTTATCCTTATTTCTGAAAGTGTTGGTGTAACCAGACTAGAAATGGAGTAGAGATAGGGGAGTGTTATCTGTGGAGACTGCTGAGAGCACACACACACACACACTCACAGGTTCATATCCTTAATGCGACCTACTTCTCCTTATGTTACCTGGTGTTATGATAGCTTCTTATCTTCAGTCTGTGAGACGGTGGGTCGTCTGAGGTGAACTGTGCTGCTCAAATATCGCCTTGAATTTAAATCAACAAACATGCAGCAGCAGCAACAGCAGCAGTGTTGAAGACAAGCACACAGGAATATTAAGAATTTCTAACTATCTACCTTTTCACACCTAATTAATACCTTAATTAATGTGATACACACCACACACACAGTTCGGCTGGGATTTAATGCTTCTGACCCACATTATGCTTTTATGAACAAAGTTCTATGAGGACTGATTGATCAGTCTGTGTCCTGAGGTAGAAGCAGATGAGTTAAACATCTCGTTACCAGAACATTCAGTTCAACTCTGATTCTGCACAAAATTTGAACTTAATAACTTGTTGTTGAAAATTAAAAATCATCTCTGTCTGAGAAAATGACCAACTTGATCAACTTTTGTGCCATTGTCATTGTCCAACACCTGCCCTGTTCATCTGATGTGGACTGTCAGACTATTACCTCTCCCCCAGGATGATGAAGGAGCTCAGTGGTTGCCATTTTGATGTTATCATCACTGCTGTGACCATTTTCTCAGACATAGCTGACTTTCAGTTTTAAATCGCCTGAAACAGAAAAACCCCAACCTAAAAACTAATTTTAACGTAGGAATGCTGTGACTGTGTTGTGGAGTTGTTTTGCCTGAACTGCATTTTTATTTTTTAGTCCTTTAGTTGAAGTAACTGATGGTAAATGTTGATGTTCAGTTAAATGAATTTGAGTCTTGTCCAGACTGTTCGTCATGGTGGATGGTTCTCAGTGTCTGCATCGTCCAGTACAGCTGTGGAACTATCATTAATTTGCTCCAGATACACACATCATACAAAACAGAACACTATCAAATAGACACCAATTTATTAAAGTGGGTAGCATATGATAGCAATTTTAAACCGACTAGGTACGATAAAGGATTCAAACAGTGGACAATCAAGGGAATCACAGCATGGTGCATTCTGGTGAAGGATGGACAGCTGGAGAGTTTTCAAAATATGAAAGAAATATATGACTTGGATAAGCGTGAATTCTATAGGTACCTGCAACTTAGAGATTACTTTATGAAAGAGATCAGGATGGACCCCTCCAGGGAAGGGCATGGTGTGATCTAAATCATAATCAATGCATACAAAGAAACCAAACCTAGAATTATATCCAGGTTATATAAAAATTTGATTCAAAAAATAGACACTCAACTAAATACATAAAAGAAAAATGGGAATCAGAATTTAGCATAAAAATTACTGATGAAGATTGGCTAAACATGTGGAGAATGCATCACACATCCACTAATTGCAGGTCTGGAGGGAGTTCTCTTGGAAAAATCTGCTACACTTTTTTATTTCACCCAAGGTCAAGAGTAAACAATTGAACAATTAAATGTACCCTGTTGGAGAGATCGTGGGGTATTGGATGTAGGTCACTCACATATTTTTTGGAAATGTGATAAAATAACACAATTTTGGAAGATGTTATATGATTCATTACTGAAAATACTTGGTTATAAGATCCCTATGTCCTGTACAGAATTGTATCTATGTAACTTATCTGAAGAAAATATTCAATCAAAGGACAGATACTTGGTTAAAATATTACTAATAGCTGGTAAAAAAATAAAAAAAAAAAGCTATTACAAGGAAATGGGGAAAAGAGGACCCTGTACCCGGGACCAATGGATGCAGATTGTAGAGGAAATCTACATAATGGAAAAGATGACACACCGCCTAAGACTACAGGAAGCTCAGCTCAAAGAAAAATGGATGAAATGGACAACCTATAAGACAGAACAGCGACAAAGAACACAGGAAAATCCTGATTGAGCAAAAGAAAACAGGAACATGGACAGATTGCTAAGAATGTAACTCCCACATGTTGGTATTTGTGTTTGTATTTAATTGTATTAGTTGGTTATACATATAAAAGAAAAACTTTCAATAAAAACTAAAGTTATCCATACATGTGTAATGGAGAGGAAGTAATCTCAAGAGAGAATTTAGCTGAGAGACCAAACCTCTTTATAGCCCTTTGATGTCCAAGATGGAGTGAAGGGACAAGTGGAGGTCACATTCAGTGTTTGCACTGTGTTTTGTATTGAAACAACCCAACACTGTAACAATACTGTTGTATTTGTACTCTCTTCTTCATACTAATTTATAAGAGTGATCCAGCTGCTTGCAACAGAGTCAACAAACAACTTTTCTAGCGTATCAGAGACTATTACTGACCACAGTGTGATTTTACTCACAGCCGACCGAGTGTAAAATGGGAATGGACCCTAAGAGAGTAAAAGTTGTGGGTGTGACTACGGATCTGAGTTGTCAAACTGTAAGAGATAAGCATTCATTATCCAGCACCGATGTAATCTGTTACTTTAAACTTGCACCGTATCCACATTTGAAAATTCTGTGTTAATTTCATGAACTTTGAGGAGATCCAGCTTCGTTGGTGATCTCTCTGAGACACTGATGTCATTTGTTATGTTAATAATCTGAGGAGAGTTATGAATGCATTTGTAAGTGTAATAAAACAGACACAGAGTTTTAGCCATTCCGATGTTATGCCCCAGCAAACATCAGAAACAAAGCAGCCATACTGGGCCTCATATATTATCCTCATCACAGCTGAGTCTGGAGAGGATCACCATTTGTAGCTGTAATGCTACAGCTGTAAAACGGCACTGCACCATATGGAAGATATCACACATCCAGAGCCAGATCTGAGTTTCTCAGAGTTATCTCCAAGCATAATTTCCTCCTGCTCTTTGCCCTCATGCAAGGAAGATTACATCCAACACGATTTTGATCAAACAATCATCTTTTAATTATTTCACTCTGATATCTTAACAGATCCTGGATCATTTTACAGTTTTGAAACATGAAACTAATTCTCAGCTCTGACCCAACAACAAGGACACACATGTGACTGTGGATATTCATGAGTCACATTTGTGGTAGGGAAATGTTAAACTGAGATATACATCTGAGCACAGACTAATCACATGCTAACCATTTATCATGTTTATATTATGGCACAGCTGCGCAAGGCTAATTCCTATGTGAACAAGTGGGGAAGTTGTGGCATAATGCAGCATAAATCAACAATGGAAACTCAGCCTGCACAGTATAACTGCACATGTAAATCAGATATAACTAAGATTTCTGATAGCCATCTAACAGACAGGAAATTAGACGTATGAGTTTGGTGCCAAACAAAGCAGAGGCAAAAAAAAAAAAAAACAAGCAGGGGAAAGTGGCCTATTTGTTTTGTCTTCTCTGTTAAAGCCATCGGCGCTGCAGTCTGTAGGACAGAAATTAAAACACAGAGACGCAGATTCAGACGGACGTTGGGCACAGACGTTCACACACCAACACGCAGGCCAAAGGATGATGAATAATGTTTGGGCTTGGGATGGTGCACTTCACTGGGGAGGAGGACAAACTCTGTGCCAAGCTCGGTGCTCTGTTTATCCTCTCTGGTCCCTGACGAGCCAACAGAGACAGTGGGAAACAATGCTTGGTGTTCAGGTGGCAGACACCCTCAGACTCTCGTCATTGTATTGTATGTCGTCTATGCGGGTCCCTGAAAGTTAGTTGGTCAGCACTGCGATGATGGATTACCTATAAGGACTGGAAGTCAAGCAGGGTCTCATGTTTCCTCCTATGCCCTATGTTTATTATTACACAGTGTGGAGTCATCTGTCAGCAGACCTGCCCCAGGCCCTGTTACAAATACACAGAGCCAGCATCACTGCTGTTGGCTAATGTTAATTATTAATCCTTAATGTATAGCTTCTGGACTGAGTGTGGAGCTAATACAGCTGCCGCTGCTGCTAACACACATCTGTGACCAACAGAATAAGATGTCACCCTTGATGGAGGAGAGGTCTCAGATTGTCTGGGTCACATCGGGACTTTGTTAAACTGCATTGTTTTCACTTGTGTTCCTGAGGGAATGTCATCAGTTACTGTCCCAATTCAAACTGCTTTTAGCCAGATTCAATTTAATGCAATAGTAGTGCAAAGTAGCTGTAATCAAACCTCTTTTGAAAAAGCCTTCACTCGATCCAGATATATTAGCAAACTATAGACCTATATCCAACCCCCTCTTTCTTTCTAAGATCCTGGAGAAAGCAGCTGCAAAACAGTTATGCAACTTTCTACAGGACAATAGTTTATTTGAGGATTTTCAGTCAGGATTTAGATTGCATAGTACAGAGATGGCACTTGTGAAGTTTACAAATTACTTCCTGATTGCATCAGATGACAGACTTGTCTCTGTACTGGTCTTGTTAGATCTTAGTGCTGCCTTTGGTACGATTGACCACCACATCCTTTTGCAGAGACTGGAGCATTTTATTGGCATTAAAGGAACCGCACTAAACTGGTTTAAGTCCTATCTATCTGATAGGCTTCAGTTTGTACATGTTAATGACAATTCCTCAATGTACATAAAAGTTAGACATGGAGTTCCACAAGGGTCAGTGCTTGGACCAGTTCTCTTCACCTTATATGTTTCCCTTGGGCAACATTATCAGGAATCACTCCATAAACTTCCATTGTTATGCAGATGATACACAGCTTCATCTGTCAACGAAGTCTAATGAAACCAATCAGTTAGCTAAACTTCAGGCATGCCTTAGGGACATTAAGACTTAGATGACCAGCAGTTTTCTACTGCTGAACTCAGCCAAAACCGAAGTTATTGTACTTGGTCCCGAACACCTCAGAAATACATTTTCTAATTACGTCGTTATATTAGCTGGCAGTGCCCTGGCCTCCAGCTCCACCATAAAGAACCTTGGAGTTATCTTTGATCAGGATGTGTCCTTTAACTCACACATAAAACAAACTTCTAGGACTGCCTTCTTTCACCTGCGTAATATCACCAAAGTTAGACATTTTCTGTCTCAAAAGGATGCAGAAAAACTAGTCCATGCATTTGTTACTTCCAGGCTGGACTACTGTAATTCATTATTATCAGGCTGCCCCAACAAGTCTGAAAGACTCTGGAGTTGATCCAAAATGCTGCTGCATGATTACTGACAGAAACTAAGAAAAGAGACAATATTTCTCCTGTGTTAGCCTCTCTACATTCGCTCCTGGTCAAATTCAGAATAGAATTTTAAATCCTCCGCCTCACCTAAAAAGCCCTTAATGGTCAAGCGCCATCCTGTCTTAAAGCTTATAGTTCCCTACAATGCCTGCTCATCCAGTTATTGTTTTGTTTTTTGTTTTTTTGATACTTTACTAAATTTTCTGATCTTGTGGAAGACAAGTATCCCTTCACTTCACATCAACCAGTGGTGATGGCAGAAGATAAAGCCTCATTCACGCCATCATTGAAAATGTGAAATTTCATGACAGGATCAGTTCAGTCCAGTAGAAACGCAGTATTCCCCACAACACAGGCCTGTGTTGTCAATGTTAAAATATAAATACATCCTTTGAATAAATGTATTGTCTCGTTAGTGACCGAGCAAACTGTTACACTGCACGTGGTGAACAAGCTCCCCTTCACTGAATGAAATGATGTTGAATCATGAGAACAAATGGCCTCATTCCACTATGGAAATTTACTGTTTTTGTCTGGGCAGTATTCAGCATCCATCGTCACCTTTGATGGATTCATTTTAGCAAAAGGAAAAAACAGCTTCCCTCAAGAGTAACAGACCTTTGTCCCCTCTGTGTCTGCTTTGTTAGCAACAATGTGTTTTGGCAGCAGGTTGTACCTCTGCTCTTCCAGCCGCAGACACACATCAGGTGCTCAGCGAAACTGATTTTCTGTGGAGCACAGTATCATTCAGAGAACAACAATGGCATGCAAAGTGGAGCCACTTGTTCTCCTGACAGTGAACTGAAAAGTGAAACATTTGCTCCATTGTTTGCTTTTCTGCACATAGAGGAAGTGGTGGAATGAAATGTAACAGGAAAATACAGACAATACAGTCTTTCTTGTTCATGTTGTCAGCTCGTACAATGGCCTGTGTGGTGCTGGAGTCATCACGTGTCAGTGAACACATCACATTAGAGGACTCCTGGGTATTGAAGTTTTCAGTGACCTCTCACTGTCAGATGCTGAGCTGGAAATGTTTGAATATGACTTATTTTTCAGGGTCAGATCAGTTTGTATATCGCTGCATGTTTATATGGATGTGTCTTTGTGCTGTAGGTGCTCATACACCTCTGTGTGTGTGCGTGTGTGTGTGCTGCGTTTTTGTGCACTTTCCATTTTAAATGATGACTGAAGACATATTGGCCTCGGAGGCAGAGCAGTGATCACGCCCCAGCAGCTCGTCCGGATGGGAGGTCACAGGAAGTGTGTGTTATATTTAAGCACCTGTCAGCTGGTTTCCTGGTGACATGTCCTGTGGCAGTAGTGTCACCACACCTAATGAGTCCTGTGGCCTACTGGGACGGTTTCACCGGGTTTAGTCCAGATAGTGGACTCCACCCACCCACCCATGAGGGTAAACAGGAGGCTGCACAGACTCAGCAAACCTTTCTAATGCTGAGGACGGAGGGTGTGAGTTTCCTCATGTTGGAGCAATGCTTTCTGCAACACTTTGTGACTTTGTGAATGTCAGTGGTGTCTTTTGCAGTTGAACAGCTTCTTGCCAAGAACTGGCAGCTGATTTAAAGAGCTGATAGTTGCTTTAAAAGTGTTTCCTGCAATTTCCAAGCTATCCCAAATTCCCACTGTAAACTACCTGCCAGGCACCTGACACAGTCAGAGAACAGCTGGTGAGCAGAGTGGAGCATTTAGCAGCTAAAGAGCCAGAGGTTTCCCTCAGGTAGTGGTGGAGACCAAAAACAGAGCTAAAAGAGAGGGTATACTGGACTTAGATTCATCAGGTGGAGACATATCACAGCTTGTTTCTGCTGCCTCCATTCAGAGGATTATTCACTGTTACTAACATTCACCTCTGATTGGCTGCAGTAACCTTGGTGACAAATATGTTGTTTTTCCAACAGTTGCTTCAAAATAAAATCTGCTGTTTCACCAGCTGATAGGGCTGTGCAATATGACAAAAATCTCATATCCTGATAATGATATATACTATCCATGCTACAGAGGTAGCCCCTCGTTTAGGAACCAGCTCCTGGATTTGTCCTGTTTAGAGCGACCAGGTTCTGTCTCACCTTCACTCTCCATGATGGTATTCACCTTTCTGCTGCAGCCATGAGGTGGAGTGTAGATCGCAAACCACCATCCAAATGATGACAAAATATTCTCAACAGTGGATTTTAGACAGAGTTTATGCCAGACTTTTTTTTTTTTGACGGCCATTATGTCTGTTAATATTCAAGAATTACGGCTGTATAGAACAGCTAGTGGACGTATGTTTCAAACAGCCATATAACAGCCCACATTTAAACAATAATAAAGCACAAACATTATGGTCTGACAAATCTAATTTATTTAAAGTACTCAGACTGAACTCCTTGAGGGATGTCTACTTGACATGTCATGAGTCATGCTAAATGTTAATATGCAAGTTGAGCTGAGTCACATGATCAAACACTGAGTGAATGAAACAGCAGAGAAAGAGCCAAACTTTAAAAAAAATCTATATCTGCATATATATATATATATATATGTTTATATATATTAAAAGGGATACTCTGTTATTTGAACCTGGTTTGTTTGATAGGTACAAAAGTCTTTGGAATCGATGCAGTATCGCTCAGCCCCACCAGCTGAAAGCTTTTAATGTGAAACAGTAGCAGTGACATGCATGTATTATTTTCAGAGGTAGTTACAGAATGTAAAGACCTTAGATGGCTATTGCAGAATCAAAGTTGGGTTTGTTTTCCTGAAAATCTGAGGAATTATTCATTATATTAAATGAAGTTGAATTTGTCTCAAGGATCCCTGTCATGCTGAGTTTTCACCTTGCAGTCAGGCAGCAGGATGTTGCGACATGTTTTGCGAAGTTGTGTCCCACCTGTTAGCTTTGCCCTTTTCTGACCTCTTCCAACAATGTGGTGTTTTCTCTGGCTTGGTGTATTCTGGTTGTTACAGTTTTTCCATAAACTGTCCTCAGTGCAGTGGCAGGATGGTTGATGCTGGATGCAGTGTGTCTGGCACAGCCGTCATTTTCTGTACCAAGTCACTTAAATCACATGTCCTGGCCTCTTTGCTGTTTAGATGAACAATAACCCGACCTCTCCATGTGGAGCGAACACTCTGTAATTGTGCTGTTTTTAAACTTGAGTCACTGTCTGGATGTGTAAGACATTTATACACATAGAGGAGGAAGTATACACCATGTCACCACTAAAGAAAGGTTACATTGGGTGATTGTTTACAGAAAACAATAAAATGCACCAATTTAAAGCCCAGCACACTCAGGGATGGAAAAAAGAGCCTTTTTTTCATTGATGTTTTTTCTCTGTCAGCTGATATTTTTCTGCACCAGAGTCATCAGGATGGATTCTTTCACAGTTATGGCTGAAAGACAAGATTCTCATTGAGATTAATTATGTGTCTCTGCTGCCACTAATTAATTATTAGCGGCAGCAGAGACACATATCTCCAACTTAAACCAGTGATGCCTCTAATGTGGGCCTTTCATCTACCCTCTCTTCTGATAGGAATATTTCTCCACCTCTGCAGATAAACTTAGACATAAAAGTAATGACTGGAGCTGCAATTACCTGATGCAATCTGAGTCCACAGCTATTTTCATCACATGCCACATGATGGATGTTCACCACTGCAGCTGTACTGTTGGTTTTCTCTCAGTCAGACGAGATGTATCAGCTCAGATATGATCAGACTTTAAACATTTAGGTCATTTAGCAGGATCTGAGAGGTCGTTTCAGGATGACAGGATGACCACAGCTGTTGTTCTTCCTACTGGGATTATGAGACAGAACAGATTCTTGAAGAGGGTCAGTCAAGGTCTGTGAAGTCCAAACATAGTCAGTGTTGTTTAAGGTCTCTGTTTGTCTGCACTGAGCTGTCCTTCATTGACTTTCTGATCTGACTGTTTGCAAAAGCAAAAGCAAATAATATTAAATGTCATCTCATTTTCTCCTCTGTTACTGTCGCAGTGAAGGAGCAGTGTCTGTGGAGAGAGTGACCTTAATGCCAGCAGCAACAGAGGACAGGAGACATTTCAGGGAATAGAAGCTGAGATGAGCTGGAGGATCAGCCTGACTTCACCCTGGTGGTCTTCATCCACTCTCTGAAGTTTGGTTTCCCAGCAGTGATGGATGGATTCATATGGTGAGAAGTGAGATCTGTTAGAATGAAGTCATCCTGTAAACAGTAAATTAGTGTTTGGCAGGAAAAACCTCCAGTGTTCATTTGAATATTGCAACATCTGGAGGCAGCGTGTGCTGGCGTCTGTGTGTCCTACAAGAAGACGGGTGAAGCTTTAAATCTACCTCCTACTCCTTTTCTATGAGACCACTGATACATAGTGCTTCACTTAAAACATTTTATCTGTAGGAAGAAAGAAGATGACTCTTTCAAATATTATAATAATATAATTGAAAATATTCAATTAGACCAATTAAAATGCGTCAATTTATTTCTTGAACTGCTGTTTTTGTTATGAGTACTTTCACACAACACAAATTATGTGGCATGTAAAATTTTTTATCGGAAGGTGGTTAATTTTTCTGAACTTTTGCACCACAAGTAAAGGCATCACAATCACACAGACTGACAGAGGCTGCTTTGGATTGAAGGATCCAGTTAGTTGATCCTCCTCAGATGTGGTGCTAATATCCCGAACAGGACCTCAAACTGTCCCATCAACATCCTCTGAGCCTCTCCTCTGATTAGCTGACTGTTTCCTGAGTGGCATACAGCCCGGTCAACCACAGGTAACAGGTTGTAGTCGAGTGTAGCTTCATAAAACTCACCTGTACATGCAAATGCAAAAATACCCTGTTATTTCAGAAAAAATAAACTTTATCCACTAGTCTCTAATGTTTCTAACCCTGGGATAGCTGCACAATGATATATTGACTTCCTGACGACAAAAACATTGTACTGTAGGTGTGGGTGGGCTGCGGGCATTACTGTATAGTTTTGACTTCACAAAGTTACAGAGGTCCTGACAGCTTGTTAACAGGCCCAGTTTCTGAACACAGGCTGTTTGCATTGCTCTGTGGAGTGTTTTGATGCATTCACAGTATTTTGTACTTTATAATCAAACTCAAGCATGTAAATCTCATTTTATACAGCATGTGTGACCTTTAACCTCAGGTAGTTGTCATGTGTAGATTTTGTACGGTTTGTATGGTAGTTTTACAAATTGGATATGAAAACCCTTTGTTGGTGAACATGACTGAAATATTGCTAAATGATCAGCAGTCTGAGGTGTTGTTGGATGACTGGATGAATTTTGGACATATATATTTTTGGCCTGCTGTAATCAGATTTCCCACCTGGCTACATATAGTTCTTCTTCATTAGTCAGCACTTTCAAGAACATGGCTTTCTTGTCAAATATATGTTGTTGGTGCATGAAACTTTGTTGAGATTTACAAAAATAACGACTTTCAGTCTTCAGTCTTTATACTAAAGTAACTGATAGTGGTGTCATTTTTTTCTCTGTGAAAAATTTTACTAAAACTTCAAAAATAAATGTCTGTGTCGGCACAGCTCAATACAGTTAGAAAAGACAGAAAAAATGAAAATCTACTAGTATAAAGTTAAAACTCCTTTTTGGTCTTTTATTGCTTCAAGTCAATACTTTAATCGGCTGCATGGGAATGTATGAGATGAGACAAATGAACATCTCTGATAATATAATACATCTTCCCAGTGGTTGATTTACGTCTGCCAAGAGTCTGTATGAAGGAAAGAGCACAGAATACACTGCAAGAAAGAGGCTCATTATCTGCAGCAGCAGCACGTATATAAATCATTGCAGTTCTATTACTTCACCTCTCTCATGGGCACATAGTTTGGATCAAAATTATAGGAAACAGATAACCAATCATAGAGTGAATTAGAGACAGGCAGACACCCAGACTGATTTGGCTGTGGAAACAAATCAAGGGATCGATGTGCATTATGTTTATGAACACAAACTGCTGCACTGTGGCGGCCGAGTCAGGCGGCTCTGGATTGAAATCAGAGGACGTGTGCTGTGCACTCATTATCTGCCTTACAACACACACACACACACAGTAGACTGACAGTGTGGGTGCACAAGAATACACAATTCAGCAGAGAGGGTTTGGGAGCTGGAGCCTTTTATTGGGTTTATTAGATCCTGCCTTAGGGCAGAGTTTCTAAAAATAAACAATCATAAAATAATTTAAATGGTTTCAATTAGTAAGGTGTGTTCACAATTGAATGTTCTGCCTTCGTGGTTGCAAATGACTAAAGAACCACAGTGTAGTTCATTAGAGCAAATAATTTAATGTTCTGCAATTAGAATAAAATACACAATCAGGCATGATAGTGTCGCTGTGCAGCATCGACTAAAAAGCAAATTCACCACCACTGAAATGAGCAGAGAAGAACAAACCAAACATGGTGATGGTAGGAAGCTCAGAGTCAGTGGTGCTGTTATCTGCTCCCTCCCAGTTCATCCCTGTCCTCTCCCACATCCACAACCCTGCATCTAACTTATTCCATTGACAGGGACACACACACACACACACACACACACACACACACACACACACACATACACACACAAGCACATAAACCCAGCCAATCTAAGTTTAGGCTGTCGATGATGCAAGTACTGATGTCCCACAATTACAGAGCAGATTACTGGGCAGCAAACACTTGCTGTAATTTATAGGAGAGATTCACCCACTTTTCTCCCCTGGATCCTAAATATGGACTCTTTTTTTAGGGTTACCAGACTACAGTTCTGGGATTTTCCAAACATAAATATTAAGGCACATTCCCAGTGTGGGTCTAGTTGGAGCCACAGGAAAGTCCCCAGAACACACTCTTCAGTTGGGTATGAGACGTGAAGCCACTGAACATGCAGCTGGCTCTTGCAATCGAGTGCTACTGAGCATGTGCAGATGTACAGTACTGTTACAGACCATTAGTCAGGACTACTTAAAGCAGCTATAATGAATAGTTTTAAATTAATATGAATAGTATGTGAGTTGGGTTGCTTGTAGTGATGAGCACAGAGAATTCAGCTGCATGAAGCATCTTCAGCATCTTCTAGCTCGCTGTTTTCTTTCTACAGTTCACAGCTACTGTTCTGCTGAATTTCTCCACATGCTCACAAACCAGCCAGTTAGCAATAACTTGTTTGACCCAAAACTTTACAGTATGATTTAAGCCAGCCTTGAAAACTGTTGAAGTATTCTGTGAGTGGGCAATTTAAACCACTCAGTGTCCACGGGACTGTGAGAGAGAGCAGCCACTCTCTCATGTGATGCAGTTTGAGGATATCTCAGCCCACCTTTTCCTCTCAGGACTTTTTTTGTTTTCTAATGATCCCTTTGGACCCTTAATGTTGACAGCTACAGGTACCTTAACAATCTCCAGCAAAACCTGACGGGAAGAGACCTCAGGTCATGGATAAGGTTCTGGGTGGAGACCATGGACGCCGGGCTGTGATGAGATCCAGCAGCTGGGCTCGGCCTCCTCTGGCTCTGACTGATGTTTCTGATGGCCAAAGGAGAAAATGAGCCCTGCTGTACTTGCCAAGACCAGCTCTGCATGTGGAGAAGTCACTGAGTTTCTGACCTGACAGAGGGACAGATCCTGTTACGTCCTCATTCATCATTCAAACCCAAACCTGTGTGCAACTGTTTACCTGCCCACTCTGTCCGTCAGCCTGTCGTCTGTCTGTCTTTCAGTCTGACGTGATTACACTGGAGCTGTGCAAGCGTGACAACATGCGATGCTGGGAGTCCGAAGGGATCGCACTGGAACGGTTAGCATCCATAATGAATTGTCTTCTCTCAGTTAGGATTTGAGCTGTAGCAGTGATGGAGCACAGCACACACTGCTGTAATCGTCTTGGGAAACTGGCAGAGTCCCAGCACACATCTAACATGACACAACCACAAACAGAGAGGGAGGGAGAGAGAGGGAAGAGGGAGAGAGGGGGTGAGAGAGGGAGAGGTTTGGTAGAAAACAAAGAGAAACTGCTGGAGCTGCTGGCAGGGAATTAGTAAGCTCTGCTGACTATCAAAGCAAGTCAGCATTTGTGTCTGCTTTAGTCCATGCTTCATGATCCAGGTCTCACAGAGTCACAGAGCAGGTAGATGCAGAGCATTCAAACAATCATCCAAAACACTCTCTGCTGGGATTGTCCCTGTCACATCAAATATGATGTTAGACAGACTGGATTTAAATGAGTGACAGTGCTAATAATATCACACTGTTAATGCTGTCACTCCTGACAGAGGGAGGTGGTTTGTTACCTCTGTGCATTCACACTGCTTCAGCTCCCAGTTGATCCCTGCCTGGCAGCAGACAGTAAGACACCAAACTCATCTGAAACACAGGAAATAATTCAACAACATGAGACTTTAAAGAAGTCTGTCTGAGGGCTGGTTTACAGAGGAGGAACATTAGGAGTTCAAAGACTTTACCTATCACTTGTTTCACATAGAATAAAACATTTGTAGTATTTTGCCAGCAGTTAATCACATATTTTCTGGCCGATACAGTAGAGTATGAGGGGAACAGGTCTTCAGCAGGATAGTTAATAATGATAATTTTCAAAATGATTTTCAGATATGTTGCCAATTTAGCATCTTTGTCGCTAGATTCACTGAGCACCTAGTAACAGATCTCTCTATGTGCCTCGTTCAACTGACTGTGCAGCAGCTGACATGGATGTGACTTTCTCTCTGGGTGATCATTTTACCAGTAAATACAGCGAAAATCACAGCACAGTCACTGTCTCTAACTTATTCAATTCAATTCAGTTCAATTTTATTTATATAGCACTGAATCACAACAAAAGTCATCTCAAGGCATTTTTCATATAGAGCAGGTCTAGACCATACTCTTTAAAATAGGTATTTACAGAGAGAGACCCAACAGATCCCACCATGAGCAGCACTAGGCGACAGTGACAAGGAAAAACTTCCTTTAAAGAATTGAATTGAATTGATTTTGTCAGATGACGTCATTATTATAAAATCAGGATATCCATATACTAGGTTTTGAGCTGGTCTTGTTGATAACTTGAGGAGGACAAGTGCTCAGCCTCAGCCTGCTGCCGGTGTTACAGTGTATTCTGTGATCTGCAGCAACAATGAGGTGAACAAAACCAGTTGAAATAAGTTTCACCAAACAAACTACTCAAAGAGATACAGAGCAATTCAGATTGGATCAAATGCTGCTGAACCCACTCCTCAGTCATTCACCATGAATGAGTGACCTTATAATGACAGAGGAACTCAGAGATTGACGTCTCCTGTTGATCATGCTGCTAAACATCTTTTCTTTCTTTCTCTACTTTCATCACTGACCCTCACCAGTCTGTGGACTTCATACCCACCCTGTTAAAGTCCCTGTGTAGAGACTTTGGCTCTGTCATTATTTGTAACATCTGTTGACCTCCTGCACCTGAGCTCCCTCCTGTTTAATGAGCGATCAGACGTGTCGAAGGCGGTGCTGGGTGTAACCCTCTGATCACTTTGTTCTCCTCTTTTCTGTCTCACTCTGGAGAAACAGCTGTGTCCCAGATTCTTTCTGTGACTTATATTGATGGAGAGATAAAGCAGAGTGACCTGCAGCTCTGTGAATGAGACAGTGAAAAGCTGAAATGTTTAAACTGAAGCAGCTCTCAGTGATGTGACAGTGAAGGACGGCGGCTGCTGAAGGACACAAATATGTCCCAGTTAATCGCTCTGTTCCTCACAACCATCACAACCTGTGTCCTCCTGTCCTTCAACAATCAGCCAACTTGAAACAAGCCTCTCAAATTAATATCAATTACTGTAATCTTCTACTGATGATGAACAACAGTACACTCCTCCAGAGGCAGACAGTCCCTCCATGTCTCTGCTCCATCTGCTCCATCCTTTGTCCTTTACTCAGGGACATATACAGGTGGATCCTGATCTGACTGATACTGACATGGTGTGTGTGTGTGTGTATTTACTGTATATTTTTGTTGTTTCAATCACTGTGGCATGAACCTGAAATGTAAATTAATACATTCCTCACTGGATAAAAAGATGTGTTCTTCCAGTGGTTCAGACTAACAACACAAACTATATTGAAGCTGTAAATGCAGCAGTTGCTGCAGAAACAAGTACAAGACTCGACAGGATTCTGTCTTTAGCATCAGGTTTTATCTTCTGCTTTGAAACCTGCTAAAAATAAAATTTAGACTCAAAAACTTTAAAAAAACAAACTTCTGTAATTTATGATCTATTTATTGTCAACGAATCTTACTGAAAAACTCAAAGCAGCAAAGTGTTGCTCCATTTCTCAGTACTTGGGGCGGCTGTGGCTCAGGAGGTAGAGCAGTCGCCCACTAATCGGAAGGTCAGCTGTTCGATCCCCGGCTCTTCTAGTGTGTGCCGAAGTATCCTTGGGCAAGATACTGAACCCCACGTTGCCCCTGATGTTTGTAACATGGATGTGTGAATGTGGTGTGGTTGTGCTAGAGCGCTTTGTGCGTAGTGCAAGCACTGTATGAATGTGTGTGTGAATGGGTGAATATGATGTGTAGTGTAAAATGCTTTGAGTGGTCGATATGACTAGAAAAGCGCTATATAAGTACAAGTCCATTTACCATTTACTTTCTGACTTCCCTCCTCTGTCTGTTTCTGTAGAAACAGACCTTTAAAATTGGACAAAAATGTATAGTGTCATTTTCTACATAGGGCAGCCCAGTGCTGCCCAGTGCTGCAGTGGCTAGCACTGTCGCCTCACAGCAAGAAGGTTCTGGGTTTGAGCCTGGGGGGAGACCAGACCGTGTTTATCAGCTTTTCACTATTTTTGCTTGAAAAAAATAACAGTCATCTGATTATCAAGATGATAGTTGCGGATTATTTTTAGCAGCAGGTTGGTGTCAGTGAGACTGACTCAGAGTAACACGTGTTACATGTTTATTAAAGGAGCGTGTTCAACATAGTGTTTTTAATAGTTTATGTTTGATACATGCACATCATAATAATCAGTTTATTGTGGTTTTCATGAGATTAGTCAGTAATAAAAATATAAAATATAACCAGACTAATCCTTTAGGTAATTCCTGTCCACTCAGGAATTCAGCTTGTGTTTCCAGTCGCTGCTGCAGAGGCTCTAAACAAGAGACTGAACAGCTACTATTTATTTTCAGCACGATTGAGAATAATTGGCACTGACATCCACTGATTACCAGTTGTTCACAAAAGCCATATTCAGCTTTAATTAATCTGGCCAGCAAATGAATTGCAGAAATTGTAGTTCAGAGGTGTATTCATCGTCTGTGACCTGAGAGAAGTCAGAGTGATGTAGGGAAACTGTTGTTCTTTCTTTGTTAAGTGGAAAACAGAGCAGTTGTTTGTAATCACTGCAGTGTTGGAGAAAATGAGGGATAAATGATTTGTTGTTTGTTTGACATTTCAGATGTACTGTTATGATTTTAGTCAGTGGAACAGCAGAGTTGAGATATGTTGCTGTTAACTCCTGTTTGTGCTGTTTTTTTGTTGTGTTGTCTGCAGCTATGGTGCAGCCTTTTCTTGTCAAATCCCGGCGATGCACTGGGTGCCTGAAGCTCCCCTATGGGTCAACCAAACTGTGTCAAAGCAGACATCTTGCAGACATCCTGCTCCCACTAAGCCCAGGATGTACAAACATGTCGGGTGTGACACATCATTTAATCCTGTCAGCAGTGTTGTCCTCTGTGATGTTGCTAAACACCTACGTGTTGCTGTAGATCCACCATCAGCTGTCAGAAAAACATCTCCTTATTTTATAGAATGGCGGAAATTTTAAAGAGTTCCACATCGCTTATCCTGTTTGGGGAAAATCCTTCGAGGCTTTTATCCAATCTAAACACCAGGTTCACACTGCAGTTTTTAGGCCAATTTGGCCATCGTAAGATTTGTTAAGTGCAGCTGAGGCAGTGTGGTTTTTATGACTCATCTGAATCTGAACAGATCTACAGATGGCTGTAATGTGAAGCAAGAAACAACACCAAAAACTGAAGAAGAAGAAATGAAAGAATGAGTCCAAACAATGGTGTAAAATATCAGGACAGTGTAGGCAACCACAGCATTCAGATTATCACTTCAAAGTGCTTCAGTAAAGTCTCTGTTCTCTGTTCACACTCATTGAGTCAGTTTGAAATTCAGTGATCATACTGCAATCTCTAGTTCAAATGAACCACTGTAGTGGATCCTGAACGATACACCTGCACCCTCCTCTGTACAGCGTAACACAAATAGCACCTCTCATGAACACTGACACCCCGGCATGTCAATTCAATTCAATTCAATTATATATTTATATAGCGCCAAATCACAACAGAAGTTATCTCAGGGCATTTTTCATATAGAGCACGTCTAGACCGCACTCTTTAGATTATTATAATTATAGAGAGAGACCCAACAGTTCCCACCATGAGCAGCACTAGGCAAGAGTGGTGAGGAAAAACTTCCTTTTAACAGGCAGATCAAGGATCAAGGATCAAGGAAATCTTTATTGTCCCCAAGGGCCAATTTGTTTCACAGCCAGCAGTTTTACAAAAAACCAAACAAACATATATATACAACATACAAAGAACAGTACACCATAATAAATAAACAAGGACTTACATAGAGCGATTTAAAATGACAATAGCAGCAGGAATAAAAGAGTTTTTTAACTGTTGTTTCTGCTCGTCCCTGTTTGTCCTGTTGTTCAGTTTGTTGCTGGATATTTTGTGTCATGCTGATAATATGACTAGGAACTCAGTGAAAATGGGTTTTTAGGGGAATTGATCCTGATCTCAGGGGCTGTTAGGACCTCAACAGTCAGGTGTGTATACGAACACTGGAATAGGTTTCTCTTGCTGCGATTGTTCCTCCTGTTAATAGCGTTTGAACGTTCAGTGTGAGCAGGCAGAATCATCACAGCAAGAAGAAGTTCTGAAAAAATGGTGATCTTGTCCTTTAAGACCTGCAGAGTCTCACTGCTGCTGAATGACAACAACCACTGGCAACACAGTGCAGCCCTCTCCAGTTTAACACCTGATGTCTTGTCATGGTTCAGAAATAGTTTAACTGACATCTGGACGTTACCTTATCATCAACTGCGCGTTCAGTGATGTTGAAATATGTTGTTACCATCTTCAGCAGGCCTTCTTAGCTTTTGTCTGGCTTAATGTCATGTTAATGTTAAAGACAGAGGTCTTTAAATCTAAAAGCACAGCTCTGGTTTTCACAAGATGGGAGAGTTTAGTGTTAGAGGACAGAAACAGTCTAATATTTTTTCTGTAGTAAATCTCTGACTGATCCACTTTTCTATCAGATGTGCAGCCCATTTCCATGCATTACCACATTACACCAGCACTATCACACCTTTCCTGACTCTCTGTTAACATGCAGTGTTGTGAAAGAGTATATCACTGGTGAAGTGCAGCAGCCCTGCATCTCTATCCTACGTCTATACCTGCAGGAGTCCTCAGGTGACAGGAAGCTGTTACTGTCCATTAGATCTCCCTCCTGAAGCCTCCTGTATACTCTTGTCATCAGTACATCTATCCCTCCTGCTCTGCACAGAAACATCATCTCAACACATGAACATGTAAAGTGTCTACAGGCAGCGAGGCTCAGTTATACAGAGCAACAGTGTGAGTGTTTACATCCTGGCTCCCCAAATCCTGTTTGTTCTTTGCCTACATTCGAGTCACTCAGGCTGTCATATGTATGTCCCTCAACCCCCACCCCACCCCACCCCCCACACGTCCGTAAGAAATTAAGGTGACAGTCTGTTGGTTAGTCTGTGGTTTCTGGTATAATACAGATGTTTTGCATGTGTGCAGTTCACAGTTTAACTAAAGTACAGTGGTCACTGACTGACCTGTGAGAGCAGCTGGGTGTTTTACTGCCACAGACCCCACTTTAAAGGCCAGCAGGGTGAGTCTGTAATATGTCAGTAATTTGGGATGGGACCCTCTCTGCTCACGCGAATGTTCCTCCAACATTTTTCAGCTTTTGCATGACCTCACACACAATTTGCACCTGTCTTGATAACGCTGCTGTCTCCTCCTGTTTTAAGTCTACATCCTGTACAAACGAATGAGCCTGAGGTGCAGACTACATCATCTGTGCCAATCTGCTTCAGCTGTGCACTAGAAGAAAAAAATTGGTGCCACTGTAAACCCAAGAGGAAGGATGCAGCTTCTCAGTGATGATGCAGCCTATCAGCTGTGCAAATGTCAGAGTTTTAAGCCTGTTGCAGAACAAAGAGAAGACATGTTGCAGGAGTAGGCCTCTCTTTGGTATTTGTGCTACAGCTGTTATCAGATGACATATTAGACTAATTGCCAAAATTTTGGAGTGCAGTGGTGCAATGCATTGTTCTCCAAGCACTGATCAGAAACCAGTCAGTGACAGAGTGAAGAACAAACATGTCAAGAGAAGAAGTATTTTAATCAAACAAAACAGTTTCTGAGAGATGCATAATAAAACATCACAATGATTAGGCAAGAGTTTAGATGATTTTGTACATCTGTTTCCACTGACCACATGAAAGCCCCGCAGGAAAATCATATCTCAGTGCACAAGTGCTGACAAATGGCTCACAGCTGATAACATCAAAGCGGAAAAAAAATGAAAAAGAGAGTGAAAGAGGTCAAGAAAGAGAGGTTATATGCTGCTGTGCTGTGAAAGTTTAACTGAAGCTCCAGAAACTGGTCTACAGTAAAACCAGAGTGAAATCTTTCTGTCCTCTCCTGCTGTGTGAATATAAGCTGGAGATAAACACCTGGTGGAACTAATTCTCCAGTCACTGCCATTACACTACCACAGAAGAATGGTAAATGGTAAATGGACTGTACTTATATAGCGCTTTTCTAGTCGTATCGACCACTCAAAGCGCTTTACACTACACGTCACATTCACCCATTCACACAGCGCTTGCACTATTACAAAGCGCTCTAACACATTCACACACCGATGTTGCAAACATCAGGGGCAATGTGGGGTTCAGTATCTTGCCCAAGGATACTTCGGCATGGACTGGAGGAGCCGGGGATCGAACCGACCTTCTGATTAGTGGGTGACCTGCTCTACCTCCTGAGCCACAGCCGCCAAGAGTTAGTTGATAACAAGTCCACAATATGATATTTAATACAATATTATAAAAAAGTCAAATAAATACTTGGAAAAAAATCTGTTTATTTGACAAGGAACAAGGCATTCATTTTAAAGTACAAAAACAGTCAGTCATATTCCCTGATGTGTAGGTAACCACACATTCAATTTTTTTATTATTTAAATTGAAATGGTGCATAAGAACAGGCGGAGGAAACACTGCTGTCACAGAGGAAACTGAGCTCCTGTCTGTTCAGAGAGGACAGGTGGTGGCTGTCTCTGTTAGACTGGTGAAATATTAGCAGGTGTATTGGTACTGTCTGCCCAAGTCCTTTGCTTTTTACTTTTCTTTGTGTATGTCTGCACCAGGTTTGGGTGGAACCACTGTAATTGAGGATGTGTCTTTAATAGAGGATGTTGCACAATAGACGTAAACAGTAGCAGCAAGATGGATGGATTGATCACCTGCAAGCTTTTCTTTTGTTATTACAGATTTTTGTCAGCAGACAGTTTCAAAAATCTGTTCCATGTTGTTGGAGAAGGGATGAGAGATGTGAAGGAGTGAAGGCTTCTAGAGGAGCTTGGAAGCTATTATACTTTGTTTTTTTTCCCCTTCTCCTATACAAACATGGCTGAAAAAAGGAGGTTCAAAACATCCACAGCAGCACAGTCATGGTTATTATTAGTTCTATAGCATGACTCACAGACACAGAAACACTGGAGATGTGACAGGGTGCCATTTATTGTGAAGTTCAAAATAACGTCCAGACTCCACCTCCTGCCTCTCAGAACAGAGTCGACACTGCACAGAGCTCCTCTGACGTTAGAGAGCAACAATCAGTTCGTCTAATTCCCTCATGAAGCTGAAGCACAGAGTTGTTTTCAACTCCACTTAACGACCTAAAAGAAGGGTTGGAAGGATGTGGAGGAAAAGCTGATTGTCACACTCGGCAGCTTTCCAGTTCTCTGTGATATCATTTTAACAAGCTACTACAAGAAGTGTGTGGTGTGTGTTACAGGAAACAGGAGACAACACCAAACTGGAGCTGAGGATGTAAATTACATGCTAAGTGCTGAAAGGCAAGAGAGAGAGCAAAGCTTTAATGTACCCGTCTTTTCCAAACCTAATATAGATCCAGAGCATTTATAGTTGTGTACATCTCACTGTGTGGAACTGATCGGGATCATCTCTATATGAAGGAAACTGGAGCCAGGGATTTCTGTGAGTCATCGGCTTAACATGACTCAGTGAATGTGACACAGAATTATTTTTTTGTATTGAATGTGGGTCGGGACATGTTGCCAGTTCCTGAACCACTTAATAAGGTCAGCACCAGTAGCAGGTCCAGTCCATCAGACTGGAGCATTACACCTCTACAGCTTCCTCTAATAATCTCCATGAGGCTGAAATGTGATGTTTGCTCTGATGTCTGTGATTGACAGCAGGCTAATGGGCTGAAGCTAACACCAGTGTTTTTATTGGTCTGTGGTGGCAGCCGAAGCAATGTCTGAGTGGACAACATGTGAACACATCTGTGTGTCCCTCACCGTGTGTTGGCATCAGCACATATTTAAGGATATTTCATATCCAGCCAATAAAAAACAAACTCACTGTAGCTCAGCTCGTTGATTGTCTGGTTACCAAGCAGAGGGGGCTAATAAGGGGCAAATCATCTTCTCTAATAGCCCAGTAATAGGCAGCTATTACCCTGTTTGAGCCCTTCATTGACAGTAATGAGGCCAGTGGAGCTATAATCAGTTATGTAGTAATGTAGTGCGGAGCCCTGGCACACAGAGCAATGGTGGGAAAAGATGGAGGCAGAAGAGAAGAAAAAGACAGCTGAGAATTCTCAGACAAGGCCAGATGCCAAAGACGTACAGGCTTCAGGAGGAAATTAATTCATTCCCAGAGGATGTATCACGTAACACCAGCGTACACACACTGCTGCTAACCCACTGATAGCTCAGTGGGAACCGTACAAAACGCCACACAATATGTAGCGGATTGTAAGCTTTACCACCTGCATTCCCTGAAGGCATCAGAGTGATGCCGAAACACAGAGTTGTCCCACTCAATTAAAAGACATTACAACAGGACGACAAGCCAGAGCCTGGACTGAATGTTCACAGGAACAGGCAGCAGGAGGCAAATCGATCAGCCCTCTGACTGTACAGCTCCATGAATGTATCCACACTACTACATGTAATCCATCAGACTGGCTGCATGTACAGTAGATCTGATCCTCAGCTCTGCTCTGTCACACATCCAACAAAACACTCAGATCTCCATGTAGGTGTGTGTGTGTGTGTGTGTGTGTGTGTGTGTGTGTGTGGTAGATGAAGGGTCCTGACTGTCTGGATGTGGGACACAATATTCCAATAGTGTGACCAGTGCTGCAGTATTCCACGGTATCTTATTCCAGGACAGTCAGCTCCAGTTTGGAAGCGTGGGAAAGCAGAGCTGCAGTCTGAACCGTGCCAGGCCAGTCAGAGGGCCCGTGAGGTTTGTTTGTGTGTGTGTGTGTGTGCGTGCGTGTGTGTTGCAGCTGTAGAATCACAGTCAGTCCATCCAGCAGATCCACTGATGTCATCCAAACTCATAAACACATGAGCTGTGTGTATCATGCTACTGTGTGTGTGTGTGTGTGTACTCCTTAATGAGAGCTCTGTAGATGAGATCATGTTGCAGCTCTCTACTTATTGTCGGCACAGTCTTCGTCTTTGCATCTCCTTATTGAAGCCTCTCCGTAAGAAAAGCTCTGATTCCTGCAGAACTTCTCATAAAACATTGATACATCATTAAAGTCCTGACAATCCTCTGCTTTGCAAAGCTGAAACATGGCACCTGTCTGTTTATAAAAGCTGCTATAGACAGGAAACAGGTCCCAGCTGATTCAGGTTTGCTGCAGGTTTCTGTCAGGTTTGAGGTGACACAGGATGAAGTAGATGAAGTAGGCCATGGTTCATGTGCGAGTATGTGCACATTTTGTGAAATGCACTTATTCTATGAGAAGATTGATATCATTTGTGTCTAAAGCCAGAAGGCAATTAGCTTAGCTTAGCATAAATACTGGAAACAGTTAGCTTAGCATAAAGAGCCTGTCTCTGTGCTAAGGAAATGAAATCCTAGGTTTTTTTGTTCTTTTTTGCAAAAAAAAAAAAAAAACTGAGACAGAAACTCATAGATTCAGCTACAGAAAAGCAGCAGAGTGTTAGATTGAAGCAGCTGCAGCCACAGAATGACTGGACTTTTTGCTTAATAAGCAGTTAAATGATTAATCCAACATACACTGATCAGATCTGATCAGTTACTGCCACAGTAAAAGGGCTCTCTTTGTTTAAACTGATAATATTGTAAAATGTTCAAAGTTTACTTTGAACTACTAACTTTGTATGTTTATTATTTTGTTTAGAAAATTGTTGATTTTATTACTGGTAAAAAAAAACAAAAACACACACACACACACACACACACACACAGACACACACATACATACACACACTATACAGAGCAGGGAATGATTTGCTTGTGCAATCACACATCTGGGTTTACTTTGTGCCTACAGGGAGACCCCAGCACTCTGAGAGGGGAGACATAGAAACACACACACCCCACTGTGCAGAAATACACACATCTTTTTCTTTTCCTTTCTGAATCAAGAGCCTGGATAAATGCATACAAACGAGAGAGAATGATTAAGACAGAGACAGCTTCATTCAGTGTGTGGGTGGGTCATGATCATGTGCATCCTGCTGTCAGTCACCTATCAGGTTCAGGTGCTGATAAGACTCAGTTAATCCACCATCCCTCCATCAACCATTGTCTCACTCTCTGCTCCATCTCCATCTGTTTGTTTCTTCCTTTATTCCATCCTGTCTTTTTCTCTGTTCTCCCTCTTCTTACCTTCTGTTCTCTTCTGTCACTTTCACCTTTACTTTTTCTCCATCACTCCTGTCTCAGTCTCATCTTCACTAAACATTAGAAGTGCAGTTGAATCACAGCCTCTGACACTTCACTATACATCTGAGTTTCCATGTCCACGGTGCAGCCTATTCTTGTGCACACTGTATCTGTAGGAAATGCTCTCAACATTAATGTCAGTAAAGTTCTAAGGTGTGATGAAAGGAAGAGATACTTTAAAGAGACAGTTTTGTTCATGATGTGATTCTCACCAGGTATCAAGAAACACAGAGTCTGTCCATCTCTGCACAGACATGCAGCAGAGAGTTCAGATTTGGCCAAAACTTCAATGAAGCGATCCAAGTACTCTGATGAACCTGTCAAACATTCATCTTTTCCTTCACACCTTTTGAGGGATGTCACTGTCATACCTGTTACCACTCTGTACTCATGAGTACTCTCTGAAGAGGCAGGGAGAGAGGAGAGGAGTTTGGATTCAGTTTTCCTGACTTGCAGTGACGGTTAAACCAGTCATTGTTCATTTTCAGATCATAGTGACTTGAAATAGTGACTCCTGTGGTCTGAGGCTTTATGTTTTTGTGTTGTCCATCTGTCCTATTCTCGAGAATACGATATCTCAGTAACGCCTTGATGGATTCTCTTCAAATATTCACTTGGACTGACTAGATTTTCATTGTCAGAAGTCAAAGGTGAATGTCATGTGACCTCACAAAACACATTTTTGGCTTCTTGAATGATATCTACAGACTTAGTAGACGGAATTTATTTAAATTTGGCACAAACATTCACTTGGTCTCAAGGATGAACTGATTTGATTTTGGTGATCAAAAGTCAAAGGTGAAGGTCACTGTGACCTCACAAAACACAAGCTAAAACTCAAGAATTTACACACTGATTAACTTAAACTGTACTGGTTGTTAGAGACTTACAACCACAAGGTGATATTTATAGTTTCTCTGTACTGTTGGCAGTGTGAGTAAAACAAAACTAAACTTGTTACTGGCTTCCCATGTGGCTGTTCCCAGCATGGATGACAGGGAAGTTTCTGATGTTGATGTCAAATGTTGGCCAGAGACTGGATGGAGATAACTGGTTGTTAATCAGGCCTTTCTTCAGAGTTAGTGCCTCAGTTTGTTTCTCCAAAGACAGACCAGGCTTCTTCATCAAAAGTACCAGTTTGACATAGTGCAAGGTATCAAGGTATACTGTGGTTTGAAAAAGTGAAGGTAATATAATAATATAATATTTTCCGTCATACCGTTCCTATGGTATAAGCACATTTTTCACTCAGCCACTCCCTACACTACTGACTATACAGATCTCTCCCTTCTCCACTTTTGCGTTTATTTTGATATGTTTTGTTATAAATAAATTGTTTTGTTACTTAGTATACCCGAGTGTCTCCCGTTTTTGTTGCAGTCTAAGAGCGGGGCTGTGACACTGTCTTGAAATAAATGCATGCAGCAGCTACAAGAGTTAGTATGTCTAGAATCAGTGAAATAAATACTACAGTCTTGCTGCTGTGGCAGATAACAATTAACTTGCTAACATCAGGAAGTTTCCTCACTAATGTTAGTTCACGAAAATGACAACACAGTCTGCTGGCTTTCTGGTGTTTTTGTGACTGTGTTGCACAGAGAGAGAGGGAAGAGAGTACAAGTGAGAAAAAAAGTTATTTTTCTTACCAGGCATTTCAAAAAAACTCATTTTAGAGCTGTAAGTTTAATACCGTGATACAGCGAAACCGTGATATTTTTGCTGAAGGTTATCATACCGTCAGAATCTCATACTGGCCTATGCCTTCATGCAAATCCAAACTAAATTGTAACCAACTAATAGTCCTGTTTACATTCATTGTTCCTCAGCAGGACACACTGAGTTCATCCTTGAGCTCTGACAAAAGTGTTGAATGCATTTCCTTCCTCATGAAATATTTATACAGATAATTTTTACATCCATGTTTACAAGCTGCAGTTTTCCTCTTCACTGCCTTTGCTGGTGCATTGCAGTATATATTAGCTTGTGCATGCATCCGCATGCAAAACAGTTCCACATCGGGAACCTTTGATATTGTGATAGTTCATATTTTGATGTAGACTATAGAGTTGTGATTAGCTGCTCTGTGGGATTTTATTTTGCACGATTCACTCTTGAACATCAGACCTTAAACTTCAGGGAGAGACACAGGAAATAGACAGAGAAACAGGTTACTGATACAAATAGATAACAGGCCTGCAGCAGTGTCACAGTCTGTTACAGTTAGATGAAGCATACTGAAGAAGGAGCAACATCTCTTGACAGCTTACAAGTGTTTGTAGCTGGAACCACTCAACAGACATTTTTATATCTGGTGGGAGACATTTTGTGAATTTCTGATGGTTCTGTGGTCAGGACTTCCTGCCATGTTGGCTTCACCATGAGGCTCCAGAGATCCAAAACCTCTCCACACACTGGTCTGAGCCAGTAAGCAGAAGAAATGACAGGGTGAACTTGTAACATGATCCACTGTCATTTCTGTAAACAGGTAGGAGTTCTGTAACTGTGTGTCATCCCCTCCAGCCTAAAAAACATAATTCAAATGAAAAGTATGTTTTGGTTCAGTAGATGACTGATACTCCCCTTTTTGGACCAAACATCTCATTATTGGTTCCTCCACAGAGTCCAGTTTACAGGGCCACACCTAGCTCTTTCAAATCAAATAAAATCCAGAGTTTGGCAGATGCAGTGGAGCAGCAGGGAGGAGGAGAGACAAGCACGGAGTGACTCATAATGCAGCTACTTTCTGACTGAGTGTCGTCACTCAGGGATTTTATGTCATGACCATCATCGAACGCATCAAACAATCATTTCAAGTTTGATTTCTGTGCATTCCCATTCAGCTTTTGTTATTAAAAACCATGGTGGAGGCTTATCTCTCAGAGAGGAACAATTATGCCACAGTCTTTGTCTCAAAGAACAAATACACGCAAGAGACAAAAACACATTTCTGATGCTGCACATTTTACTTTGACTGTCACAGATTTCATAAAACAATTGTCATGTCCAAACTGTTAAATGTACCCAGCACTGACATTTACTGCTGACAAACTGCTGGCTCTTTAACCTTTAGACTAGGCAGGGGGATGACTTTTTTTTCTTCAGATTGGTTCTTGCGTCAGACTTCTTTCCCAATCATTAAACAACAACAATATGCAAGTGATTATCAGGTCTGACAAAGGAAAGCAATTTTGTGAATGTGAGAAAGAGAGAAGGACTGTTATCAAAGCTGAGACAATCCTGAGATGACAAATGAAAATCCAGTGAGCGCTGTCGGCTCTGCTTTGACAGTCTCTGATGATGACAAATTGATTCATAAATCGAACCTGGTTTCAACAATGTCTTCAACGGTCAGTCTAATAGAGATATTTTCATTGGCAGCTGTCTCAGCAGGACTCCTTATTTTCACCACAGGTGGATATGACTCATCAGAAAGGAAGAGAGGAAGGGTTTTTAGTGCTGGAAAGAAAAAGCCATCATGTCAAGCTTTAACATGGGAACCATGATCAGAAGACTGGGGCATTCAGGCAACTTTGAACTAGATATACAGCTGATTTTAACCCTGCAATAATTTCTCCACCTGTTGGAGCAGTGAGCATGAGGCTTTAGTAAGAATGATACTGCATATGTAAAGAGTTGGGGAAGGGATTCAAATTTTTTGTCTGCTCTAACATGAGCTGCAGACAGAGGCTCTGTTGGATGGTGACATGTTTTATTTTTAGAGCCAAACAGTAGAAAAATGTTTTTCAGATTTCAGTGTTGCATCATTACAGTTAGTTACTGGTACTCGTTTGACCTTTGTACCCTACACTGTGGTTTATGCAAAGGTCCTTACAACATTTTATTTCCATTAAAACTTTGTGACTAAGTGGCACACTTATGTCATATTGGCAGAAGTTAATATTTGGCACCTGAACGTTTTGATAAGATGCAGAGACCGAGGTGTTGGAGAATAAGAAAGTGACGACACAGAAGGTTTTTTTTCTTTTTTGTCTTGTAATTCGACTGCTGCGCGGTTAAATGAGCAGTTCGGTCTGACCGATGGATCATGTGGTTGTCATTAATTATAGACTAAATGTGTTGCTGATTTAGCTCAGTGGTTTCCAAAGACCCAGAGCCCATAATTTAATCAGCAAATGTAATCATAGCTTATGGAACAATGACTCCCCAATGGAGGAATGACCTTCTTAGCTCAATCATTACCACACAGGCAGCCAGTCCCTTAACTGAAAACACACCTCTTCAGGAATAGTTTCAGATCCCACTGCCCATTACTGTCTGATGAAGCTGAAATCACAGCCCTGACTCTCTACGCTCCTCCTCTCCTCCTCCCATGTCTCATCTGATCTGAAATATTGAACATTTCTGCCTGTCTAGTCCCTCTCTCTATCACACATTATAATGTTCTTTAACATATCATCTGTGAGAGAGGGGAACATTACTGCCCCACAGTTGTTAGAGAGCACAAGTGTAAAGAACAACTTATGTTTTCTGAAGTACCCATAAGTTCTGATGTATGCAGCATAACATTGTCTGTCCATTGTCTGCTGCTGTTCTATTCAGAGCAGGTAGTCCATGCATCCTCCTCTCTACCCACATTCTACAGTTCTCAGAGTGGTGCCTCTTACGTTGTGCAACTCCATATCAGGAGTTTGGATCCAGAACTGGTACTGTAGGATGAGAGCACCTGTATCTAGTCGGTGTTCCATCACCTGTCACACGAGCTCCAGCTCCTTCCCCACTGAAAAGGGGACGTCCACATCCCTACAACCAGTTTCCAAAGTCAGGGTCCGGCACATCAGGGCCAGGACCTTAGCCTGCTGTCTTATTGGCATTGTACCCGACCTCTGTATCTGCCCATGAGGGTGTGTGGGTCCAACATGGTGGCTTCTCAGGGCTAAGCATGGCTGGTCTGTCTCCAGGAGGGGGCCCTGGTGTTCAACAAACTGACTACATGTGGCCAGGTTTCATTAAGGTTTTGGAAAAGGTCGGGTCCAGATTGTATTTCGGTCTGTATTCAGACCAGAGTCTGCTCATTGAATACGTGGGTTCTATACCACAGAGATGGTTTTAACCATTTGTAGTCTTGTCCCTTTTGCCTTGGGTGAAGCTGCTGTTACCCCTGACCTCACGGCTCCCAGGATCTCAAGGATCTGCCTCCTCCTCTATGGCCCCTCTGACCTGTGTTATCCTCCAGGGCTCCACCCTTGGCCCCCTGTTGTTCTGTGTATACATGTTGCCACTGGGACATACCATACATGAACACAGTTCTGAGCACCATTCTTATGCAGATGACCCACAAATCTATGTCACAGTAAAAACCAGTGGAGAAAGCATCACTCATCAGCTATTGAAATAATTCTTTTTGGTCCTCCAAAGTCTCCAAACTTTACTAAATCATTTGGGCTCCCTTCATTTATTCTCTACATGTGTCAAACCTACAGACAGAGACCTGGTTGTAATATTTGACAATGACCTTTCATTTGAAAAACAAGTTACCAGAGTTGTTTAATCATTTTATCAGTTGAGAAGGATCTCAGGTCTGTTCTCCCTCAACCTGATCTGAAGAAGGTCACATACTTTCATATCATCTTGGTAGATTAATGCAGCTGCTCTGCTTTTTATCTGTGACAAATACTAGTCACTGATTAAATGAAAGAAAAGGACATGGATCAGGACTAAAGATGATCAGGTTTTTGCACTAGAGGTCCCTTGCCTCTTTTTCTAGAATTCAGGAGATCTTGGACAAACACACTCATTTAAAAGCAGCAGAAATATACTTTACATTTGAAGATCTTCTGCTTTTTTTTCTTTCTTTCCACCCAACAAAACACATCAGAAAATGTCAGCCTCACACTTTTCTGACAGGTATAAACTGATTTGTCCAAAATAAATAATAATGAGAATCGTAGTTTTAAACAGATTTTAAGAAGGAGGAATGAGTCTTTTCAGGATGTAATTTCTTGGTTGTTGCCTGTGATGCTTCTCATCTCTCGTCATTCCTCTTCTTAGCCACCTTTCTGTTTCCTCTCTTCCTCTATTTTTTTTTATCTTTCCTGTATTCTCTTACTTTTTTCTGCTCGTCACATGGGAGAGGTTTTCAATCAGCCTAATTCAGCCGACTCTACGAGGAGAATGAGCTCTTCGTTGGAGGAGTGGAGGAGCGGAGAGAGTGAATTATAGATGGATGGATAGAAACTGAATAATTAAAAGAAGCAGAGACAGATGGGACTGCTTTTGGGCAATCAGACTCCTGAGATCATCTTAAAGAAAATATGCTGTAGAGACTCAGGGCAGTGTGATGGTCTGTGTGTGTGTGTGTGTAATATTTACTACTTATTTTACATATTAGCATGTGTGCTCAGACGTCCATGTGTGATGATTGTCCAGGCGTGAGCAGGAAGTGATTGACTCCTGTTTATTTTACCTCCTGCAGCTGACTGTGAATCTGACAGACACACATAAAAGCTCTGCTGCTTTTTCCATGCATTCAAATGGTTTTAGGGAATAGAATGAATAATAAATGGTGATTGTATGTGTTTTCTGTGTCTTCAGTGTGATGGTGAGTGGGGCTGTCTGAAGCACTAACATCTGAGCTCTCTACCACTGTACAGCAGCTGTGAGAACAAACAGCAGAGGAGCTGACTGTCTGTCTGTCTGTCTGTTGGCCTGTCAGTCTGTCTCACTGTGGGACCTTTAAGCAAACACACAGATTAAATAGTGGCTGTTGTGGTCTTTGAAGTGACATCTAATACATGAGACTGGTGACTTAATAAGACTGAAGGCAAACACACATACATATGTATACTGTAGCTCTTAGCTGTCGTTGCACCACAAAGTAACATTCTCTCGTCCACATGAATCAGACGAGGCTGGAAACTTGGCTAGGCTGCTCGCAGGGTTAGTTGGTGCTTCAGTGTCTGCTTCTGTGATAGAAAGTCAAAGCTACATTTTCAGGGGAGAAGTTTAACATGAGCCGCTAACAATGTACAAGAGCTGAGGATTTTGCTGTAGAGAAAAGTGAAAACGGTCTGCGTCTCCTCTAGTGGATTGCAGTGATTTCATTGGAGTGAATCAACTTCACTGTGATGTTTTGCTGGTTTAAATCCTAAATCCTAGTGTGTTCAGGCCATTAGTCCAGAACAGCTGTTTAACAGAAAAAATGAATATGAGATGTGTCCTAAAGTCACACATATCTACTGTGCTGCACAGTAAAAATCAGTCAATCTGTAACTCTGAAAACTCAGCAAAGAGAAAGTAAAATGTTTGTCCAGAGATTGAATATTTAATGTTTTTGTTTCCATGTTGTTTCCCTGGAGCTGTTTCACCTCTGCCAACAATTACTTTAAATCTTTTCCAGCTGTGAGCAGGTCCTCCACTTCCTGTTTCACTGTGGAACAATCGTCTCCATCAACAGTGCATTCACAAATCAACTAAATTCACTGTGGACGTACTAATATCTCTGAGTATTTCTGTCTGATTTTATCACTTTTGCAGTGTGAAAAAAAGAATGGATAGATTTCCTGCATGTTAGAATTAGTGTGAAGAATGAATTTAGGGACACAGTAACTCTACCAATGTATTTTAGTCATCTGATGGCGATGATCAGGCCATTCAAAGGATGGCGAGGTCCATGTGTAACCTCCCAGACGAGCTGGCAGGCGAGGGCAGCTAGCAGCATAACCTTGTGGAGGTCACTGTGTTAATAGGGGCGTAGGTCCTTGAAGGCTAACAAACTGCTGCCGGGTCTGATTTGCCTGGATGCCACGCTCGAAGGCCTGCTGTGCTGCTGGACCAAACAGTTTCCCCTGGGCTCTCCGGCCCAGCTTTGGAAGTGGGGACCACACTTGACAGCGAGTCAAGGTTAGTGTCAACATCAGCCTGATGAGTTCTCTGGTCATCAGGGCGAATGCCTGCAAGGATGCATCACTGAGGCTCTGGACGGAAGCGTCCGTGCTGCCATATCATAACATTTAACCAAGAAGCCATCTGTAATGTAACACTGTGGCCTCAGACAGCGAGCATCCGGTCTCAACACCTCATTGGGTGATACAATGAGGGAAGCGATAGATGGCTCCATGGCTGGCATCTGGCCCAGTCCATCACTGCTGGCATTCTGCATGGAAACCAAGGCTCTGCGATCAGATGTGTGGTGAGAGAGAGATTTGGGGTCTACCCAGCATTTGTGGAGCTTCTCAATGTATGGCTGGAAGGGAGACGCAGAAAAAGCTGCCTGCAGAGGGACCCACCTAAAGAACACACTAGCTGGTGCACATGTTGCTGGAGTCTCATGTCAGGAACAATGAAACAGAACAAGCTCTTAACATTTTTAATCAACATTCTTCACTATTTTATGACACTTTATAGACAAAACAAGTATTTGCAGTTTTTTAATACAGATCATTTTGTAGCAGCCATTGCATTATTCACATACTTTATTATTAATAAAATTATAGAGTTACTCAAATACTGTGTGTGTATAAAGAATTAGATTTGATGGATGCAGAGTGGAAGTTGTGTCTCTCCTGTTGTTGCAGTGAGTGCAGTCACTCTGCAGCAGACAGGGTGTCAGTGCCCTGCTAAAAGACACTGCAATTTCTCAGGGAATCCAACCTGAACAGTGATGATTATCACTCACAGGCTTCCTGGGAGACAAGTCAGACACAGGGAGATGTTGTTATATTTTACATTTCCTCACTGGGTGTGAGCTCACACTGTATAATTACAGACACTGGTGTTTGTCCAGTCTGTTCACAACACAGTAAAAAAGCCACATCACACACAACAGCATCTTTTCCTTCTGTCTGTTTTTCACCTCATCTCATTGTAGAAGCCAAACCACAATTTGAGCATCACGTCTTTTCATTCTCAATTCAGAATTGAACAAGCAGAGCAACAAAACCTGTCAATCCTCTGCTTTACTAGAAGATTTGACAAACAGCTGTTACATAAAAACATTGTGTGTCGTTTTTTTGTGTATTGTGTTTCCTTCTGTTTTTTCTGCTGTCTCCATGCTGATGCTCTCAGATGTTGACATGTCATCCTGTAGTCAGCCTCATGACTCACTGTGTTTAGTGAGGGACTGATGAGGAGTCACAACCCTGTCAACACCGAGGGTAGAGATGTCAGAGTCTTGTACATTTATCACACCAGAGACTAAAACAGAGCAAAACACCAAAACACCACACAGTCATTTCTAATATCATAGGACAGGGTTGAGCTCAGTATCCCTAAGAATTAAAGTCACAGTGGATAAATCTGCACCTTGTGATTAACCAGCAATGGTGACATTCAGTGCCAACGCAGGAAGTCCTGTAACCTGCATTTGCCATAACCACAGTCTGTCAGTCTGTCCCCAAACTTAACCATACTGTAATTGCATGTATAGTCTCTGGCCTTGGATACAAAAAAACAAAAACAAACAAACATTGGCATTCTTCCTAATCTGGGCTTTTGAAGAATCATCCAATATCGCCATTAACCTCTGTAACATGAGGCAGCGTGTACTGTCACAGTCACTGATACATAGTAATCTTAACAGGAGTATACTTGTTGTGTCTTTGAACACACCCTTAATGTTGCATTCAGGCTCCACTGGAAACAACACACAGATGCAGTTTAAAGCCTGGATTGGTTATTAACATTTATCTAGATATGACCAAGGTGTTGATGTCGTGTTCAATGATGTCCACTCCTCTCTGTTGGTTTGGGTTTTTGAGTCTGGACAGGTGAGGTTTAATCTCTCCAGCATCTTCTCTGGTTGTAGTTTGGATTTCAGGATGGATTTGAATGGATGAATGGCACAGTAATACTGATTTAATGTGGTCACAGGTGTGTGTTTATAGAGTATTTTACAACAGGTTTTAGCACGGCTCAGCCAATCACAATTAAGGACCAGAACTATCTGTTTTCTAAGTGGTTCACTGGAAGAGTTTGTCAATGATGGATCGAGGAACTGTTTATCCTCTGAGGACATCTGACATCTTTCCGTGTCCATGGCCCTGATCAGCTGCGCCAGTCCCTGAATCATCCTGCTGCCCACTTTGACAGACTATTTTAATGGTCATGAGCTCTTCCTTCCTCTTTGCAGCTCACCCATCTGCCAAGCTGAGCGCTGATTGGTGATGAACCCTCCAACCCTGGGGACCTGTGTCCTCTCTGACTGACTCATCCAGGACTGAGCTCTGCCTCGGAGCTCACAGCTCATTTCAGAGGTTCAGTGTTTAGATGAGCTCAAAGAGCGCTGCATGCTAAATCGATGCTTATACATCCAGTCACAGTGAGGCCAACAGGGAATAAGCAGCCTGTGGTATCTGCATTCAATTTCCTTTCCCATCCTAATGGTGCAATTGCATTTGTAAGCATAACGTAATAATTACTTTATGGTTATTGCACCTCATGTGTGATGGGATGAGTTCAGTTTGTCAGTGAAACTGGAGCCAGGGTAATCAGTATAATGCTGAGTTGTGTTCTCTGAATCTCTTTAAACCATATTCATGGGGCTATGGAGGCGTCTCCCTTTCTTCTGCAGTCTCACAGGGACCATGTGTGTTTTTTTGTCCACCAGTATGGAAATGAGAAGTACACCATGGATTTAATGTTCCTATCTGCATAATGATCTGAACGCTAACTTTGTGAACCTAGAAGTGTAGGTCTACTGTACCTACACCATGTGCTGTATGAGCTAAACAGATACCCCCTCTGCTCCCTGCACTGTAGGAGACTTTAGATCTGTGACCATCAGCTGTTTGTCACTGGCCTAGCTCCTCTTTAGTGTTGACCTTTGACCTGCAGATAATTCAGTGTATTTCCTCTCTGACTGTTCCAGGCTCCACAGGCCTCATGATGCAAGAGACAAGTTGCCTTTGAAAGTGGGTTTGGTTTGGTGCTGTAGGTGCAGACAGAGTGGGATTTAATCATTCCTGTCTGGATAATCAGCAGAGTAAGAGCCTCCTACGATCACCTGATGACTGTTGGTGGCTGATGTTTAACTCACTGTAGGAACATTTACAACAGCTGAGGAGAGGCTGATGCTGTCATCACAAAAAAGCTGAGGATTAGTATCTTTACAATCAGACTCACAATAACAGTCCAGACATGCTGATGTTTAACAGGTTTAATGTTGTCTTGAAGTGAAGTGCTAGAGCTGAAGGCAACTGGACTTCTTTTAGGTTCCTTGAATCTGTTTGACCTCTCATCTGAAAGGCTTCCTCAGTTCTAGAAGCTGGTTGGGGAGTCCAAGGTATTTAACCTCTTGGATGTGGTCCTGGGAGTCGTTGCCCCACCCTGACATCATGTGAGTCATTAGGATCACATGGCTTGAGGTGTGAATGAGGTTAAATCGTCTGAGTAAGGATCTCAGGACCGCGTTTTAGGTGGCTGATGGTTGGTGTTGTAGGCCACCACCTCTGTTTAAAGATGGGCGTTCCAGATGGACATAGATGGCCTCCTTTACACCTTTCTAAAACTATGTGTCTTCTCTATCCAAAATGTGGACATTATTGTCCTCGAAGGAGTGTCCCTTCTCCTTTAGATGTAGATGAACAGCTGAGTCTGGTCCTGATGAGCTGCTCTCATGTGTTGGAGAGGTTGTTTGGTCTCTCCTGTGTATAGGTCAGAGTACTCCTCACAGCAGTGCACAGCATATACAAGCTTGTCCTTGGGATGAACCAGTTTTTGCCTGAGGGTGTTGCCGGGTCTGAGGTGCACCAGGATGTTGTGCTTGGAGAAATTCTTTTGAATCTCTCTGACAATCTGGCCACATATGGGATGACAATGTTGTTGTGTCTGTTCTCCTATTTCTCATCTTATCTGAGGCTCTTCTCTACGTCTCTTCACTGACTTGATGAAGGCCCAATTAGGATAACCACATGTTTTAAGTGCTGTCTTGAGGTGTTGGTGTTCCTTTTCTTTCCCATCTGCCTTAGAGGGAATGCTCTCTGCCTGGTGGTGTAGAGGCCTAATAACATCAAGGTTATGTTCCAGCGGGTGGTGGTGGTTTTTAGAGTATTATAGTATTGTTCACTTTCTCAGATTAGCATCATGCTAACATTTGCAACATGCTAATATAACTAGCATGCTAGCTGTCCATATATGAGCATATATATTTAATATTGAGACATATAACTGGACATATATGGACATATTTGAGATTCAGATATTTGTTTCACACATATATTTGAAGTTATATGTGCAAACATGCAGAAAAAAACTTTGAAGTCCAGGTGACAAGGTGACATATATGTGTGTATACTAGATTCTAGAATATTCATTTTCCACATGTATGGAGAAATGTGTGTGAATATGTGGCAGACATATTTGTTTTCCACATATGTTATCTATGTTAACAGATGTGTATGTTACATCTATGTTTAAAATAAGATAAGTTGCTGTTAATGTTGATGAATTATATTTTTAGGCACTTTTTTCTGTACATGCTCACCATCTGTAATATCTGTCAGAGAGCTAGAATGAGCACCACTCTTGTTTGTCAACGGGCTAAGCAGTTATTTTTGTGCCATGATATCTTTTAACTGGGATTCAAGTGGGAAGACAAATGGACATTCATACAGTGCTTGCTCTATGCATGAAGTGCTTTAACACATTCACACCCATTCACACATCGATAATACATCAGGCCCAAGGATACTTCGGCACAGACTGGAGAAGCCGGGTATCGAGCTGCCGATTAGTGGGCGACCCGCTGTACCTCCTGAGCCACAGCCACCCAGTTTCATGTGATCAACTGCACTGTGAGAATTCAGGCCGCACTCAGTTCATACAGCTAAAATCCTTCAAATCCGACCCCTCCCCAGTCACTACAGGTGTGCCCCAGGACAGAGCCCTGGGGCCCCTTCTCTTTATCACTTACCTTCTCCCCCTTGGCAATATCTTCCGTAAATTCAACGTCCATTTCCACTGCTTCGTGGATGACACCCAGCTCTACCTCTCTAGCAAGCCGAATTCCACTTTCCCACCTTCCTCCCTCATCTCCTGTTTATTGGAAATAAAATCCTGGTTCACCTCAAACTTTCTAAAATTAAACAGTAATAAAACTGAGATCCTTCTGGTTGGCACCAAATCCACTCTATCCAAAGTTGACAGCTTCTCCCTCACTATTGACAGCTCCCCAGTTTCCCCTTCCCCTCAAGTTAAGAGTCTGGGTGTCATCCTGGACAGCACGCTATCATTCCAATCTCATATTAATAACATCACCCGGTCTGCATACCTCCATCTACACAACATTAATCGACTCCGCCCCTCCCTCACCCCTCATGCTGCTTCCACCCTTGTCCACAGCCTCGTCACCTCCCGCATCGACTACTGCAACTCTCTCCTCTTTGGCCTCCCTCAAAAGTCCCTCCATAAGCTTCAACTGGTCCAGAACTCTGCCGCTCGCATTATCACCACAACCCCCTCTTTCCATCACATCACCCCCATCCTTCAGCAACTCCACTGGCTCCCGGTTAAACAGCGCATTGAATTCAAACTCCTCCTGCTTACTTTCAAAGCCATACACAACCTTGCCCCCCCATATTTATCCGACCTCCTATACATCGCCACCCTTTCCCGTTCCCTCAGATCTTCCTCCTCCATTCATCTCTGTGTACCCTCTGCCCGTCTCAGCACCATGGGGAGCAGAGCATTTAGCCGCTCTGCTCCCCAGCTCTGGAACTGTCTGCCACCAGCCCTCCGAAACATTGACTCCTTTCCTGTTTTCAAATCCAGACTCAAAACCCATCTGTTTAAGACTGCCTACTCACTCTAACCTACTTATTGCAACTTCACCGCCCTACATTTCTTTTATGTTGATTCTATCCATTGTTGTTTTTTATTGATTTATTTACTTTTTTTAATAGTATATTTTGTATGTTTTATTTATTGTTTGTTGTATGATTCTTTTGCTTATTATATATTGTACAGTGTCCTTGGGTGTCAGAAAGGCGCTTATAAATAAAATGTATTATAATTCTGGCAGTTTGGACAAACTACAGCCTCCCCCTCACTGTCCATAGAGATTGTGAATCTTTCACATATGTAGTGAAACTGGGTGTTATTTTTTATGTCATCAAATCTCTTGTAAAAAAAAAAAGGATATTTGCTCGATGACACAGCATGCTTCTCACTTATAACATTTATTACTTTAAATGTGTCTTCTAAAGCCTCATCTGTCAATCCATGTTTGAGTTTTAAAGAAGCAGCTCATGTTGTCTTCTGGTATTCTCAACAGTTTCTGATACCTGCCCACTTGCACATGAAACATTTGTAGAGAACTGGTAGACTGGTGGTACTGGTTGTAGGGGTACTGTTTCACAGACCTGTAAATCTGCACAGAAAAAAAAGTAAAATATTGCATTTTTAGTTAGCCAGCAGTATTACATATCACTATAGCAGTTACAGTCCAACTATTAATCTTATTAGCATTACAAAGTAAGATCAGTCACTCACATGTAAAGTTTATGAAAAGCATGCAAAAGGAGATGAGCATCCATGGAGGTTAATTAGTAACTCTAAATCATCCATAGGTGTGAATGGTTGTTGTTCTATATATGTCAGCCCTGTGATAGACTGGAAACCTGTCCATGGTTGGTATAGATAATGGATAGATGGGCCAGGAAAGTTCAAAACATGTCAAGTATCTATCTATCTATCTATCTATCTATCTAATTTTTAAATTATTCTGGATGTCGATAAGTATGTATGTATATATGCACTTTCTCACTGCTGTTTGCACTTACAGATCTGGATGCCAAACTTCATTTCATTGTCTGAGTACTGTACTCTGTCAGTGACAATAATCTTATCTAATCTAATTAGCTAATCCACACCAGTATAAAGACTGCCTTATACCTGATTACTTTTTTCTCTACATTCCTAGATGCTGTTATATCGAAGCACCCGTTCCAAATTGGAATGGCTTTGAATTGTAAAATGGTGGAGCTCCGGTTGGCAGCAACCAAAAAATCCACTTGATTGGGAAAAAAAAGAAATAAAAAAAAAAAAACAACTTTTGAATACTGTTCAGTAATGTTCAATATATTGTTGATACCACTCGATAAATAGAGATGGACAGTTATTTTGTATTTTTTTTTCTTTTTTTTTTTGGAGGAATATCAAAGATTTTATCCTTATGTTATATACAGTTATTATGGCATATTTGTATACTACATGTTACATCTAAGTACATTACATATTTTAGTATATTTGGGTCCCTAATATGAGTACTGGTATATAATTAAATCATATCTTAACATTTATGCATCTGCGTTGCACATATATTTATATATATGACATATGCCTATATATGGCATTTCATATGTACATTATATCTATAGGCATATATGTGTGACACATACATGGACACATACACTATATATGTAGTTTACATATTTTGTCATATATCAGATTTATGTATGGGTCTGCAGATATCTGACCATGAAGTGTTTGGACACAGGAGACTCATCAGACAAATGAGAACAGAGCTGAGAGAGAAATTCAAACCCTGGTTCCTCTCTCACCTGCACACAGCCTACCAGTCACTCAGGGAGGAGGCTGTGATGTCATCATCAGTTTCAGAGAGTTATAGACCATCTGACGCGGTGTGGGAGGAGGGGGTGACATGCTGGTGTGTCTGCAGACTGTCATTGTAAAATAACCCTCAGACTTGCGTATCACAACAAGACTGAAACGTCTTTGACAACATCCTCACAGCTTTAATCCTCAGGTGCTGTAAATGTTTCTGTCACGTACAGTCAGAGTGAAACCTTTATTATATATTTTATATATATATATATTATATATTTCACCAAACTTTGTTCTTTTCTTTTTCATTTGCTGCTTCTTTCTGAGGCACAGTGAATCTGGTGACCTTCTGTATCCCAGTGTTTGTTTCAGAACGTATCTGTGTGAGCCTTCCACAGCTCAGAGGAAGAATAAAATCTATTACAGTGAAGTTATACTGTACGTTTGTGAAAACATCCATGGTAAGGCCACGAGGAGTGCTTGCTCTTCATCCTGCCTTCACAGTAAACAAACATCTAATTAATTCAGGCTTCAGCTGCTATTTTCATACAACACTTGGTGACACTAATCATAAATTTTCCAGTGATAATAGTAATTGCTTCTCTAATCCGTCCATACATTTGTAATTAACCAGCAGAAAAGTTTATCATCATGAGCACAGGGATGATTTGGGGGAGGGGGGGCATTTTCTGCAGTGTCAAGGATTTGTGGCTCCTTGGTGCACACGCACACACACACACATACACACACACAGCAGGGAGCTGAGCAGTCGGAAAAGGGACAATTGTGTAAGCAGAAAGATTAATTTGTGGGGTTCAGTATGTGTGTGTGAGAGAGTGAGACAGACAGACAGACAGACAGCAAAGGTCAGCCACATGATGCAGCAGTGTGGTGCTGAGTGCTTCTGTTGTTGCTGAGCCTCAGAGAGTTTGTCTCTCCAAACAAACACACTTGTAAAGAGGCAGAGACATAACAACAGAGGATGATCTAAACTCCTGACCCAACAGATGCTGACACAGTCCATCCACTCTCTCTCTGTCATTTCTCTTCATCCTGCACTCTCTTTCTTTGACAGTCTGTTTCAGCTTTCTCTTTCAATCATCCTCTGCTGGTCTTAAAAGCCTTCTCTTCCTTTGTTTTCCATTTCCATCTCTTCCACTAACATTCATATTTTTTTTACCAGATCATCATTCCTACATTTTTATTTTTAGTTATTTACTTATTTATTTTTGCATAAGACATATGCATATGAGATGCAGCCATTATTCAGGTGTGTTTTATGTGTAGAATAAAATAGAGTGTTTTTGTAACATCAAATTAATGAATATCATTGAGCAGTGTTGTTGCTGTGTGTGGGTGTCTTCGTCCTATGCTGTTGTGGTTTGTGTTTGCCTCTGTTGGGGGTCATATCTCTGGTTATGACGACTGCTCAGTCTGCAGATTCTCTGTTCAGTCTGTCTCTACCTGCTCTGTAGCTAATGCTAACAGCAGCTATCAGGCTGCAGGAGTGTGCAGACTTTTTACACCATCTCTGCTGATACTGGTTATTAAAGTGAACATCTGTGCTTACGTTATGATGGGATGGCTTTGATATGATCCAACTCATGCGTTTGTTACCTGAAGGGTATTAGTAGTTAAAATAATTTTTAAAGGGAAGAGCACATAACATGTGTAGCGACATCTGGCATCAGCCTGACGTCAGCCTGGCACCTATGATCAAACAATTCATAGAAAAAGACATGAACATGTTCCCAGAACTGCACCGAGGTAAAAGTACAGTCACTGAGAATTATGACCTGAACCCCATCCTCTCTTCAGTCTCCCCAACATTCTGAGATAAGAAGCAACATGCCTCCTCCGCCAGGGTCAAAGGTCAAAATGGCCAGCTCAGAAGAGACTATTCTAATGGACCACAGTTCATATGGAATTTATGAATGAATACTCTCCAAATCTTCATTCTATGCAACAAACTTTAGCTCTGCATTAAACATCCAACTAACCTGAAAAAGAACTATGCAGACTGGACTCTGTCAGATCCACAGACCTAACCACGGTCTTGTTTATCTTTCTCCACACCAGGCCTCTGGTTGTAAATTACGTCACATTCCAGGATAACCTTGCACACAATCCTCTAATGTTTGAAACTGTATGAAATAATTGTCTGACCATTTTGTAAAGAACGCCATTTTATTGATCAAATGCTTATAAGTATTTAGCTAAGATAAGATAATAATGTGAGGAATTAATTCAAACGTCTGCTGTGGAACCCTATTATATCTATTGATCTGTGTTCTAAGCTTAACTAAAGAGGTTAGAATACATGTGTCTCAGGTATTGAATCAAAATGATTATTCTTCAGCGTTCTAGGCTACACTCATTTATTACCAATGATGAACACCATTTATTCTTTTTGCAGTTTCATCAGTTAATCAGCTTAATTGTGTTAAGATTGCAAGTTATGTGTTTTGTATTAACGTATTGTCTTTTCAAGTATTAGCCACTGTTATATCTTCCTTGCCAACATCTGCACTGGATCATGGTGGAAGGTGAATATACATATGTGCACAAGTATTCCAGATTAATAATTTAGAGTTTATTAAGAGATCATATTTCGCTTTTAACTGAGGGAAGAAAGTGAGGACAACAACCTGATTGGCTGAGACCACCTCATCACTTTAAACCCGACACTATCTTCAAAGAGAGAATAAAACCCATGCACAAAGATTAACTTTAGTTGGAAATCAGCTCCAAGCCACACAGCCACTCAAGCATCGCGTGACTTAATTTTCTTGTTCCTTTGTTCTCTTTTCACCAAGGTGCCTCGCAAGTAATTTTTTCTTTTGTCTATACACACGCGACTTTCTATTTCTTTAAGCCGCTAACGCCAAGTTAAGCCAAAGGAACAAAAGTATTTGAATACTCTTGGAACTTATTTCTTGATAATTCTATGCCTTTAATCAACAAGTGTGAATTGGATTTTCCAATGATTATTATTTTTGTGAATTTATGCAACACATGACCATAGTCACTTGAGCTCAAAGCCACCAGCACCGGCCCAATCTTCCTCACACACCATCTCTGTGTCACTGAACCAGTAACTATTTCCAGTATTCACTTTAGTTTTTTAGTTTAACTTAGTTTCAACTGGTTGTTTGATTTTCATTAGCATAAACCAAATATACTGTAGTTTTCATCCATGAAACTAGTCTTCACACGTTTAGTGGAAAAGCTCCATTTATGTGTTCGGCCAATTCAAGGATGTAGTGAGACCAAAGCACGTGTCCATGTGACCTCTGCCTGCCCCAAAAATACTTCCCTCATTAGAACTTCCAAACAGAGCTGCTGTCTCTCTGTCGTTTCTCGCCTCACTGAATCAGCAGCAGCTAGAACCACAGTGGCCGGTATTGCACCTGGGTGCTTCGGGCTCTGGTCCTGGGTTGTAATTGCTCTGTCTGTTTCTCAGGCTGATCAACATAAACTGCTGATGAAGACAGGACCACTGTACTGTGTTCATGGTGCCCTCTGAAAACAGTGTTTAGTGATATGAGTTATAAATAGTGATATGAGTTAGGGATGCCCTAATGACTAATATCCCCTTGATTAAACAGAATGGAAATTTAGATGGCTTGCTAGAATGAAAGCAATCAGAAACATGCCATTTTATTCTCGATAAACCACGCTGTATTTACAAAATGTCATCCACTCCACCTTCCACTTCACTGATTTCTCAACGTCTGGACATTAGTACAGGAGAGGTGGAGACATCTGCTTGCGCTGCAGCCTAACCAATGGCAGTGTCCAGATGAATAATATTTTAGATGCAATAGCTTTACACACTAAATATTAATAATTAGTTAAATGACTTTTTGATTTAATTGTCAGTCAACTAATCGTCCCTAATATGAGATACCAGCACATTCCAGTCAGATGCACTAAAAATTCACAGTGTTCAATGGCTGTCAATGTGTGTATATTAAACGGAACCATCTTCTCTTTCAAAGCTGGTTATATATGTGCTAATTAAAATCAGAAACAAGAGAAGGAAGTTCTGAATAGCTGCCTAGTCGTTATAAAAAGCTGGGTAGAACAAACAGACACCCAGCTACATGCAAGCTTTCATGAATTATCTGAAATGTTGGAACACATCTCACAGACTCCTTGATATAGAAAAATCTTGCTATGTAGCTAAGAATAATCTGACTTTTGGTGGAGTTGATGGCTGAGTGTTGGTGGCCTTTTTCTGTCATCATCTGTCACACAATCACAGTGCATATGATTCCACCCACATCCTGTTCTTCCAGTGCTGAACAGCATCAGAGCTGGATCACTTACCACAGTCTTACGCTATGTTAGATCAGATGGTTTCAGGTCCCGAACACATCCAGATGTTGCTGTGCAGCTTTCATAGTATCGGTATTAGAAAGACCTGTTGTTAGTGACCGACAAGAGACAGAACCCCTGCCTTGCCTCACAAAGAATAGTAATTGGTGTTATCACAAGAGCTCTGTTCAGCACCTCCAACACTATCTCACCAGCCACCGGAATACCTTCTTTTCCCTCTATCTACAGTGGATGTGGCAAAGAAATTAACACTAAAGCAGAGTCGTCAGTCGGTGACATAAATCATTAGGATGGGGTACCATTGATACACTTATTCATTGAAAGTTAGGAGCAGAGAGCCCCCACAGATGAGACAGTGGGTAAGCGGGGATGAGGACTAACTTTGCCTTTAGTCAAAGTGCCACTTTTCTTTCTGTGATAACAGCAGAAGGATTGTGTGAGTGTTTCAGTGATGGTCTCAACTGTCCTTGTTTGTTTTTTTCTTACTTTCTTTTCTTTTTCTTTTTGCTGTACTCTTTTCAGAAAGAAGTGGAAGAGGTCATAGGTCAAACTAGTGAGCAGACTGGGTTTGAAGTTTCACTTCTCCAGCAGTAGGGGGACTGTGGAGGAAGGTGGCTCAGTCGTGTCTTTGGGGAATTGTGGGTAATGAGATTGCTACTGTGTCATTTAGCCATCAGCACTAGCCAATCACTGTGGCAACTGTGTAGTTGAGGACCATCCATCACAGCAAAGAGAGCAGGCCCAGGGACACCACTGTCACTAGATAACATTGCAGGGAGAAAAGAGGGGAAAAGGCGGCCCAGAGGGAGAGTCCACTGTCCTTATAGGCCCACTCTCCTTTCAGTCTGATCTTTTACTGCACGCAGGACAGAGACAGAGTGAAAAACAGTCCAGCACAAACACCAAAAATACAGAACTTCAGACCCTTCCAACACTTTAACAACCATGTTTTTGTAGAAGCCTCAGTCAAACGCCAACAGCACAGGCCAGAAGGCTCCACATCTAACGTTATCACCCAGCAGTCTGGAGCAAAGCCCAACACCAAGCCACTGAACACTGGGTTTGATTAATGCCCCAACCTCTGACTGGTAACAAGTGATAGAATCTGAGAGCCAGAGGATGAGAAATCGAACAAAAAGAAGTAAATGAAGAAAGAATGTGCGCTTAGGAGAGAACTGGGTTTTTTCTCAAGTTTTCCCGACAGCAGTAAGAAGCAGCAGCAGCAGCTGTCTTCTTAGGTTGAGGAGAGACCTGGCTGTGGGACGTGAGGCGCCCCACCTCTGCCAGAAAGAATTCGAGTCTGGACAAAAGAAATCTGCCACAGAGATGAGTGATAATATTTCAGCTGAAATGAGGTCTCAGCAGCCGTCTGAGAGTTAGAGGATGTCATTTGAATCCAATATGAGACAGATCAGGTCTATTATATTACCTAACAGCCAGAGTAAATTTTTATTGGCAATAACATCTGCCCCATACAGTCCTGATAAAGAAAACCCCTGACAAAAGTGTCTATCAGATAGCGGTTTCTGTGTTGGTTTTGCAAAGAAAGTACCAAAGTTTAATCTTCACCAGCAAGGTCTCTGACACAGAGAGAGAGATAACATTTACTCACCTAAATAACATGATACATCGTCCTCTTTCTGGCAGCAAACATTAGTGGTACAGATATACTGTGACCAAGCATCAAATTAAAATGGCATCAAACCTCCACAAAAATGTCACAATCAGAACATGCAACTGTTTTGTTGCTGTTTGTCAAGATAACAAAATAGGTTGAGAAATCAGAACTGTATTGAACACATATGTGAAACTAAATGCTTGTCTTCAGCTTATCTTCTTTGAACATCAGTCTCAGCCTCAGCCACACCTGAATACTGTTAGAAAGTGATGCATAACTTCAGATAATATTGTGGTGTGGGTGTTTTCTGGTGGATTTGGATTAAATAATGGAAACGCCTCTAGTGAAACCTTCAGCCAAGAAGAATCAGTGCCCAGAGAACTGGACCAGGCTGCACTTTATTGCTTCTTCAAATTACACAAACCTTTAATTCAGTTGGACTGGTCTTGTTCAGAGTTGAGGAACCCGGATGTTCAGTGTTAAAAGTCACCAGGTTAAGCTTAGCTGCTGATCATCAGTAAATAATTTCTGTTTCTACATGCTGTTTTTTAAAGTATTTTTGGTGCTTCGATGCCTTTACTTAATAGTGACAGTGGAGATAAACAGGGAAATGGTGTTGAGGCAGCTGGCCGGGAGTCAAACCAGGGATTTGTTGCTCAGGGTACTGCGCTCCATGGGTTATGTGCCCTAACCTTTCAGCCATCCAGCCTCCATTTCTTGCTTAAGGCTGGAAACACAGAGGAGTGTGGCTGCTACTGGAAGATATATCAGGGACTGCTAGAGGGCGAGAGTGTTTGACAACTCTTGAGCACATTTCCCTTAAAGCTGTGAAAATGGGACAGTGTCAGGTCCCAATGTGTCTCGTCAAACTTAGTTGTGGGAACACTGAGTTGGATTGGTACAAGTTTGTGGTGAGAAGTTTAAAAGTTGACCATGTCTGTCAGGACAGTTACTGGGGTGTAAAAAGTTCGACTCTTGGAGAGCTTCTGAGGGTTATAGTTGTTTGCTGCACACCTCTGACAGAGCTGACAGGTTTTATAAAATGTGAGCAAACCATTGAGCTGAGGGTAATTACCTGAGTCAGTAATTACTTTTCAATTAGTAATTTATTTACTGGTCATACTTTTTCTGCTGGTTACAAAATATCAAAGTAAAGCTACAGGGACTATCAGAGGGAGAGGTCATGTTGGCTGTGGTTTTAGCTGGACTATTTTGGCTTTTTAATAAAAATGTAGCAGCAAAGAGCTACCAGCTCATCTGACAACTCACACTGTTTGGAGAAAATGTGGTCCTGTTCCTGTTCCCCTTACTGTCTACTGTAAAATGCAGAAGAATTTACTGAAAATTTCACTGCACTTTTTTCTGAAAAGCCCAGCAGAGACAAGCTGCAGGACTGTTATGACATGACCTACCCGTGAACTGGGACCTGTTTTTACCAGCTGTGGGAGGGACATCCAGAGTCTTTACATTATTAAGGCTACAGGACTGGTGAACATGATGTCTCTCTCTAAGGATTAAGACACTGACTTTATGCTGTAGATTCAGATAACCACACTGTCACATTTAGGTTAAGATTTTCACCAACTCTGGCTCTGATTTCACTTGTCCTGAGATTTTCTATTTCTTCCTCTCTTTCGTTAGGTGACTGAGCTGAGCTGTGCTCTGTAATTTTCTATGCCCCGGGGAACTCAGGCTCTCTACATGCTTCACCACCAGACTGGAGGCACTCCATAGGCAATTGCAGAGTGAGGAGTTCATGCACTCGTAATGAATGACGCCGCTGCCTCCTGTGGCCTCTCGCTCCTGAAGTGACAGCCAAGCCTAGAAAACCGAAATAAAAGCTGCTGTTTCTTGCCTGACAGTGAGCTGTGTAGGATTTCTATGCACCTGACTAATCCTGAAAGACCCTCTACCTCGGCTAACCCTCGGAGTAGGATGGGAAGGAAAAGTCATTTTGCATTGCGGCGCTCCACAGGATGACTCACTCATGCTCTGCCAGACCCAGATGAGAAGGGAACTTCCCTTCTTTCTTCCTTCCAGTGACTCTTGTCTCTCCACTCCTCTCTCAGTGTTGACGTTTCCACAGCATGATGAGCGCTCAGCTGATATTTATGTCCTGCTTCTTTTTCCCTTCCTGGCACAGTGTCAGACACTTTTAAATAAAAAAAAAGCGAGATAGACAGTGAGATGGGCATAAAATGAGGTAAGAGCCGGAGGGAGAAAATGATGGGGGGAAAGTAATCTGGAGGGAGGGATATTGTGTTTCCAGGACTGTATGGCTGCAGGAGGGTTTTATCGCTGGAGGAGCCTCTGTGCTACAGAGCTGCTTCCAAGCACCTGTCTCATATTGGAGAGTGACGCCTCCCAGTGTTGTTCACTCATCAGTCTTGTGGTATAAAGTGTTGGCCCAGACTTTACACATATCTGTTCTATCTCCTGGGCTGGCACTGCACTGACACTCATCTTCTGTGCATTACAACCATTTCTCTACTGCACTCACTCTATAGCAGAGACAGCTGTGGATCCCGTACAGTCTACAGAATCATAATCTGCTCATCAGTCTCTAAACGTCTGTCACACTGTGGAAACATGCGGCAGCTCCTTGGTTTGATTCATCCTCACACAGCCCACATTAACAGAGATGACGGTGGGATATTAAATCATTTGCTCACGAGACAAGATATCGGTCCCACCCTAAGTTCTGGCATCGTTCCTCTGGATGTTTACAGTCTCTGAAATACTTCAGCATACCCTCAGTCCTGCTGTAGGTCTCTAGTTTCTGGGAAAAACCCGGGGAAGACCAGAGCTACGACACAAAACAGACAAGCTGGAAAAGATGCAGGCTTTTTGTACAGGGGTCACAACTAAAGGGTAATTCTGTTTTATTACAAGCTGGCTCTTATTTTTGTAGTTTAGGTCATTGTTCCTTTTTGTAATAAAGACTCTGTATTCACCAGGTTAACTGCTTTGCCATGTCTGAAAACCTGGACACGGTCTTTAAGAGGTCTTTTGTAGGTTTTATACAACTGATATATTTTTCACAGCAGACATTTTGACACAGTCTGAAATGCTCAGGTGTCACTAATAACATTAATGATGGCTCTGCTCTGCACCGCCCACACAGGTGTCTCTGTGGCTGATTAAACCTCCAGTCAGGTGGAACTAAACCAACAGACAGGTGAGAGATGTCAGTGAATTGCTCACACAGTCCTGAGAAGATGACTAATTAGGCAACAGAAGTCAAATTACCTGTGTTCAGGGGCTTTTACATCAGACACCTGGACCCGGATCTGAGTACACATGACCCCAAAGTCCAGTTTGTTTGATTAGTTTGAACACTGAGTATACTAACTAGGTATACTGGTGTGAGTAGATATGCAGGTGTATTCAGGTACAGAACAATAGTAGTATAAAAGCTGAGCAGTGGGAGAGTGGAGAGGGGGGTTAATCACACTCAGGCATGGTATGAAGCAGTCGCACCTGATATGAAAACACCCAGGACCCTGAGACTGAAGCAGCTAAATGGAATTGAGCCATCATTCATTTTACTATTTACACCTGAGCTTTTATGTATTTATTTGCCAGGGACAGTGCACATTAATCAGCATTGCAGTTTACACTAAAACATAAATGTGTTGGAGTTAGCAAAGAAGCTAATTTTCCTACATAGTCCCTGGGCAGGTTATGATAAGTTAATGCCTGGCTTGGGCTGAACAGTGCTTCAACAATACACAACACTGAAATACAAAGCTACAGTAGAATACAAAACACTGTGTAAATACAGTACTGTTCAAAAGTTTTAGGCAGTTTTAGGCACTAATGGTAAAGTGAGGATGCTGTCATGCAAAGTGTAGTAAACAGAAAAAAATTAAATCAGATCAGTATGAAGCTGACCATCTGTTGCAGGACTCCTTGTTCTTCTTGGACAGTTCTTTATGACACTGACTATGTGTTTGGACTTCTTGTACTGCTGCAGAATTAATCTGGGTTAGTTCACTCTCTTAACTCAGTAGGTAGACTGTTCCAGTAGTGGGTTGCTCTGACTGAGTTGCCCAAACTTAATATGTCTGTATCGTACCCTCCAGTAGCTGGTCTTGTCGCCCTGCTGCAGCTAATAAAAATAAGGCGAGCATCTGCAAAATGTTTAAAACTATCAAAGTTAAATAAATAGTGTTTTGTATTATACGATAGTGATGGTAGCTGTTGGCCTTTTCCTGACCTTTTCTTTACAAAACATATTATTTCAAACAAATGCACAGAAAATTTAAAACTAAATCTGTTGTAAAGTGAGTGAGTGAGTTTTTCTGTGCAGGGATCATTAGTGACAGATCAGGTGAGAGTTAAGTTATATGGCTGAACTGTTTAGAGCTGTTTTTCCCAGCAATTTAACTTTAACAAGTCATTATCACAACCACTGGAAACAATGTCCACAGCTATAGACATAAGACCCTAGTTGTAATAAATGAGAAATATCTTTTCACCAGCAGCAGCCAGGTTACACAGGCTCATCGATGAGCTGAGCTTTTAGACCATGAGTCTCTGTGTCTGATGCCTCTGGACCTTATTGATCACAGCTTCTAGTTCAGTGGACAAACATAGACACAAAGCCAGAGCAGACCTACTATCACATTTCTATATCCACTCTAACATGATGGTGCCTATTGATTGTGCTCATCTCCATGACTGCTAATAAATACCTTGTTGCTTCACCTGCTGTAGTTTTTCCCTGAGCTTGCACCTCTCCAGTATGGCTCCTCAGCGCTGCATAAATCCCCCATTTGCTCTGAGTAGGACCACCTGCCATTACCTCCTAATAAAGTTTAAATAATAAATAAAGATTTAAGATCCTGCATAACAGTGTTGAAGTGAATAGATGGATAATGATAATAGATGGGTTTAAGAAGAGCAGAGCCATCAGCCAGGGCAGGGAGGAAATCAGGAAATGAATTGCTGCAGTAATTGTGTGTCCTCTCTCTCTCTCTCTGTGTGTGTGTGTGTGGTTGTCCTGCCTGACAATGTTTGCAGTGTAGCCCACAGAGACAGCAGGCCGTCTGGCAGCTTTCTATTAGTTGAATTATTTGTTCTTTTTGTTTTGGAGCTGACAGGTCGCCTGTCAGTCAGAGAGCTGTGACAGTTTCATAGCGAGCTATTCTCTGCTCCGTCCTCTCTCTGCACAGTTGTTCCTCTGCTGAGGCAGCGATGTCAGACTGGAGGTGACCTCAGTCACAATGATTTATTAATTTACCAAAAACTAAAACAAACTCCACTGATAATAATGGGGTTCTGATATTATTATCATTTTATGATTAATTCATGTAGGAACATCTGTGTCTCCAGATGTTTTAGCTTTGTGAGCCGCCGAATTATCTCAGTGGTCGACATTCATGGTCCATAGAGGATGAACCCTACTGACTCCTGACTGTGCCAATTTCTACTTTTCAGTGAAATATCGCCACAGCTGTTGGTTGGGTTTCCATGAAATCTGGTTCAGACATTCATGTCTCTCTGACTTACTTTTTAATAATGGTCCTCTGATTTCATCAGGTCCAGATTTCATTTTCTGATTCTTTGGTTTACTAATACGCTGCCCATCTGTCTCAGCTGTGCTTTGTATTTGTGTCAATTAGCAAATATGCTACAGGAACATGCTAATTAGTTACCTTAGCATCGGGCTACCGAGTTGTTAGCATGGCTGCAGACTGTTGGTCTGGTTTTAGAAATTTTACATCACAGCTGTAGGTGAGATTTGTGTAATACAAGAAAAATTTATAGTTTTATTATTTCTGTTTCCTAATTGTCTTGCATGCCATTGCCAGCATGAAATGCCATTACATGTTTATTATTAAGGTGTTTCATTTAAGAAAAATTGTGAATTTACCGGATTTTATGTCATATTTTAAAAAGCATTTTTCAAAATGAAGAATATAAATATAGATGATCAGTATCTTTAAAGCTCACAGTGCTGCCATTCTTAATGTATTTCCTTACTTTACTCCTTCTGTTTTCTGATCTGAGTGAAGACGAGCTGAATCTTTTTTTTCCACCCACATCTCACAGCTTTCATGAGTGAATGGATCTGGGTAACATTTACAGCAGAAGAAACAGCTAATTTAGCACGTTGATTACATGAGTGACTGTTATTAAAGTGATTTACACCTTTTGCAAAAGGTCAGAACAAAATGAGCAGAGACACGACAGTGACTGAGGAGGGAAGCAGTCATTTTTCTCTTGGTGTCCACCTCTTGTCCTGACGCTCCAACGGTTGGAAAGAGGAAATGGAACTGGGAAAAAAGAGGCGAAGAGGCAGAGAGAGAAGGAGGGGGGTGGCTGATTCACAGAGAAACACACTAAATAGATGAAATCAGACAGAAAAACAGAGTAAAAGTGCACGAAGCAGATTCTGGTGTTGAATCATGTCTTCCGTCAGAAAACAGCCTGAGTTCCGCTGAGCTCACGGTCGTTACCCCTGAGCACCGGGGCTGGACACCCATCCCATCCTGTCCCAGAAAAGACGCATCGTCCGCCGCGGTCGGGGCAGGTGCTGCGTCCCAGCAGGAGGACGGGGGAGGGAGGGGGGAGGGACAATGTATGCAATTCCTGTCTGGCACGCAGTCAAACTCTCACGGGAATGAGGCACAGGAAGTGTGTGTGTGTGTGTGTGTGTGTGCACATCCTACTGTTGTGACCTACCCCCAAGTGAAAAATCTGCGAGGCAGCAGGCAGGAAAACTGCAATGCACTTGGAGGTGATTTAAGGTCAGCAGTACTGTATATGTATACACACACACACACACACACACTGTAAATAATGCATTTCAGCAGGTCTGTTGTAAAAGTCAAGCGATACGTTTGAGCCAGATTAAACCCAAACCCCACCTCTGCCTGCATGAAACAGACTGAAACAAACTCCTACAGACTCACTCATTAAAAATAAATTCACTGAATTGATGTTTTTCCAGACAATGAAGCTTCTTCTCCAGGAAGCCTGCTAAGCAGTCAGAAACATTTCAGCAGGTTGAGGTTACACAGACTGTGCTCCTGTCTGTGTGAACTCACACTTTAAAGTTATAAAAGGCAGCTCAGCCCCATATGGCGCTAAGAGATCGTCACCGTTCAGGAATTAAAGATCATCTCTTCTGTCTAGTGATGAGATGAGCCCTGTCTGTTAGTTGTAACTCCTCGATGTGGATTAGATTGATGCAGATGAAGTGTTTTCCCAGATGTATCCCAGTATATGGGTTGAGTTCCTGGAGTTTTTAAATTTCCCTGTGTCTTTTTGTTTCCTCTGGGTACCCTGGTCTCCCTCCACAGTCCAAAGACACACAGACCAAGTGTTGCCTGCAGGTGTAAGCATGAATAATTGCGTGCTGGCCCTGTCCAGGTTATACCCTGCCTCTCACCTGATGTGTACTGCACAGGCTCCAGCTCAAGAATATCTGGGCACCACGAAAAACGAGAATAGAAAATAGAGGGATGGATGGATTGTACAATTGGTAAATAAGCAGCAGGACTCAGTGTCCAAACTCTGAGTTCCACCACAGTCTCTGTCTTGGCTCCACTGTCAATCATGTGTTTAGTTGGGGGAAGATGGAGTTTGAAATGATTGTCTGTGGTGGAGGGCACGGTGTAGGTGCAGGGTGGAGGAAGTGTCAGAGGAGCAGGAGGCTCTGATAAAGCTCCTGGAGGTGTTGTGAGCTCTGTGACTCCTGTACGCCACAGGATTATACATGAGATCTTTCATTCACCGTCATACAGACACAGGACAGCAACTCTACAAGTTTCAATTAGTTTACTGTCACAAGACAGCAAACTCGGACTGTGAAATAGTTTCGTTCCTGGATGAGCATTCAAAGTCTTTTTTGTTGCATTATGGGAGACATAGAATCCAGTGTTTTTTTTTAACTCAACTGATATTTGAGACTAAAAGTCAGGATATGTCGACCTCTAATGTTTCAGTTTTCTCTTTTGTCTGATTCCCTTGACTTTGTGGAGGTGTGAAACTAAATCCCTGGAATATTCCTTTAATTGAGGCTTTGTCAGCTACATAATTTCAACAGCATGCAGACTCAAACTGACTTAATCTAATCTTGAAATCTAATCATCATATACATGGAGATGATCCCATAACGTGCATGAAAAATGTCTGATGGTATGTAACCTCCTGCTAGCATGTCTCAATACATCTGAGGAACTGAAATACAGTGAAAATTTCATCATAATATTTCATTGCACTCTTGTAGCTAAATTTGTAATCTTAACTTGTTTTTAGATACATGTCCATGTTTGTCCTTTCTGAGCTCACCAACACTAAACAAACAAAAGACAAACCACCACCTACAGACATGGAAACTACAGCTTCACAGATTCACTACACACACTGATGATATTGTTCCACTGAGCTGTTCCACTGAGCTGCTCTGTGCAGTGATAAATCACCCAACATGGAGACAAACGGGGAACAGGAAGTCACAGATGATCATTTGAAAGAGTCAGACCAGTGCTGTTGGTCTGTCTTCATTTGAGCTGCTGGTGTCTGTACAGAGTCTGGAGAAGCCAGAGAAACCCAGTGTGTGTCGTGAAGAATAAGAAAAATCGAATCACATTTTTCTGGTGTCAGTTAGTTTATATCAGAATAGTTTTTCAGCACAGTGGTTTCAGTATAGAGAGTATAGAGAGAACCACAGCAGCAGTAAAGTGTGTGTCACACTCATGCCCACCCGCTGTGCACAGACCTTGTACTGTATGTTGCGCCATGACAACACTATCACAAGAAAAACAGCCTTTTATCACTCTGAAAACAGCAATTGGAAGCACAGTATGTATCCTGAATCTGAGGTCAGCTTCCCTCTGTTATTCTGATTTATCTTGAGGAGATTGTTTTCACATCTAAAGGCATTTTACTGAACCGCTCACTACCTTATTTCATGCCCACGCAGTCTCACAGGCCACAACACAAGCCTGTCCTATATTCCTCTCTCTCTCTCACACACACACACAAACACACACATAGACCTGACAGATTACAGTTGGCATCCATAGCCTAGATATGAAGATAGTCGGTGCTACAGCTCTTATCCAGAGGAAGTGGAGCTCAGCAGGGAGGCAGCCGGGGGCCAGAATACAGCCGGGGCTCAGAGAGGAGAGGAAGAGGGAGGATATTATCAGTGTCTCCATCTGTGGAGGGTGGCACAAGACGAGATGAGAGACACACCTTTCATTAACCTTCACCTTCCTCCGCCTGCTCTCACATGTGAGTGTTTGTGTGAGTGTGATGGCAGATAACACATTGGCAGAGCAGAGTGTGGGAAGTTAGAGATGGGTGTAAACTCTGCTCTCAGTCATAGACAGTAACATTTATCTTTACTGCCTCATCCATCATGTTCTTCTCACTCATTATGTGTGTTTGTAATCAGTGTCTGTGAATCTGTGAGGCTGAGTCTCCATGTCTGTAGGTGGTGCTTTGTCTTTGTCTGTTGCTCAGCATATTCCAGAACAAACATGAGGTATAAACTCATCCCTCCCTGTGAACTGTGGTTCTTGTTCAGCAAGAAGGTTAGACATGTTAGCTGGTTGGTCCTTCGCTTTTGTCAACAGCTCAGTTTAACAGAAGAGATCTTCACAACAAGTTGTCTGTCTTTTTAAACAACATGTGTTTTTCCTTCTGTGTTGTATTGAACGCACACATAGATGTTTGACCCATCTTCTTTTCCTCAGTACAATACAACATCTGTCTGTGTCTTCAGTAGGTTGCAAAGGGACAGAAAAATTTACAACCTCTTCCATGGAAGTTGTTGGGATTTTAGAAATATTTTTGATTGATGCTGACAATGAATAGAAACTGGCTAGATGAACAGATGAACTCTCCTCAATCAGGTGCTGAATCAAATTCTAACCTATACTCTTGTATGAACAGAAAACTGCAGAAAAAATAGCGTCACAGTTGAGTCAGCACCATGATAGCTAGGTTTCAAATTGTCAATGAAAATGGTGTTAGCTTGCTAACATTGCGCCCCATCTATCAGCCACCGTATAAAAGACATTACGTAGATGTATTTTTTTTTGCTAGATAAACTTTAATAGCAATATATCAAATATATTGAGACCAGTATGATCCAAACTGACTTGACTGGATGTAGTCTGTGGGCTCACATGCAGCAGTGTGGCTGTAGTGAGCAGGATTCTATAAATGATGCATGTGATGAGGAATGACCAGTGTGAGAAATTTAACTCAGTTTACTTTAAATCTGGTTGTTAAACCAACATTATGTTGCAACATGTTTTTTTTCAACTACATTTAAGTTCCCCGTTATAGGCTAACCTGTAATTTAGCACATTTCAGTTTATTCCCATTACTTGTTGTTAACTCCCATGTATTCTAATAATTCCCATGGAAAGTTTCAAACTTAAAATTCCTGGAATTTTGCAACCCTAGTATTCAATAACACAACCAGTTTTATCCTGTGACACTGCTGTGGTTGTTTACTCGTTCAGTTGGTTAGATTCAGGAAAGATTGTGGTTTTATTCCATTGTACATTTACTGTGTTAGTTGAAAATGCTGTGTCTGTTGCAATCACTGTAACATGTTTGAGCCCATCATTGCGTACCAATACGGACGGTCTGTTTGTTGCCGTAATGTCCACTTCTCCCCAGATATCATTAAAGTCATCTGCTCACTCAGAACTAATTCAGGAAGTGTTGGACCCAGGAGCAATATTTTTCAGCAACAGCGACCTTTGTCAGATGAAAGCGTGATGACGCAGACGGTGGCTTTAACGCTGGCCGAGAAGCCTTGTCATGGCGATTTGATTGGTGCCAGGGGTGTCAGACAATCGACATGAAAAGAGAGAAGAGAAATTGGATTGTTGGTATTCATGAGAGATGGACACAAAATAACAGCAGAGCCCAGTTGTCATCTGCCACACTGGCCATCTTTCCTCTTCATCCCGTCATGGAGGGGGATCTGTCCTTTCTTTTCTTTCTTTCTTCCTTTTCTTTCTTTCCACCCTACTCTCCATTTTTTCTTCCTTTGCCTTCCCCTTCCATTCCTCTTCCAGTCTTTTTGTTCACTGTTTATCAGACAGTTAATAAAGACAATGTGATCTCAGTCAGATCAGCAGTTTATAAACAGAGTGAAGGAACAATGCAGAAGTTCTGTAGATATGAATAAATTAGTGTCATAGAGCAGTTAGCATATCCCTGCTTATCAGCCACTTGTCCACTCAGTCCTCAGTCTCAGTGGACACCAGCCTGCAGCTCCTCACCACTGTGTGAAATATACATCAGAGCTTTAATGGGCAGTGGAACACAGGCCTGTCACTTTGTGCCTTCATTCAGATTAATGCACACACCAACTGTCCAGGCATTAAGCCCTGCAGGCCCTCTCAATGACATACCTCAGTGCTCTGTGGCTCACTGCTGCACACCTACCGCATACACACATCAAACACACACACCACAGAGGCTTGTCATGCTCACTAAGAAGCACATACACTCACAATACAAACACATACACACTTTCAGCAGGAAAAGCCAACAGAGCAGCACACTGTAACCTTGGGAAGAGATGAAATGGAAAGAGTGAAACAATGGGAATGTCAGGGAATCAAATGCATCTCCAATAAAAACAAAAGCAGGGCCTCACTGCTTACCTCATCTCACCCTCCTTCAGCCTTCAGCAGCTCAACATGCAGGACATCTTTTCACGTCGTTCATTATTTTCGTTTCCATTCGACAGTCCAGTAGATCTGAGGTGAATTACTGACATGAGACAGAAATATGACAAATACAAACAATGAAATGCACATGGTGACTGACTCATTAGCTCTACACTGTGGAGCAATAGCAGCACAACTAATATTTTAATGTTAAGGAAGCATTTAAGTGTAAAATTATCATGAAATGTGTCTCCTCTGTTTAGCCTGAACAATTTAATACATCATCATCTATCTAAAAATACGCTGTTGAAAACTGAGTTTGACACCCAGAGAATCAGTTGCTGCCCAAACACGTCTCATCCAAGAGAATCAGATGTTAAGTATTAATTCTCTGGGTTCTGACGATGAATTAGTGGCTCTTTGTATTTTCTTGGGACAACTTCTGTGGCAGCAGCAGATGTTGCCGTCTCTAAAATGCTCATAAGTCACACTGATGTCTACTGTTCTTTGCTTTCCTGGAGGAGCTCAGAGTGATTGTCAGCAGCACCTGACTAATTCTAATGAAAACAGTTTCATCATCTGTTGGAGAGCAGTGGACGGAGAGAGATATGAAAGGATGTTCTGCCCCCATTTGGTAGGAGACAGAAATGCAGAAGCTGAGACCTCATACAGCACCAACAGCACCTTTTTCACATATCAGATATTCACTTTGAAGATAAGCTTAGTGTTGTTCCAAAGCAATGCTAAACTCTGACATGTCATCATTTAGATTTGGGTGATCAAACACTCTGCACACAGGCAGATTATATAGTAAAGGCAGCAGATGATTGATCCAGAACCTCTTTTTACTCAGTCCAAGACACATGTGAAAAATGTGACTAATAACATCCAATAATTTACAGGCATGAATGTTTGAGCTCCACTGAGTTATGCAGTAAAGAGATATTTAATATAGTAGAGGAAACCTGGATATTTGAGCCACCGTGGCTCAAAAGATAAAGAGTTTCTCCTGTGAAGGTCAAACTTTCTCCACAGAAAAGCAGAACAGCATAAATGCCACAAAATATCAGAAAGCTGAGCAACAGCTTCACCAAAATACCCCCAAATACCCCCTCCAAGGATTTCAAGGATTATTCCTTTAATCCTTATAGAGCTGCTTTGAGTTAATACTCATCCATAACCAGGGAAAAAGGTACATATAATGTTCAACCTGGAACAACTTCACAACCTAAGTCAGCAACATCCTGACTCCAAATTTATTCTGGCACCAAACTAATATATGAGCACTGAAAGTTCACTTCTTCCTGTGGCCTGTGGACTCAGCGGGTCAGTCTGAGACCACCTCCGACAACCCCACAGAGAATTATGAAGCATTTTAGTGTCTTTCAGGTCATTGTTTTGGCTGTTCAGACCACAACTCTACTGTTCTGTTTTACTCTCACCACTCGCATTATGTTGCTTTCAGAGACAAAGCTGTAAAAAGCCTCTGTCCTCTACCTGCTCAGCAGCAAACAGCTGACAGACACAGTTAGAAGCCAGCTGGTGAACACAGTAGAGCATTTAGAGGTGGTGGAGACCAAACAGAGAGCTAAAAGAGAGGGAATACTGGACTTTGAGACTTTGGAGATTTGTCATGTAACTGCTGGATGTGGAAATGATCAGCTGTTTAATAACAAGTTCAACACATCATTATTAAATGGTGATGATATCTCAGTGTTAACAACTTGCTTCCACTGCACCCAAGTGGCAATCAGACTTAAAGTTAAGAGGAGCATCTTTAAGATTGTAACTCAGCTGATCTACTTCATCAGAACTGCGTGGATGTGGTTTGATCAGAGGCAACATGTCCTGCAACCTAAACATCCATACAGGTCACATGTTCAGGTCACAGCAGTAGGTGTTAACAGAGCTTTGTCGTCATGGTAACAGTAATAAACACATGGTTAACGTTGAAGAATGAACTCAGTATGGTTAGGATCAGGGTAAGATGGTGGTTTGGGTTAAAACTGGATGTGGATTAAAGAAACAATGACTACTGGGTTCAAACAGGAAGTGAACAGAGGTCAGCATCCAATAAGTTTGTCAGGGTTTTTAATGTCATCCAGAAACCCTGAGAACTGAAACTAGACAAAAGCAGGTTTTCATTCTTTAAAAAAAAAAAACTATAAACCAATACCTAATAATCTCTGTATATGAGCTGTCACCTGCTCAGTCACAAATAATTTATTACCTCAAATAAACCAAAGCTAAATGTTTCAGTCAACTACAGTCAAAAACAAATATACATTCAAATCTCTCTTTAATATTCTGGACCTTCTCTCTGTACGACCGTGTTGTTAAGGCCCATTCATAATAAAAAATATATAAAAAAGAGTGGTGCCTAATTTTTTTGAGCAGAGAAACACTGAGATGAGTGTTCTTTTCTGGTGAACTGAAATAGTCCTTCAAACAACCTTTTTCCAGGAACAAATCACTGCCATTTCCTCCTCTTCACTGAAGAGCAATGCCTCACAGAGTAACAGTACTTGATTTTTATGGCATTGTTAAAGGAGTAATCATAGTGGCATTTGCTGCTGTGATCACTCTGTGAATTGGCCTCCCTTGGTCAGGCCTTGTTATAATTTCCAGGCCCCTGGTTGAGAGCAGCTCTGTATTACACTAATTAGAGCGGTGAGTCATATGTCACAGACCACAGGAGGATTCAGCCTCTTCCTCTCTAAGCTATAAATTTACCTCTAGCTGTGACACTGTAAAGGTCTGTTGTCATTCAGCTGCTGACTGACAGGTGGGAGTCAGGTGGTGTAGGTGTATGTATGAGGAGGTCAGGTTCAGTATAACAGAGCAGCTGCAGTCATTCACCTGCTTTTAAACACTTGTTTTATTCTATTGTGCGTGACTAATGTACAATTTAAGAGTGACTCACTGAAACCTCATGAAGGCTTTCTTTACTTTTCCCCAGGTTCACAGTGAGTAAAGCAACAAACAGACTTCTGTGTCCAGCTGTTTCACAGCGGAGTCAGGGGCTCAGCCCACCCACCCAGGATTAATTAGATTAATGAAAGAGATGGAGAGCGTCTAATGACCTGTCTCCCTGCATCACTGGACAGCGGAAAGATGGAGAGGCGTGAAAAAGTGTATCGACACTGGTGTGCCTCTTCCTCCGCTCGTCCTCCCCTCTCCTCTGCCCCAGACAAGTCAATGACCCTTGAGAACGCTCTCAGATACATTACACGAAGCCCAAGGCCGAGTCGTGCCCCGTCTGCATCGCTGCGTCATTTTCGTTGGTCGTTCCTCAGTGTGTCAAGAGGAGCGGAGCCACAGAATATGGGCTGAGGGGGTGGGCGATGGTGGTGTAATTATATTCCTAATGACAAGCGAGCAAATGAGTGTCTGACTGAGATAAGGGCCGAATAAAAACAGGAAAATATGCAAAGATAATGAAAATGACAATGAGGAGAGATTTATGAGCAGAAACAGCCGTACTTATAGTTTCCCTCTACTTGTATCACACTAATTATAAAATCGGTGTGGAGCAGAGTTTTGTTGAGTGGGTCCAGGTTGTGCTTGTATCTTGTTTGTATCTTATTAGAAGGCCTACAAGAAATCCTGTAAGTCATGATAAGACCTCAGGCGCTTCAGGATATGTCGGTGCATACAAATACTTTTGTCTGATGAATGAGGTTGGAGTAGTTGCTGACATTGAGCCCCTGTGTCAATTTCTACATAGGTTGATGAATTGGGATAGGGATGGAAATATGTCTACAACTTTATCCTGCTGTCCCTGACAATATTTGATAACTTGTATGTTTTTTTGTGTTGTGTTGTGTTTGTGAGTGTTTTCAGTAGGTTTAAATCAGCACTAGCCTACGATACTTGTGTCTGCTACAGGGATACAGGGCTTCAAATAATCTGAAACTGAAGACATACAGAATAGAGCTGTAGTATACAACACTTACTGTGGATCGCTCCTGTTCCAGTGTGCTGGGATCTGTGCAACAGAAATCTGAAATGATCAGACTGTGGGACCATCTAATGAAAGAGGACAGAATGTTTTCATGAAGTAAATCACACAGTTATCTGTGGGCTCAGTTTTTTATGATCTGATGTGTATGTAAGGATATTAACTTTACTCATATTAAAATCTTGTCAGAGCCTAAATGAATGACGTGTGTCTGAATCAGATGTTAAATCTCATTTATCTGGAGCTGCTCTTCCTCCTCTGCTCACTGAGGTCAGCTGATTCAGAAATATTCAGGAGGAAACAGACTGTGTGATTCGGGTGAAGTGGAAAGTGGGTCCCATTTTCTTCTGTACTGTACAAATTATAATGATTTATGAGAGTTAATTTTCTGTGAAACGTCTCGACAAAACCCTGAAATATTCTGGTTAACAGATGATGAGAAAGTGGAGAGGCTGTTTAAATTAGATGTGTTCAAGTCTCACGAGCCTGGAAAAGAAGAACAGATGGAATATTTACTCTGACTTCCCCAGTATGTGTTTGTCAGTGACTTCTGTTGTAGACAGTGAAGCTCTGAAAATGTTTAAGTTGCTTCTCTGTTATTGGATTTTCTCTACAGCTCTCTGGTCCTGGCTTCATTCATTCATTCGTTTTATCTAATTGCATAAAGAATTTCTCCTTAATTTGGTCCTGACCTATCAGGATCTCACCTTTGCTAGTTAATAAATAAAAGTGGAGTGACACTAAAACTCATCAGTCATATTTTATCTGTAAGAGGTAGGACTCTTTTACCTTTGTCAGCCACAATGTCTACAAGGGACTAACAGGAGCAGCAGCTTCTACAGCCAAGGAAAGATGGGATACTGTTGTTTGGCTGTTGGTTGCTACGTTTGAATACTTTAAAATGCCGTTCCTCTCATGGCCACTAAATGCTAGCACCAACCTCATTAAATCTACTCCAAATGTGTCTAGGTAACATCTCTGAAACTTGTTTTGTTAATCAGATGTTTAGGTTAAAGGCTCACATTTAGATTACTTGATGAAAATGAGTCTCATTGGACAGAGCCATGAATCTACCTTTAATTTTAACCTACATTCTGTCTTTACATGAGGTCCAGGCTGTGCTACTGACACATACATTGTATAAGAAGATATAGTGTTGAGCCTGTCACTCAAAACCATTACTGTTTAACTCATGGGAGTTATTTTAATCTCCTTTTCTTCCTCTGAGTTACTCCTGTAATGAAGATGATAGCATATAATGTCTGCAGGGCTGTTTTTGTCAAAGTTACCTGAGCAGTAAAAGTGTGAATGGATGAATTCCTTTTCCCTTTTCTTGCAGCCAGTTGAAGCTTGTACCTGCTGCAGTGAATTCAACAGAGTGACAGACAGAGACAGAGAGTGTGTGCAGTCTGTGGTCCTGCAGTGTCTCAGCCCTGCTTTAGTGGTCACCTATAAGCCTCTTGGGACCTTATATGAGATGGTGATGGGCTTAGATGTGACTGGTGATGGTGGGGGCTGTTCACTGTGCAAGAGTATTAGCAGTGCTAAAAGCAGTAATACCATCAGGACCAACGTGGTTCTGAGGGCGTGTTGCTTTAAATGAAGGGGAGAAGGAGAGGTGGACAAAGGAAGGTTAAGCTAGGAGGGGGGTCTTACAGGTCCTGAGGAATCAGTACATTCCCATCGCACACAGCTGATGCATCTTCAAGTTTCTGGACATGTTTGGTAAGTTGAAGGGCCTCCTCAGTGGCCCACAGGTGCCAGCGGCTCCTGGGGCCACCAGCGTGGCTCCTGACCCGGCTCCATCTCCAGCCCCGGCTCCAGCTCCAGCCAAGGTAAGACCTGTTTGCATGTAGAGAACAGTGTGTTTTATATTCAGTGAGTGAATAAAAATGTTTCTCTGGCTTCTGAAATGATTGTTGGATACTTTCATTCATATCTGCTGTCCCAAGAGGTCCTGGACTCTTCTGTGTTCTCACAAACTTTGATTAGTTTTCATACTGTTTCACTTTGTGCCAGTAACAGCAGTGGCAGCCAAGACTGAAATCAAGCATAGCCACAAAAAATAAAACATCATATCCAGCATGTAATACAGTGAGTGTGGTTGCATTAGTTTCTCCTGAGATCACAGCAACAGCTTCTTATCTGTTCCTCCATTCACTCAGTTCCTTGAGACTCTTGCCAACAAAGAACCAAATCAAATTGTTTGATTGCACAGACCTCATTGAAATCACTCATTACCCAACGGGCACTTTTAAATTCATTTCATCTTGAACACCGCTCGTTTTTAAAAGTGTCTATCAGGCGACGCAGTGATTTGTCAAACACTAAATTCAGCATGTCTCGAATGGCCGTGGTTTGAGTAATGAAGCCGAACGTCTGACTCTGTGGAAAATGTTGATTTGTGGTGTAGGAGGAGAAGGCGGCCGATAAGGAGAATGAGGCCAAGAAAGTGGACAAACCGCAGGGTAAGTCATCATTCATCTGAGAGGCTGAATTACTGTACGTCCCTTTCTGTTGTGCTCTGTGTCAGACTGCCTCTCTTCAGCTTCCTGTCCTCTGACTCGTTTGGACCAAAGCCTGGGTTAGATACTGGGAAGGATCTTTTTTCTGGGGGCTTCAGGAATATGTTGTAACTTTAGTTCTAACACTTTTCTAATTATGTCCAGATGCTCTGACTGCAGCTAGAGTAAATACCATTCTGGTGCTAATAATAATAGTTTAATTCATAACATTACTAAAATAATTTCATCAGATAGCACTAATCACCTCTTTCAGCACTTGTAAGGCAAAAATATTGATAAAGATGATATTGATCAATGAGATGAATTGAATTTCAGTGACTGGTTGATTGTGTTGCTCTCAGTTTAGACACAAGCAATGAGTGTGTCATCCAATGCAGGTGATTATACTCAGACTTAATGTGTGTGAAAGGAAATAACATTCATGACTTGTGTTAGATCTTTCTCCTCTGCAGTCGTATGTTAAACTGGAGCAGCGCTGATGCAAAAAGAGAATAAAACAACTATATTATGTCGCATTGCTTCATTTTTGCTTCATTCACTGAAGAGCTCTTTGATGAAATGAGGTTTTGACCACCAAAAGTTTTAGGATTCAAAGTTTTAGTAGAGATACCGTGAAGCCAAGTCACTTACTTTACATAGGATCATTTGAAAGGATGAACTTCCAGACACCTTATATATCTAATTTTAGCAACAGTAGATGAAGATGGTATTTGAGTGGCAGCAGTGGTTTGTACACTTTGTAGTCTTTGAATGTTTCACCTGCTGAGACCAGAATAAAATGCACTGAAAGAATCGAGTCTGGAGGAGATAAAATGTGCATCTGAATCTTCCCCTTTCTTAGGATCAACTCCAGCCCCGGCCCAGGCTCCAGCTCCAGCTGCGGCCCCAGGCCCTGTTCCAGCCCCGGCTCCACCTCCAGCTCCAGCCCCAGCCCCGGCCCCAGCCCCACCTCCAGGCCCTACTGCAGCTCCAACTAACCCTGATCAAGCTGAACCTGAGGGGTAAATCCTGCTTTCTTTGTAGTTTTTGTAGATTCTGCCTGATTTGGTCTCAGACATTTAATTGCAGGGTGGATGCTTTAAATCTATGATACAAGCGTAAATTAAATTAAAGAGAGTAGATATAGTGTATTAACCCTAGAGTATCTGCCCAGTCTCCAAACTCCACTTTAGCTTACCAAAACACAGTCCTGCCAAGACACTGACACCACAAACCAGTATCACATTAATCACCTAGTGGACACTAATTAATCAGATTCCCTGGCACGATGGCAGAGGGAGACAGAGAGAGTCCTCAGAGATGAGCATAGCATGTGAGATCTTTATCCCCTGGTGCTACATGCTTATTAACAGAGGGACAAACTGAAAGTGGATTAAAAGCTTTTCAGCTTTTTAGCTTTAAGAAGCTCACAGGGCTGTCTCTGAAGCAGCAAGAAAAACCATGAAGGGTGATGACATGTTCAGCTGATCTCACTGTTGTAAACACAGGTTACTTCTCCACATGAGGAGACATGTTGTAAATGTTCATTGGTTTATGATCAGAGGTCAGAGGTGATGAGCTGTACTCCACAGCAGAACTAGACCAGACTGGACTTATTTTCTGAGCCAGACCTTTATTCTGAAAACTTTAATCAGTAAGATCTGTGTGGCCACTGACTGTAAAACAGCAGGTTTTAAAAACACCTCTCACACTATATTCTTATTTCTGATGGACTGGATGCAGATACCTGAACCTCTGACTTTGACATGACTTAAAACACAGATACAGTTTCTATCTTCTCTTGTCTCTGTGTTTCTGTCACTGCCGAACACCTCTAGTGCATCATTTATATCTCTACAAACCTTTTATTCACACAGTTCTACTAATCTCTCATTTATTGAGAACAAATAACCACATTACCATATCTCAGTATATATATGACTAGAAACTAGTCGAGTCTCTTTCAGCCCTTCCAGTCAGTCAGGTGTATTACTGAAGTTTGTCCACTGGGTGGTGACACATCAACACAGGAGATCGCCTGTGTCTGTGTCAGCTGAGCATTTCTATTTAAACGTCATTCCACAGTCTAAATGTCTTTGTCTGACATGAGGTCAGCAGTGTCGTCAAGTATCAGACCGACACTGACAGCCTCCTCCTCTTCAGTTTAAAGTGCTCATTAATGAAAACCGGCCACAGAAGGGATTAGTGAGGAGTGGGAGCCCAAGTCTACAGAAGTTAGAGAGTTGGGTGTGGGGCGTCGAAACAATGACTCTGTTTCAGGGCAGAGGTGTTTAATTTTCTGAATGTCATTTTTTTTTTTAAATGCTGAACCACAAACTAAATTCATTCACCTCTACTGTGTTGGTGACATTTCACAGAAATATTTCTCAGACTGAATCTAAATGGACAGATGTCACCAGGAAGATGGCTCAACATTTTCATTTATTTTTATTGGTATTTTAGGCGAAGTGACCCTTTGAATAAATCAGTAGCCTTATTTTTTTTTCATTTTTTTCATTTCATGATTCTCCAGAGGAAACCATGTTTTGATTTTAGCTGGAAATGAAAAGGATCTGAGGTCTGTACTACGAAGCAAGTCTAACATAACCATGATATCTTATCGTTATCTGGCTTCACTAAACCCAACCACAGTCTGGCTAAGCGGTCTTAAGATGCTAGTTATCAACTCCTTAAGTCAACCCAGGATTTCCTGAGTGCGTTCATGTGAAAGAGGCGGAGTTATTAGTTAAAAACGGCGTTGTCACTAAGTTCACTAGCCAATGCCAGTGGCTAACTTCTGTTTTTCTGCAAGTTGGTGCTGCTGCTGAGAGTGAACCAAAAGACTAGTAGTGCAGGGATGACGTCGACAACCTCTGTAGTCTTCTTTAGCAACTTGCAAAAAAAAATTACAAGTAAAGTATTTTCTTACGCTTCTGACTTATTTTATGTTGTTGACTAAAACATGAATGTGTCTTGAGCTTGTGTGAACCACAGACCTTATTTTAGGCATTAAACCAAGAAGCCCATTCAAAAAAACCATTGACTTTCAGACAAGGAAACTGGAAGTGCTAAAATGCCAACTTATTTCTGGGTTTCATTCCTCCACCCCCACCCATGAATGTATTATTAGAGCTCATAATAGCCCTCCACGAGACAACATGCCGCTGCAACTAGCATGACTGATGAAATTAGCACAGAAGATACCCCGCCACATTAAAATCGGCAATAAAAAATAAAAATAAATGGCAACAGAGTGATAGACAGGACAGCAACGATAGGTAAGGAAAATAGTACCATACAACACGGCTAACACGAGCAGTATGCAAATCAACTGCGCCTCAGAGCGAGAGGGAGACTGCAAACTACAGAGGAGAGACCTCTGTCCCTCTCAGTAGCTGCCCTCTAAAGTGGTGGAGAGGAAACTGCTCACAGTAGCCTTTGCTGTTGCCACTTGCTAAAGCATACTTTTCCGTCCCTGCTACCTCTGTTCTGGAAAGGAGTCCAGTTAGAAGATCACACACAGCTTCAGTTTGAAGTTAGAAACTCAAAATGCACCTGCACTGTTTTGCATTTTGTGACTTTGGGCCAAATAAAAGACTAGCTTTCCACTCATATATTTCATCATTGAAGTTTTCTTGAAAATAGTGTTCAAATCTTGTCTCGTTCTTGTGAATCTGATATCGTGTATTGTCTCATCACATGAGCTGAATGTACTGTCACACCCCTATGAAACAGTAAAGCTCTGGATTGGAAAACAGAAATGAGCGGTAAAATGTTAAACTAAGTCTGTGGGTTCATCACCGAGAGTGAAAACTGTCACATTACACATATGAAATATTGACAACAGCTGTAGAAGTACCAAGGGTTATACATTAGAACATGCTTTCTTCATCCTCGTAACAGTAAACTGTCCAGTTTATCATAGTCCACTACTGTTACTTATTCATTATTAAACTGAATTGAGGTGAATCAGAGATTGTTTTCCTCAGCACATGTTTAAGTTTCCAGTAAAGTGTCTGATGTTTGTGTCATTTCTCTGATGGTGTTTTCCCTCTGCAGACAGGAGGCAGCCCCTCCTCCACCTCCACCCATCGTCATCAACAGATACTCAGATGATCAGCTCAGAGCCATCGTCAAACGGATGAGAGAGAGACTGGAGATCTACAAGGAGAAAGTGGTGGATCAGTACGCCTCCTCCCCTGAGATCAGTCCTCCTGTCAGTGAGTACACACACAGATTTATTCATCTGGACCTACACAGTTTCTTCAATTTAAATACTTCTGTTCGCTCAGTCTTGATTCTGTCCTTTCAGCTCCTCTGCTCCGCAAAGACAACTACACAAAAGTGATAGAGGAGAGGAAGAGGCAGGCAGAGGAGGAGCGGATAAAGAAGGAGGAGGCTGAGAAGAAGAAGAAAGAGGAGCAGGAGAAGAAGAAGAAGGAGAATGAGCAGAAAAAGAAGGAGGAGGAGGAGAAAAAGAAAGTAGAGGGTAAAGATGAGAAGAAGGAGGAGGTGAAGGTGGACTTGAAGACCAGGTTAACCAACACTGCCTGGCGCTCTGTGGACATGGTGCTGAAGCCCATCGAGGACAGCATGGACTCAGTCGTGGGGCAGACCATTGACCCTTTCACAGATCGCCGCTACATCGCCTGGCTCAGCCTCGTCACTCTGGCCTTCAACTACAACACCTGGTTCACCACAGCCCGTCTGTGTTTCCCCTACCACACTGAGAGCGCCATCCCTTACTGGTTCGCTCTGGACCTGCTGGCTGACCTCATCTACTTCACAGACTCCATCATCTTCCAGCCCCGCAAACAGTTTGTCAAAGGAGGAGACATCATAGTGAGTCTGACGTTTTCCTTTGATATAAAGCCTGTTCTCCTGTGACTGAACTGATTCAAAATTAACGTTTTCCAAATATATATTTAGTTTTATATTCTTCAGGCTTTGATAATGATTTGCTCTGTGTTGAGTCTTTGTCCTGTGTGAAGACCTGAACTGTTTTTTCTTCCTCTCAGAAAGACCGAGTGCTGACAAAGAAGAACTACAGAGACTCAGAGAGATTCAAGGTATGGTAGCCTGAAGTCTTTAAACCTTGAACTTTAGTGTGAACTAATGTCAGTGACCTCAGACTGTCTCTGTCCAACAGGCGGACATGATGTCCCTCATTCCGTTTGACCTGCTCTACCTCCAGTTTGGATTCAAATCCATTTTCAGAGCTAATCGTCTGATGAAGGTGAATTAACTCTGACATTAATCAGTCAAACACACTGAAGGTGCTTCGTTTCCCTCCTGTTGTTGACTCTGGTTCTCGTTGTTAAGGTGGACACATTCTTTGAGTTCAGTGATCGTCTGGAGAGCATCATGGCCAAGGCGTACATCTGGAGGTGAGTCACATGACAGGAGTGGTGTCAGGGCAGTGAAACAGAGCTACACATTAACCTCTTCACTTCTCTGTTAGAGTGATTCGCACCATCGGGTATCTGCTCTTCATGCTCCACCTCAACGCTTGCTTCTACTACGTAGCTTCAGACTATCAGGGCATCGGCAAAACTAAATGGGTCTACTCGGGCCTGGGCAGTGCGTAAGTACAACACCTCAGTATTCTCTGTGTTCCTGAGACTTTGTTTTGTCTTTGCTGAGTATTAAACACCTGTAAAATGAATTATTACCACACTGTAAATGTCAAAGCAAAGTCAACTGTCTCATTAAAGTCAAAAAGTCTAATAAACACACACTGTTACATTTGTGTTTATCCTGAGAATATGATTTACCATGAAGCTGTTATGTTGCACATGAGCTCAGGTTTAATTATCATTAGATCACTCTCAAAATGATTTGTCTGACGAGCATTGGCAGATTGAAGCACATCACAAACATTTTCAAAATGTATAGACAGTTTCAGAGACTCTGTTTCCATGTTTGAATGTTGAAAACATTAGAAAAGTTTACTGCTCGATCCTGACTCGAAATGCAGGCTTGTTACAGGATAAAAATCTTCTTACCTGATTTGTTTCATGTTCATGTGTCTTGATCACACATTCTGGCGGAAAGTGACATTCATATTATAACACAAAACATTTAGACTGTATATACAACATGAGATGACACAGAGTCATTGCAGTGTTGCACTGTGACAGTTCTCCATCCCTGAAACATCCAGAGACAGTGACAGATTGAAACTGTATTCTCCAGTTACCTCAGCTGCTTCTTCTATGCGGAGAAGTCCCTGCTGATGATTGGTGAGCTGCCGATTCCAGACTCCATGTTCGGACAGATCTTTCAGATGACTAACTACCTGTTTGGGGCTTTCTTTATGTCCATCATTCTCGGACAGGTAGTTTTTCAGTCATATTTTTCATCTTTTTTCATTTTTAATATTGATTTGGTCTCTTTTCTTTTTTTAAAAACGTTTATTTAATTGTCGTTTACATTTTAAACATTTCTTTCAAGCAATTGTAGAATATCTGGCAGCAAGACATCAGGGAATAAATGGGAGAAATAAATAGCGATTCAAAGTGTCTGACCCCCTCTGAAACACACACACACGCACACACACTCTCATATCTCGGTCCGAACAACAGGCCAGCGACAGTGAGTATCGTCTGTGACAGCCCCTCTAACAGCCCCACCCTCTCCACAGGTACCTGCGTTGTTACTACTTTGCTGTCCGCAGTCTGATCAACATCGGGGGTCTTAACGAGCCCCACACCGTCTTTGAGATTGCCTTTCAGATGACTAACTTTTTCACGGGCGTCTTTGTGTTCTCCAGTCTGATCGGACAGGTAACATACAGACAGGCTGTGCCTGTAGCCTGAGTGACAGCCCCAGCATCCTCTCCTCATCTTGAGTCCGAGTAGAAATCAGCCTGTCATCATCTCTTCCTCCACTTGTTTCATTATCATTATTTCATCATAGTGATGTAGTGTGTCGACACCTGTCGTGTTAGAAATCATACTGACAACACACTAACACCTCATCATCTGTCACTCTGACTGTTGTTGTCTCTCACTGGTTCCCTGTAGAGTCTTGACTGTCACAATACTTGTTAAAGCTGATAAATGATGCATCTCATCCTCCTGTCTGACTGACAGCAGCAGACATCCAGTTTAACAAATGTCTCCTCACTACATTGGTTTATTCTCTGCTTCAGATGAGAGATGTCATTGGTGCAGCCACAGCAGGACAGACCTATTTCCGATCCTCCATGGACAGCACTGTGGCCTACATGGTGACCAACCGCATCCCCTCTCTGGTGCAGAACAGAGTCCGCACCTGGTACACCTACACCTGGGATGCTCAGGGCATGCTGGGTCAGTAGATACTGGATAAAGTGAAAGTCTGAAACTATGAGGAAACTCATGAGTATGTTGCTTCAGAATAAACTGTGTCTGTTTCACCTTGATGCTTCAGATGAGTCAGAGCTGCTGGACAAGATGCCTCTGGTGATGAGGACGGCCATTGCTGTGGACATCAACCTGGCCACCTTTCAGAAGATCGATCTTTTCAAGGTGCAGACACAGGCACAAGTCTCCTCAGACACAGTGACACAGACAAACTGACGTCAGGTGAACATCTGTATTCATCTCTCCTCAGGGCTGTGACCAGCAGATGTTGGTGGATATGTTGCTGAGGCTCAAGTCAATCATCTACCTACCCGGAGACTTTGTCGTGAAGAAAGTGAGTGTCACAGAAATGACTGAAATGTACATTTAAAGCTGCTGAATCACTGTTAAAGCACCGGTTGTATAACTCATAGTATAACCTTGTGCTGTGTCAGATGTCTGAGATGTTTGTTCATTTGTTATTCATCAATACGTTTATGTCATCAATCATCTTGATTGATTGATGATTGTCCTGGATTAAAGTTGCTTGGCATGAATATTGTCAACTCCTCAGTTCAAAGGATTCTGAATTGATATCATCCTTCCCTTTAGTAAATAAATATCTATGTCTGTCCTCTGCAGGGTGACATCGGTAAAGAGATGTACATCATTAAAAGTGGAGCGGTGCAGGTGGTGGGAGGACCTGACAACAGCATTGTGTTTGTCACACTGAAAGCTGGATGTGTGTTTGGAGAAATCAGGTGAGTTACTGTGACGACAAAGAAGATTATCAGTTAAAATCCACTCACAAAGAAACAACATTAGGGGAAAAAAATGTCTTTTTTTTCTCTCAGTCTGTTGCAGTCGTCCAAAGATGGAGGAAACAGACGGACCGCTAACGTCAAAGCCTATGGCTTCGCTAACCTCTTTGTCCTGGAGAAGAAGGACCTGTTTGACATCCTGGTCCACTACCCAGAGTCTCAGAAGGTGCTGGCCAGGAAGGGACGGTGAGTCAGGAAGATTTTTATCATCTGGTAACATCAGATAGGCTCATCACTTCTTCACTCACACCTGTGATCATGTGTGTGTGTGTAGGAAGCTGATGAAGGCCAAGGGTCCGGCAGCAGCTAAAGCAGAGGAGGACAAGAAGAAGGGTCTGGCTCTGTTTGGACCCAGACCTGGGACGCCCAAACTGCTGCGTGCTGTCGGAGGAACCATCAATAAAGGCATCATCGACAGGCTGAAGGTGATTTCTCTTTATTGATCTGGCAAATCAGAGTATCTACACATGGTTGTAGGAATGTATTTGACATATTTGTGGTTTGGTTTTGTGCTCTTTGTGTTTCAGAGTGCTGCTGGTGGCCAGTGAAAACACAGTTTTCTTAATGACTCCTTTTTGGGAGTGAATGTACAGATTGATTTATTCATATTTTACTGCACTTTTCTACTACGTGTTTTTTCTCTTCTATTGTTTAAGACAAATGTTCTCGTCACTCCCCAGGGTCAAACACTATTTCATCCTTTATTTTTTTTTTAAAACCTTGTCAATTTGCTTGGAGCTTCATAGACAGAGTTGACTGTATCTAGACAGTCTGATAAATTATTACAAAACAATTCACTAAAATCAGAGATCACTGCAGCTTGTATATTTATACTCCTACACTGAATATAATCTCCTATTTTTTTGTCTGCTTTTACTTTATGTTCAGTAGTTTATAAAAGCCTGACAAGACTCTAAAAGCTGGTGTCAGTGATGCTTGATTTAATCTGTCTCTGTTAAAATAATTCCCTGATTTCACAACAGTTTAGTCAAAGTTTGACCCTGTGAATGATCCCTTCTTTCCTTTGCCCGTTGTGTTGTCATCTGTCCAGTTCAGGGAGAGAGATCTAATCCGGTTAGTCAGACAGGGACACAGTGAGGCCTGATTAACTAAGTGGTCTCTGTGGTTGTGAACTCTGCAGCCAGGACAAGCTGAAATAACCTCAGCTCAGTCTAATTTTACACCAGTGGCTTTGATCCCATTACCACCTTCATTACCACACTCACTGTTTGATTCTACAATCACATATATTGATGAATAAATCCTGTGTGAAATGAGGCAATACTGGGAGTTGTTTTCATCTGGTTCAAAAAGCTGAAAACAGTTTGTAATAATGAAAATATATCCCTCCCCCAGCCCACTCTGACTGGTAGTAATTCATCATTTGATCATTTGATCAGTGATTACACATCTGTGTTAAATATTATAAAGCTGATCTGCCATCAGACTGTATCAGATCAGGTCTGATGGAGTCCTCTCTGTGTTGACTGGTGGTGAGTGACAGCTGATGTAGCTGATCTGGTCTTGGCTCCAGGAGGAAGGGGAGTTCCCAGAGGGAATTAATGAGTCTAAGAAATTTAATTGCCTCAGTCTACCGTGTGGATGTGAGTCGAGCGCTACACAACAAGGAGCTCAGGATTCTCGTCTGCGGGAGGAGAAGTGGATGGGCAGGCCTTTTTTTTGTAGCCCACACAGACGCCCACCATGTTCAGCAGGTTGAAAAAGTTGGTGGGGGCTCCTGAGCCTCCACCCGCCCAGGCTGTTGCCTCTCCCTCTACCCCAGCTCCACCAGCTAAGGTAAGGTTAGGTTCACCTGCTCTCTGATATCTCAAATATAGACACTGAATGTTGGTCTACAATCAATAACAGTGATAGACAGAAACAGTGAAGGTGAAGAAACTAACAACATAGAGATCACAGTCAATCACATCTTTAATTAACGGTCTGTTGGTTCATGGTCAGTAAGCAAGTGTGCAAGTGACAGAATTTTTTGCTTTGATATAGTTTCTAATTTATTATCTGGAATCACACCAGGAAATTAGATTTCAATAAATTTACTCTGATTCAGTGATAGTTTGTTAAAATCAAAAGTTGTATAATTTATGTACAAACGTAACAATATTGGGCTAAACACTGAGCCTAAGGGAACCCACAGATAACAGAGTTCAAATGGGGGGTAGCCTGAGGTTCACACACAAAATGATAAATGAGCCTCTAAAGGAGTTAGGCCTTCTTCCATGTTGTTTCCATGTTTGTCTGCTGTTACCAGTGTTTGTGTTTACAGGAAGAGAAGCCTCTTGAGAAGAAGGATGAAAAAGAACAGGCAAAGAAAGAAGAAGAAAAGAAAGAAGAGGCAAAGAAAGAGGAAGAAGCTAAGAAGGAAGAGCCAAAACCAGGTGACAAGTCTGTTTGATCTGTCTGTGTTCAGAGTTCATCACAGTCAGGGTCACATGTACAGACTAGTGTTTGATGAATGGACTCAGATGATATTATTGTTATTATTATTATTATTAGTAGTAGTAGTATTAAAGCAGAATTAAGCTCTTCTGGACCCAGTGTTGTCATGTTGTATGACAACACATTGGTCTAGTTGAAAAATGTTTGATGTATTATTATTATAGATTTATCATAAGAAGTCACAGGTTTTGTTTCAATGAGAAGTACCTGTCTCACTGCAGGTTATTTGTGACTTCAAATAAGAAAACTGTCATTGTCTTTCAATATGTATAAAACCACATACATCACACTGATCTGATTGAACACTGACTTCCATTCATCTTCATTTACTTCCATTAGAAAAAAAAACAACACTAACTTCTCTGTTATTGGTTAATTCCCACTGCACTTAACATAAAGTTAATACTTCGTATCAGCTTTTTCCTTCAATTTGTCACCATCTGTCCCAAAGCAACATTAATATTGAATTCAGAGGTGAGAGATTTCAGTTTACGACCGGGTTTTCATTTTCTTACAGCTCCAGCAGCTCCTGCTCCTGCTGCTCCTGCTGCTCCAGCTGCTCCTGCTCCAGCTGCTCCTGCTCCTGCTGCTCCTGCTCCTGCTGCTCCTGCTGCTCCTGCTGCTCCTGCTCCTGCTGATCTTGCCAAACCAGAGGAGGCTGAGGGGTAAGAAAATATCATATACTCAGTGTGTTTAGGCTCCTGGCTCCACGACACAGCACAGGATAACTATAGTCTGTTCATTACAGGACTTAAATTATGAATTTACCTTTAATTTATCATTATTCATTTTTTATATTTGTTTTGACTTCTCTCTTTCATGATCAAAGGCAACATCAGACCCTTTACTACAGTAAATAATGTGTAGATATCCCTCTAACACATATGAATGGAGATGACAGTCAGTCAGTGTCTGTGTCGGTGTGAGAAGATGTTACAGAGTGAGGGCAGGACAGAGACAGACTGATGCTGACTATGGAGACCATGTGGAAACATCTGTATCAGTGCTGAGGTCTCATCCTCAGGACTGATACAGAAATACAGAAATAAACCTGACCTGACTAAGAATACCTGACCCTGCAGCCTGAGCTCAGTCTACTTCAGGAAGACCTCATGTCCCTGGTCTCCAGGTATTAGTAGTGGACTGCACTTATATAGAGCTTTTACACTACAGGTCGCATTCATTCATTCACACAGTGCTCTAGCACATAGACACATATTCATACATAAATCGTATGCCATCAGGGCTAATCTGGGGTTCAGGATCTTGGTCTGCACCATCTCTGTTTCAGCTTTATTTTCAATAAGTGCAGTGTGTGGATGAACACACTGTGTGTTAGCTGCAGCCATGATCATGCTCTGATTGCTAAAGTAGGAAAGGAGCTTACAGGAGCTTAGTGGTATTTGTGACTGTGCGATCAGAGGTGGAGTTCACGTGCAGGTGGGAGCTGATTTCAAAGAACTTATTTTCTTCTTTGCAGATCATTTATATATATTTTTAGGGAATTTAATTTTTTCATGTCAGTAACTCAGCTTTGTCTAAGAAAAGAAAGTAACATGATTTCTCATTTAAATGAATGAATCCTATTTTCTGTGAGAGGTTCAGATAAAAGTGGAGATGTCTTTCTACTCTCAGGAGCTAATGTGGAGTCTCTTCTCCTGTAACAGCAGATTCATGGTGATAATAACATGAGCTGCCACACAAAAAAGAATTGTCAGTTTATTTTGATTATTATTGAGAATCTCTGTGGTACATCTCTTTATTTTCTTCTTTTTATGTGTTTTCAGTGAAAAGCCCCCCCCTCCACCTGTCGTCTACTCCCGCTTCACAGATGACACACTCAGAGATCTGATCAAGAGGTTAAGAGAGCGGACAGAGATGCTCAAAGAGAAAGTCATAGATCCCTACGCCACCTCTCCAGAAATCACTCCACCTGTCAGTAAGTATAGACACACTGTCCAAACTGCACAGAGGCAGAAAACAACAACCACTTTAACCCACTGTCACTCTCTCTGTCTGCTCAGCACCTATTCTGAAGAAGGAGGACTACATCAGACTGAAGGAGGAGGAGCGGATAGCAAAAGAAGAAGCAGAGAAGAAGAAGGCAGAGGAGGCAGCTAAAAAGGCAGAGGAGAAGAAGAAGAAGGATGAGGAGAAGAGGCTGGAGGCAGAGAAGAAAGCGGAGGAGGAGAGGCTGGCAGAGGAGGCCAGGAAGAAAGCAAAGATCCTCCCAGACATCAGCTGCTCCTGCTTTGACGTCCTCTTCCATCCAATCGAGGACATGATGGATTCAGTCCTGGGAAACACCATTGATCCTTTCACAGGTAGGTGAAGTCCCCGCAAGTAAAATGAACACATGAAGATACTGAAATCTGATCGGTTCTCTGGCTCTCTGTGTCCAGATCGCCGCTACATCGCCTGGTTGACTGTTGTGGCCATGGCATACAACTACAACATCTGGTTCTGTTCTGCCCGCCTGGCATTCCCATACCACAGTCCAGCTATCAACATGTACTGGGTGATCTTTGACGTTCTCAGTGACTTAGTCAATGTTGTCGACATCATCGTTTGGCAGCCGCGACTTCAGTTTGTCAAAGCCGGTGACATTATAGTGAGTCACAAAGCAGCATCACTGTGAATGACCTCTATCTGATCAGTAGCTTTGAGTGTTGTGTGCTCTGTAATGAACATGATTCTCCTGATCCCCTGCAGAAAGACAGAGCCCTGACAAAGGTCCACTATCGCAAATCACAACGATTTAAGGTGAGAAAGTAAAAACACATCGTATAAGTACATTTACACTTAATGTTTACAGGTATTCACAGGTGTGAAGTACTTTACCTAAGTATTTGCATGGCCTGCTTCTTTATACTCCACTACATTTCAGAGGGAAATTACTTTGCACTACCTCTAGCATTTAACAGCTGTAGTTACTTCACAGATCAACAATTTCAATAAGAAAACATATGATAAGACACAGTTCTTACCCTATTTATCAACTGATGTCCCCTAAGATTTATCTTTTGACCCTTTGGAGGGGCCCGACCCCAGAGTTGGAAACCACTGCACTTAACAGTACATAAAGTAATTAAAATTTCAACAGTAAAATGTTGCTTTCACATCAAATAACATCATCTGTAATAATATGTCAGTCAAGTACTTAACACTTCCTGTGGAGTTTTCTGATCTTTTTCTTGTAATGGAGACATTTGACTTTGTTATACTGGTACTTTTACTGAAGCAAATGATGTTAATACTTTGTTGTTCCTCTGTGTGTGTGTAGACTGATTTACTCAGTATCCTCCCCCTCGACCTTTTCTGCCTCCACTTTGAATTCTCCGCCATCTACAGACTCAACCGCTTCATCAGGGTAAGGAGGAGCTCCCTACTTACAGTTCATTGTTTCTACTGATGAACTGTAAATGAAGAGAAACAGAGAAAAACATGTTTTTATCAGACTTTTCCACATTTCCTGTATGTTTCCTTGTGTTGTGTAGATTGACTCTTTCTTTGAGTTCAGCGATCGACTTGAAAGCATCATGGCCAAGGCTTACATCTGGAGGTAAACACTCAGTCATCAGACTACTTTTTATCTTAGTACAGTGTGTTACATTGTGTTACAGTGTGTTACAGTGTGTAAATGTTGTTTGGCAGTTGCAGTTACTTTTGGATTACTTGTCACTGAGTCTTTGTAAGTAGGTTGTTTGTATAATGGATATGACACATTTTGAAAGTGTTTCCTACCACAGACCTGTTAATATATAATACTGTAAGTATAGATTGATATATAAGACATAAACTACATTAACTGTGTTAAATGTTACCAACCTCTTACTGTACTTACTGAGCTTACACACTCAGGTAAGCATAGACTACTTACAAGTTTGTAGGTTAAATGTTATGCAGCAGTAATACTGCTGCAATACAAAAAACATGAGAGAAAAAACAAACAAAAAAACACATACAGTAGATTTTTATTTCATCATCTGACAATATTTGCGAGTAAAATTATTTTTTTATGTCTCATCCTGTCTTTGTGTCCCTGTCTTTCCGATGCAGAGTGGCTCGCACCACAGGTTACCTGCTCTATGTGCTCCATCTCAATGCCTGTGCATTCTACGTCGCCTCAGTTCACCAGGGTCTCGCAACCACTACGTGGGTGTACGACGGAAAGGGTTCAGCGTATGTTCCTCTCACCTTGTCTTTGTCTAGTGTTGTTGTTGGAGCTCTCCATTGTGCTGAAACACTGAGAGCCCAGCCCAAGTTGAGCCTCTGTTCATGGCACTGAAAATTTAATGCAAAGTTTCTCTGTGACTGTGTCCAAAATCACTCCCTGTTTGATTAATAGACCACTGTAGTGCTATATTTACTGACTTCCTGTCATTTTTTGTGGGTGTGACACGTATATAGTGCCCAACAACAGCATGAAAGGGGTGTATTGAAAAGTGTGTTTTTCTAACAGTCCCATAATGCAATGCATCACATTTTTATAGATATAGACATTTAATAGATATGAAATCACACCTTGCACAAAACAATAATCTTAATTCACTGCTCACTGTGGAGTGAAGTCCATGTCAACTATTTAAGGAACAAGGTAACCACCGCTGTGGGTGGGGTAGAGAATAGCGACAGAAGAACATAGCATAACAATGTAAAGTGATACCAATAATACAGTAGTAGTAATGATAGTAGTGATAATTAAAGTAGTAGTTGCAAAAGTAGCAACAATACTAGAAGCAGTACTAGTAATTTCTAATTATAGCAGCAGGTGTTGAGTGGAGTTGTAGGAGCAGCAGACGCTTGTCATCACAGGTCAGACTCTACAGCTCCAGAGGCAGAAATACCTGCAGAGAGAGACAGAAGAGGAGAGAGAGACGGAAGAGCACACGACTACGGGAAAGGGAAGATATCGAGTTAGTAACATGTAACATGGGATATGAATCCATACAGTGGAGAGAGAGAGAGAGAGAGAGAGAAGCTCAGTGCATCATGGGAGATCTCCCGGCAGTCTAGGTCTATTGCAGCATAACTAAGGGATGGTTCAAGCCTGAGCCAACCCTAACTATAAGCTTTATCAAAGAGGAAAGTTTTAAGCCTGCTCTTAAAGGTACAGAGGGTGTCTGCCTCCCAGACCCAAACTGTGAGAAGGTTCCACAGTAGAGGAGCCTGATAACTGAAGGCTCTGCCTCCCATTCGACTCTTAGAAACTCTGGGAACCACCAGTAAACCAGCATTCTGGGAGCGCAGTGTCCTAGTGGGATTGTAGGGGACTATGAGATCTTTGAGGTATGATGGTGCCTGACCATTAAGGGCTTTGTAGGTGAGGAGGAGGATTTAAAATTCTATTCTGGATTTGACTGGGAGCCAATGTAGAGAGGCTAACACAGGAGAAATATGGTCTCTTTTCCTAGTTCCTGTCAGTAATCGTGCTGCAGCATTTTGAATCAGCTGCAGAGGCTTTAGAGACTTGTTGGGGCAGCCTGATAATAATGAATTACAGTAGTCCAGCCTGGAAGTAACAAATGCATGGACTAGTTTTTCTGCATCTTTTTGAGACAGAAAATGTCTAATTTTGGTGATATTACGCAGGTGAAAGAAGGCAGTCCTAGAAGTTTGTGAGCTAAAGGACACATCCTGATCAAAGATAACTCCAAGATTCTTTACAGTGGAGCTGGAGGCCAGGGCAATGCCATCTAATGTAACTACATCATTAGAAAATGTATTTCTGAGGTGTTTGGGACCAAGTACAATAACTTCGGTTTTGTCTGAGTTCAATAGTAAAAAGCTGCTTGTCATCCAAGTCTTAATGTCCCTAAGACATGCCTGAAGTTTAGCTAACTGACTGGTTTCATTAGGCTTCATGGACAGATAAAGCTGTGTATCTTCTGCATAACAATGGAGGTTTATGGAGTGATTCCTGATAATGTTGCCCAAGGGAAGCATATACAAGGTAAAGAGAACTGGTCCAAGCACTGACCCTTGTGGAACTCCATGTCTAACCTTTATGTACATGGAGGAATTGTTGTTAACATGCACGAGCTGAAGCCTATCAGATAGATATGATTTAAACCAGTTTAGTGCGGTACCTTTAATACCAATAAAATGCTCCAGTCTCTGTAAAAGGATGTGATGGGCAATCGTATCAAAAACAGCACTGAGATCAAACAAGACAAGTACAGAAACAAGTCCATTGTCTGATGCAGTTAGGAGCTCATTTGTAACTTTTACAAGTGCTGTCTCTGTGTTATGATACAATCTAAATCATAAAGGTGTTATAATGTCTTCTTATCAAGATCAAATGAAGATGTTTTTGTTGAAGGTCTTTCTCCTCCTGCTCCTCCACAGGTACCTGCGTTGTTACTACTTTGCTGTTCGCAGTCTGATCAACATCGGGGGTCTTCCAGAGCCTATAACCACTTATGAGATCACCTTTCAGATGACTAACTTCTTCATTGGTGTCTTTGTGTTCTCCAGTTTGATTGGACAGGTAGGTTTTAAAACCTGAGGAGTTCTTTAAATGTTCTCTGTCTATTCATATTGGACTTTTATCAAATGCTTTTATTGACAGTGTTACATATTTTAAGTAAATGTCTCACAAATCCTTTCTGTCTTTCAGATGAGAGACGTCATCGGGGCAGCAACAGCAGGTCAGACATACTTTCGGGCATCAATGGATGGCTGTGTTGCCTACATGAACACATATACGATCCCCAAACTAGTCCAGAACAGAGTCCGGACCTGGTACAACTACACATGGGCTGCTCAGGGCATGCTGGGTAAGTCTCAAAAAAATGTTATCCCAGACATTTCCACCTTCTCTCTCACTGTCTGTCATATATGAAGTACATGACACTGACTGATTAGACCTGGACCTCCACACTGTCTGTCCACTCCAGATGAGTCAGAGCTGCTGGACAAGATGCCTCTGGTGATGAGAACTGCCATTGCTGTGGACATCAACCTGGCCACCTTTCAGAAGATCGCACTGTTTCAGGTGATGCAGTGTTCAGTCTGTCCTCTGGTCAGGAGCACGGAGAGCAGCAGGAACACAAAGAACTGAACAATAAGCTGGAACAAAGGTTCCCATCATCCCCACATAAAACACCAAAAATGAAACCAGTTGACACTATTCTGAAAACAGCAGGAGATTTTATTTTTAATTTGATTTAATTTGTGAACTAAAGCATTAGTTCTCTACATGCATCCTTCAAACACAGAGTCATCCTTTGTGATTCAGTTTGATGGCTGACAGAAAGTTAAATTAGACAAATTGGTCCTGTCTGTTCCAGGGCTGTGACCAGCAGATGTTGGTGGATATGTTGCTGAGACTCAAGTCAATCATCTACCTACCCGGAGACTTTGTCGTGAAGAAAGTGAGTACATACAGTTTACTGTGTGTGAGATTATCTTGAAGTAGAGAACCAATAACATATCCAAACACTGCTGCCCTCTGTGTTCCTGTCCTGCTGCTCTGCAGGGTGACATCGGTAAAGAGATGTACATCATTAAAAGTGGAGCGGTGCAGGTGGTGGGAGGACCTGACAACAGCATTGTGTTTGTCACACTGAAAGCTGGATGTGTGTTTGGAGAAATCAGGTCAGTGTGCAGGAGGATTTATGATCTATCTATTTATCTATGACCCCATGAACATGAAATAAACATTCATCAGATATAACTGTTGTCATTTTATTGTTCAATAAATGCCCTGATATCACTGATAAACTTAATGGTTTTCTTATATTAAATGAAGCGAAGTGACACTCAACTTTGACACCTCACTTTTACATTTATAGTCTGTTCTAAGTGAGCAGGTGTGATCATGATGGACTTCCACACCTTGGTTGTGTATAACCATATTTACCAGATGAGACTCAAAATTTTCCAAGAAGAGGCTAAGAGATATTTGACATAGACACTATTGACACACATCTGTTCCCCCCCCTCCAGTTTACTACAGTCGGCTAAAGATGGAGGAAACAGACGCACCGCTAACGTCAAAGCACATGGCTTCGCTAACCTCTTTGTCCTGGAGAAGAAGGACCTGTTTGACATCCTGGTCCACTACCCAGAGTCTCAGAAGGTGCTGGCCAGGAAGGGACGGTGAGTCACTGACAAGTGCTGGAGCAGAGGTTTCTACTTTTATCCTCCAAAAACTACATATAAGACTAAATAATGTCATCTGCAGCCCGTTAAGAATTATGTGTGCCTGTATGACTGTACAGGAAACTGATCAAAGCCAAAGGCCCTGCAGCTGCTAAAACCAATGAGGAAAAGCAGAAAGGCCTGACTCTGTTTGGACAAAAACCACCAACACCCAAGATGCTCAAAGCCTTTGGCAACTTCCGCAAAGGAGCCCTCATGGACAAACTCAAGGTAAAGTCTTAGTCTCTGATGCATCTTCATTCATTCATGAGCTGAGCCACTTGATCTGGTTATACTGCAGCATCTTCTAAAGACACAGAGTTGACTTCAGCTCCAGCCTAACCCTAACCCTAGCCTCACAGTGGGTGAGTGACCTCATGTGTCCTGTTTTCTTTTGTCATCTGTTCACAGAAAAATGCAGAGCAGAATTGAGAAGTGTGATGCTACTAAGCCTCATCATTCTCACCAGCTGCTGAAAGACTCATAAAGACACGAGTTGTTCCAGTTTGTAACTTTCATATAATCTGACATTGTAAACCAGAAAGATGTTCTGAAAGCAGAACTCAAACAGGACATCTGTAGCTCTAATCTAATGATATTCACCTTGTAAACGTCTGTAGACTCTTTGATAGAGACAAGTTTCACCTGATCAGAGCTGAAGGTTAACATTATGTTTAAAATGTCTATATTGTAAATTTTGTGTCATTTTTCATAAAAACATTGTGAAGATGTTTACTTAGATTTATCCATAGATTTATTACTACAGGATGAGCTCTTTTATACCTCAGACTTTGTCATCTGATTCAGTATGAGCAATGACTGAGCAGACACAAAGCACCACCTACTGTTTGATATTTGAAAAAAGAAAATGAAATGAAGATGATGATGGTCCTGCTTCCAGATTAAACTGAGGACCTGGATGCAGACAAACATCAGAGGCAGCGAGTTGAGTCCGCAGAGTTTGAAACAGATTGAACGTGAAATAACATCAGAGAAATACTTGATTTTCTTTTCAAACATGAAAACTGTTACTGAGATGAATCCAAACTGTTCATATTCTCTGTTCTCCAGGAAGAAACACACTACAGACTCTGTACAGACATGTTTCATGTCTACAAGAGGTGAATGTTTCAAGAGTGTTGGGTTATGACATTAAAATTTCACTTCTCCCTGACTCAGTGCATACTTCCCCCATTATTCTTTGTTCCATTTCTGTAAAACACTTGGTGAACTGTTTTTGGATAAATGCTTTGATTGCAATTATTCACTTATTATTTAATACTGTTTTTCATGGTTGGGTGTTTCCACACAGTAAAACTGAGCCAGTCTGTAAATATAAATGATTAATATGTCTCTTACTTAAGACAGAGAACACTCTGTCTGTAGGAATCTCTGAGGCTTGTGAAACTAACAAAAACAGGATGGGAACAAGTATTTTTAGAGGGAAATGTTACTTTGTAATGCTAACACCTGAGCAGCATTAAGATCTGACAGGGTGAGTCCACTTCACAGAATAAAATGTACATAATGGTAAGAAACACGATCACTAATTTAAAAAACCTGTAACATGATACATAGCAAACAGTAAATGAGCAAAGTAATCCATACACATAGAAAGGCTGAGAAATAAGGCATGTACACTGTTTAACTTTCTTCTCTCATGCACTTGGACATTTTCTCTCAGTATGTAGATTGGTTTTGGTGAGACAGACTTTGCTCTGTGATACTGTACATTTACAGTACGTTTCTATCTCTTCACAGCTGTTTGAGTCTCTCTTCAGAGTCAGGCAGTTAGCAGGAACTTGGCCTGTGTTGTCCAGTATTTTGACTGGAAGTCTTTGTCTCGCTGGCAGATTGTGAAGAAACAGTTGTTTAACTCTGCAGCTTCCAGAAGATCATCTGTCTGTCCTCTCCTCCTGTGATCACTGTGCTGCACAGATCATTCATCCACATGGCTGTGACAGCACCTGGGCATAGGAACAACATGTTTACTTTGACTTGTTACGTATTCTGATAACAAGTTAATCTCTAGAAGGGCAATGGAAGCCCTAAGAGGCAAGTGAGAAAAAAAATCATTCTTGTGATCCATTGTGACATAAAGGGGGCCTTTTCCAGCTCCATGTTTTTATCCTCAGAATCCACTAAAGCAGCTTTGCATAAATTACTGTAAAAACATTTTTTTAAGTGTTGTTGTTTTCAGCCACAAGGAATAGTACAACATTACCCCAATACAGCCTCTACTGGCCAAAAGTGAGTATTACAACAACAAACACTTTGGGGGGGGGGGGCCGACATCTTATTTGCCTCTCAGCACTTTAGTACAAAATATTAAAAAAAAAAAAAAACTGCGCTAACATTTCTCATTTCTCTCTGATAGCTGAATGGTACCACATGGGCCTTAGCACACTGAGCAGCTGGTTCGACTCCCGATCCGGCCAAACCTGCATGTCATTCCCCTGCTCTCTCTCCCTATTTCCTGTCTCTCTCCACTGTCCCATCCAATAAAGGCAAAAAGGCCCAAAAAATAATATAAAAAATCCCAAAACAAAGATAACAGACAGGTACAGTTATCAGAAACAGACTGTGAACTGTCTAAAGTCTTATTTGTTTTGCTTTAACAGAGTGAAAATGTCTTGAAATTAATCTGATTTGATAAAGATAAAGTTTAACTGCTTCATGTACAACTACAACTGGTGACCCAGAATAAGAAATAAAACACACACAGACTTTTATCCAGGTGAGCTGCTGTACCTGAGTGTGCAGGGATCCTCTTGGTGACTGTGTTGCTGAGCAGGTCCCACAGCAGGAGGTCACCAGACTGGCCCCCACACAGCACGGAGTTCCCGTCCCAGCAGAAACACCTGGAAATACACACACAGACGCTTCTGAGTCCTTCAGCAAGAAGAATGGACTTTTACATGACTGAGACCAGTGAAGAGCTCGGTTCTTTGAGACTTAAATACAACAGAAGTTAAAGGTATGAATGTTCCGTTATGATCAAAATAAGATTTATAACAATTATTATCATTTATGTGTGACTTTCTAAGGAGCATCAAATACTGTGACATCTTGCTTTGTGTAACACTGTATATAAGGTGAGACTGTTTGCCACTCTGCTTACCTCTGCTCCTCCTCAGCTTTCACAGATGAGATCACCATTCCTGTCTGGACATCAATAACCTTCATGCAGGAGTCAGCACCAACGCTCAGAACGTGTCGACTGTCTGAGGATGCAAACAAATACAGTCCAGGTGACTCAAAGCTTTTACTGTCAGTTGTTAACTTGGTTTAACCTGTATCACAGCACACCTTTGTTCACACGTCAACTGTATGACATTTTTTCACTTACTCACGATACAGATTTTTTTCACTTACTATAGTATGATGCTATTTCACTTACTATACTATGGTGTTTATTGACCTTTTTTAAATGCACCACTATACTATGACATTTTTTGTCAGTTTTTGATGCCTTACTTAAACATACACATACTGTATTTGTCTAACACGTACCTGGACTGAAGGCCGTGTGGTGGATGGTTCCAGTGTGGCAGTGGACTTGCTGCAGAGTGTCGTAGCTGCTGGTATCCCAGATGGTGACAGCCCCGTCTTTACAGCCTGACACCAGCAGAGTCCCAGCTGGATTCAGACCAATAGTGTTCACCTGAACATGGGGGCCACAACAGCAACACAACAGATATATAGATCAGTGTTCATTTTCTGTGATGTTCAGTATCATGACTGTGTTTAGCTCTCAAGGTAATTTGATTTTGTTTTTTAGGATTTTTTAACTATTTGTGTGGATTTGTGAAAAAAAAGCTACCTTAAACAAATTGCCCCTAAATATAAGACAGAGTTAACATCCTCACTCACCCCAGAATCATGTTCCAACTCAGCCAGCAGCTGAAACTGGGATCTTTTGTGACTGGAGGAGCCATCAGATGCACACTGCCAGACCTGAGAGAAAAATAACACAACTCACTGGTCTCATTTAGATCACAACATAAACCATAACATGAATACACAGCACATGCAGCACTCAGGGACCTGGATAGAGGAGGCACAGTTTGAAGCAGGACTACAGACTCTCTCTGGAGATATCTACAGCTTCAACACTCCTCATACCTGGACACATGTGAAACCTCATAGAGCTACATGCTTATGCTGAGGGGATTCAAACAGCAGCTTAAACTGTCATTTAATTGTCACATGTGGTACAGGATTTTGTTGATGTTGTTTTGTTGTTGATCATGTTGTTTGACATGTTGTTGTATCATTATCATTTTTAACTGACCCTTAACTTGTCCACATGACAAAATGTTTCATGGCTAATTAATAAATACATAAAACATCACAGAGCAGCATCACCCCATAAAAGTTATTTAGTTTTTACTTTGACAGTGGAGTCCCATGACGCCGTGTAGAGTCGCTCATCAAACCAACACATTTCGCTGACGGCATCATCGTGACCCATTAGCGTGTCCTGCCTCCTGCCGTACGGGATGGAGTAGAAATACCTGGAGGACAGGAATGTTGTTGTTAGCAGGAGACAGCAGGAGAAAATCAAACCACATCAAACGTGCTGATATACTGTACATACACGTTGTTGTCCCACGAAGAACATGCCACAGTTTTACCGTGTGCCAGCATCAAACATGAGGATAAGGCCTGAAACACAGTGAAGTGGTCCAGAGAGAGTCAGAGTCAGATCACAGGGAGAGATGATGAACAGGAAGCAAAGCAGAGCTGTGTACCATGTTAGAGAAGGACATGCTTCTCTGGAACTCCTTCAGCTCTTTGGAGAACATCTTCAGAGTTGAATCTGGAATGAGGAGTTGAACAGTCAGTTAACAGAGAGAACAGCTCCGAGAACAGCTTTATCCTCTGGACCTTCACTTAGATTATACTGTAAAATATTCCTTAACAGAGTCAGAGCCTGTCTCCTGAGCCTCTATAATAATCTGTTTTTGCCTCTGGGTAGAAGATATTTTTTAAACCTTGGGATGTGGAGAAAATAGCTGCTCCATCTCGGGTCACAGTGATGCCAGTCACAGCCCTGTACAGTTAACACAACATGATTTTAGGTTAGTCACACCCAGACTACTACAATCAGTAAAGACAAAACTGAGACTGAGATGCAGTCATTTGTTTTATTTTTCTAAACTGGAGTGAGTAGTTTCACAGCGGCCACCTGTCCTCACCCCCTTCACCTCCCCTCCAACCTCCTCTACCAAAGATTTTAATAAGTTGAAGCTGCTGCAGCAGCTGCCCACCACCTCTTAGCTTTGCATTCACTTCCTCATGTTTCACTTCACACCAGCATACGTGGACTGGTAGTGTAGTTGTACTTGTCCTCTGTTATTACATCAGCCAACCAGATGCCTCCTGACTCACTCTTTATGGACCTTGTGGCTGGAGACCAGTGTTAGGTTGCCCATGTTTGCCCAGGCCAACTTCCTGCTCTCTTCAGTCAGGTCCTCAAACGATGAGTCCTCGCTCTGAGAGACTGGAAAACAACAGAGGGGTAACAGCTGGAGGGACATGTGGAATAAGCATGAACTGGGTTAGAGAGCAGTGGATCTTTTTGTCATGACTGCACTGATTTCCCCAACAGTTTACACATATTAGCAACAAATGAAGCTCTTCACTGATTAATGTAATACATCTGATGTACGTACATCAGCATTAATCACAGTGGTGCAGCATCACAGCCCTCTACAGAGATGTTATATTGTGTAATACTGTTTCTTCAGTCTACCTGGAGACAGCTCACTGACAGGTGAGGTGTTGCTGGAGCTTCGAGTGATGTTCTGAAAGCGTGGTGTGATCCTCTGAGGGTGGGGGCTGCTGAACAGCTGAGTGGGTGTCTGGCCAAACTCCAGGATCTGCGTCAGCATGGCAATTCTCTCATCAGGGTCCTCGATGCTTTGCGGAGAGACAGGGAGGGGGAAAGTTTGGTGAATGATGCTAAAGTAAATATTTGGAATATTAATTCATGAGGGGTTTTGGTTGATACCTGTCACAGTCGATGCCGCCTTCATAGGTCAGAGGGTGAAACACTGAAAGACACAGATACAGACGTCAGAGTTTGTCCAGTTGTGGTGGGTTTGATGTTGACGATGTCTGCTGGGTATTTTACCATTGTGAGCTGCCACAGCTTCACTGCCTCTTTGCTTGAAGCCAAACACCAGGTCAATCCACTCATGAAGATGCTCTGACACATACTGACTCTCCAGTGCCGTCCTGTGCTTCTGAAGAAAATCACTGGCATCTGGAACAATGACAGACAACACAGTGAACATGCAGCAGAAAGATGATGTTACATTGTCTGGTGGATGAGGGGGGTGAGGGGCACGTGACAAAAAGCAAAAAGCATGTGACACCTGGGTCAGAAGTTACCTGAGGCCCACGGTGGGGGAACAACGTCACCGACTAAGCTCCCATTCTGCCTTCGGCCCAGATCCAGACTCAGTTTGTTTTCCAAGAAGCTGCAGTCATTCCCATAAAACTCTGGAATCAGCTACATGACAGCAGAAAAATTGTGATTAATTTGATCCCAAAATTAAAAAATCTCAAAGCTCCAGTGTCCTACAGTGATGATAATGAATAAGCTCTTTATCTACCATTTAGGTTACCATAAGGTTTGTTTCTACAAAGATTCTGTTGGTTCAACAACTGTTTCCCTAGCCTGCCCCCTGCCTGCATGAAATACAGCAGGATGAGTGGGAAAGGATCATGGCATGTAGAAACATTATGGCAGCCTCCACAGAGAGACCTTTTCTAACTTATTTAAAGTTTGCTGAGCTGTATTTAAAGGTATACTATACAGGACTTGTAGGTTGCTGTTTGTAGACACACCATTAAAGTTGGCCCCTCAACAATTGAGGGGGGAGCCAGGGAGAGACCTGTTATGACCTCTGCTAGGTCATAAGTAATGATTGAGAGGGATTATTTTTGTGAGTCTATATATTGTTTTTCAGGAAGATCCTGCACAGTATACCTTTAATGGTTTCTTGGTTCCTTTAAATTATATTACAGTGCAAATGTTTGAAAAACAAATCTTTGCTGAATCTGGTCAATATACAGTCTAACTAACATTTTGTTAATTAGATCCTTATGTTACCTCTTTAAAGTCAGTTGCTCCCTCTAAGCAGTTTTTCCATGTTTCACCTATGCTGTAAGAAAAATGTCAGGTCTGTTCATACCAAAACACAGAACTCAATACACTATATTTAATGCAGCCATTCATGCAATACAACTGTTTTTATTTACAGTTTAGTGTTACAGATTAAATATAAATATAACACTCTATGTGCCTTTTTTATTGTACTCATGAACTGTATCCAAACAATCATCTAATGGTTCAGTGTCAACAAATACTTCAGTCAGTCAGTTGTTTTAGTTCAACACAAAGAAATGGAGTCAAATCATCAGAACATGTTACATTACGGAACTTGTCTGATACCTGTTAAACATGCGATCTGCATGGTCGTAGCGGCCGTTCTGGAGACACAGCATGTGCTCTGGAGCTGCAGGGAGAACAAACATTATCAGGATGATTAAAACAAACTGGTCTTCATGTTTTATTATGAACATATAAAGAGATTCTATAGTGTTAGAAGTTATAACAAATTTGCAACAGCAACAACCTCCTGTTTGTGTCTGATTAGTCTGATTAGTCATGTGTTACAGATACAAAAGAAACCAACACAAGGCTATTCATTATTTGAATTGATCAGTTTTTTTATTTGTCTGAACACAGTGAATGTGAGCTGTGTGTACAGTGGATCCATACAGGCTGTGCATTAATGCAGCAGTATGTGACGTACCGACTCTGACCAGGTAAAAGAGAACATAACCTGGAGATGAGTAGTGGCTGCCATACATGAAGCGAGGTTCAGGCATGCCTTTGTAACGAGCCTGTGAAAAGAGAACAGATCTGAGGTCAGTGGGCAGAGACGGTCACAGTCCAGGGACAAGGTCACAGCAGAGAACCACCAGCAGTCTCACCAGCAGTCTGTCCAGGCGCTCTCTGTTCAGGGCTCCCACTGGTTTGCTCAGGTCTCTGAATGTGGCAGCATTTGTCAGATCTATGAGACGGAGAAAAGAGCTGCACGTTAAACTGTGACTCCCAGACACAGCATTTCAAACACAGTTCAGCCAGGTGGAGGCCTGTTGACCCACCTAACTGTGAGCTGGTGTAGTCAGCGATGACCCAGGGGAAGACGGGATACTGGGAGAGGTCGTTGCAGCTGCGGTCAGCCAGGTTGTTAAGGTGGAGAAGATACTGATAGTTACTGAGATGACCACGCTGCCACTGCAGCATGTAGCTCTCTGCTGTGTGCTCTATCATGTGGTTCTCTGAGGGACAGGAGGAACAGCAGGTGGTCAGGAAGTGGTTCCAACACTGTCAGATCACTGCTAACAGCTGATACTCTGCAGTGTTTTAATCACAGGTTTTTATTATCAGGTCAGACAATTCACAAATCACAAACAAATAATAACAATTCTCCTGAATTTGAATGACAACAAAGAAATAAATCATCTCCATTTCCAGACTGGACTGATGAATCTCTAAACTCTTGGACATGACTTTTTAACTCCTTCAGCTTCATGTAAATCAGCAGCTCTTCATCCTGAGTCTGAGATCCTGTTTGTGAGGCCTGGTTCACATCAGCAGATTCTTCTAAAGTGTTTTTATCAGTCAGAGCAGCTCAAATCTGTTTGTTGACTCCAGTTAGTTTCCGTTGGCGTCATTAGCCGAGGGGTTCACTTTTTTTCACTTTTTCCAACACTGTGAAATTTTTTGAATGATGTTTTCAATATAGATAAGAACAACACAATGATGTGTGTGTTATTAATTCAAACAGATTGTGTTTCTTCATTATTATAACTTAAAGATCTGATCGGATTTTAACACACATTTGTACAGAAATGCAGATGATTTTAAAGGGTTCACTTACTTTTTGCTGTTACAATAATACAAGTTTATACACAATAGAAAAAGCAGCAACATTTTGAAGATTTAAATTCAGACTAAAAATCAGTAACAGATTCTTTAGTGTTGTTAATGTTTAGAGTTTTCTCACCCAGAAAAGTGGCGATGTAGTAGTAGATTTCGTCTCTGTCTGCTGTGTTGTAAAACTTCAGGTAGATGTCAGAGCAGAAATCGTTCTCAGTGCAGAACACCTCCAGACCCTGAACCACACATCAGCACGCACACACATTATCATCCTACTGTATACTGCAGCAAAAGTTAACATTACAAACTAACTCCATCATCACGTGTACGAGCCTCGTCACTTACCAGTGGTCTGAGGCCGTGTCGTCTTTTGTAGATTCTCCTTACTCTGTTGAGTTTGATCTGAATCACGTGTTGCTGACATGAAAAGTCACATTAACTAATTAGAAAGAATTCATTTTATGATGAGGTGACTGTTGTTCAGCACTGCACTGGGGTCAGCTCACCGGGTATCCATTCAGCGGCTGGAAGTAAAGGTTTTCATCTGTGATGCAGACGTGGCCTGGATTAGACACCAGAGGAAGAACCATCTCCACAGCACACTCCATGTGAGGCCTCTCAGCCACGTTCTGAAAGCTGCACAGCAAATTAACATCATCCTGTTCAGCTGATATCATTAACAGGACTACAGAACCATTGCTTTTATTATTTATACTGAAACCATCAGTGAAAGGTGTGTCCTCCTGTCTGACATCAACATACCAGTTTTTGTCAAACGATGACCTGGCCAGGCGTGACTGTAAATTAGCTGCAATCTACAAATACACAGGAGGAAATGTATGTTTGATCATGGACAATTATAATTATAAAATAATCATGGACTGAAGGAATAAACACCTGAGACAGAAAGAATTATCTATTGTTTTGATTTACTGTGTTTCATCTTGTGTCAGGGTTTAGAGGTCAGAGGTCATATTTAAGATCAGATTTTTCCCTGTTTGGTTTTACAGAAGCAAATCCTAACCAATTTTAGGAATCCTGTCTTGAATCTTGTGGTCCTGACCCTGGTTACCATGGTTATCAGACAGGTAAGAGAGGATCTGCATTTTAGCAGGTTTCAGTGACACGAGCCCTGTTGTGTATCTGAACTTAAAGAACTGACTGACTCACCATCGCAGTCTGGTCTCCGAGCTTCTCCAGACACGACGCTCTGTGAAGCTGCAGGAACCAGAATCAGAGGAAATACACAAAAAAAATGAAACAAATACAGCACAGAGTCCAGAGTTCAACATGAACTGATATCTGAAACACTGAGAGTCTGTGGTAGAACTACATGATGGCAGCTGTGTTGGTCACATACCTGAAGTAATGTCTGAACAACATCCTCTGTTTTACTCCAGACTTCCAGCTGAAAGGTCATTTTCTTTGCTCCCTGTCAAAGCAGTGAGAGAAGTTTATTAAATCTGGGAAGTTTTTTATTTGAGCACCTCTGAGTCCACAGTCCTCTGCATAGTCTGGGTTAAAGGTTTCTGTTTGGAATCAGTCTAATCATTAGAGATCTTAATGCTAACATCATTACACGGTTAATTAGCTGAATGTAGCTGTTTCATGATCCATCCTCCAACACATGGAAGCTAAATATTCCATATCTCAAGTGTCACTAACTGGATTCAACACGTATCCAAAACAGTGAAATTTGGCTTCAGAGTTTTAAGTTTATAATAATTAAATAATAATAATGATGATAATTAGCTGGGACTGCAGCTGTCATTGTTTTAAATAGTGACACTGATAAATTTGGTCGAACTGCCAGAGGGAACATGTTTCCAGCTCAGATAAAAACAGACTATAACATGATAACTTTGCCCTTCAGAGTCTGTTTAGACAGCTGTGCACACATCAACACCAGAGACTCACCCTGTCATTTCTGTACGGAGCGATCACATTGCTCTCTTTGATGGAAATCACCTGAAATCAAAGTGAAAATGAAAATAATTCACTGCTGTGACAGTTAAAGATAATAAATATGGACAACTGAAGACAAGTGGGGACTGAATCTAATTAAACAACAAACTGTTTATTACAGCATTACAAGCCGTGAGCACTGACGCCACACACAACATCACATCTCTGTGGTAATGATAACTCACCTGCCCACAGGAAATAGAGATGGTTGACGGCCTTGGCCTGAGAGGAAATCACAGACACTGAAATCAATTTCAGTTTCAATTTTAAGATTCTGCTTAAAAACACAGAATAACCTAAATTTAATTTGTTCCAAAACAAACTAGCTGAGTGTGTCGGCCAAGAGGCAGCACACATAAAGTTTATTCAAATATGTAAAGATCAGATCACCTGAGGTGTGTCCTATAACCTGTGGATATATTTAACTGCGTTTCACTCTGAAGTGACCGAACCAGTCTGACAAACTGAACAAACATCAGAGTGTGAAGATGAAACTACACTCACTCATTGAAAGGGTTGTTCTCCTTCTCAACAAACTCAATCTTCTTACAGTCTCGAAGAGGAATCTGCACAAACACAGACACCAAAGTGGTTAACACAGACCAGGACTTACTCAGACCTGGTTCCTGCATCTACACTGTGCAACACAACATCCATGTTAAACAGAGGAAACAGAGCACTGCATTAACACCACTGGATTTTATTTCAACAGCTTGAATCTCACTATATGACTGTTAGCTCTTCTATCTTCATCAACACTTTCAGACTCAAATGATCAATTAATGGTAACTTCATTATTTAAAAAAAAAATTCTGCTAGTAAGAGTTGGGTTCAAAGACATAACAAACATAAGTGTGACTATAACAAACCTTTAAAATTGGCTCTGTCAGATCCTCTGGATCAAATATGATCGATCTGGAACAGACTTTAAATGAACCTCGGATTTTCCTGGAAGGAAACCAGGTAAGGTTATTAAAACTATTAACAGGATAACACAAACAGGACCTGATACTGAATTGATATTTTACACAAGGAAACAGGTAAAAGGAATTGATATATTTTAACAGTTGTTTTGGGAAAAGTTGGCAAAAAGAAATGTTGATTCAATTCAAGCTTTTCTTCTTCTAAACCTGAATGGATTCAAACAGTAGATTATAAATAACAACAGTGTAAAATACTGTGACCTTATTGGAGGAGACGCACAATGCATATTAAACTAACTGACCAGTGTTAGAGTGTTTAACCTGTTTTATGTTTCTGACAGAGAACAAACAATCCCATATTCACTGTGTCTGTGTGTTCCAAACATTCATTTTAATAAATGTCACAGTGAGTTAGACAAAGAGGTCAGAGGTCAGAGGTCAGAGCTGATTTAAAGAGGGTTTCATTTAACCATTTTCACACCTGATCAGTCTTTCCCTTCTCCTCGGTGGGAACATAATCCTCTCACTTTAATACAACAGTAAAACCTGAGGCCCGTGAGTTTGAAGAGCTGATGTTTGAACAGAGATCACTGCCATGAGCTGCACAGGCTGTAAACAAATATGAGCAGACATGACAGTGAAGTACAATAAAGCTGCTAAATTACCTCTCCTTCTTTGAGCTGCTTGTCACGTGGTAAGCAGTGTGCTGTTCAAAATAATACTCCTCCAAATCCAGCAACAGCAGGGAAAACCTGAGGAAGGAGAGTCAGAGGACATCAGATACAGTGTTAAACAAAACTGTAAAAAATAAGCAGAATCACTGCTCCATTCACTGACAGGTCTTTTAATGCAGGAGCCCAGAACCAGACAACAAATACATCAGAGTTATTAAAGGGGAACCAGGCTAAGCCAAGTCTGATAAATGGCCTCCAGTGATGTCACCAGCTCCAGTTGCTTTCTGGGCAATGTAATCAGCTGATATCTGTGGTTCGGCTGCATCGATCCTGAAGCTTTTAAACTGTCCATCATCAGTCTGATGATGTTACAGGAGGAAGGCTGCTGGGACAGACAGCAGAGAAACAGGCCTGCTGTAGATCTTCAATAACAACCAGCTAAAAAACACTGAAACTGGAAACTGATGCTCATAAAGACAAACTCTTCATTTACGCAAGTTTCCAAAAAAAAAGAAGGAATGCCCCAGTAAATGTAAACAATTGTGTTCAGTATTGAAAGCCAAAGCTATACTTGTTCATCAGGTTTGATCACTGGTTGTTTACTTGGTCACAGCTGCTGCACCAATGTCATAAAGAGACTCCAGCTCAGTATCTGTCCTCTGTCACATCCAGGCTGAAGCAAGCCAAACTCAACCTGGACACACAGCATCTCTGCACTGGAAACTCTGATGATGTGCATGTCAACGTGTCTTAGATAAATCTGGGAAGTTGGTGTGAGATGCCACTGTACATGTTGTATTTTTAAACGTCAGAATCATCACAGGAAGTGATTTTTTCCTTCCGTCTTTCACCCACTACACCATCCATCATTTCCTCAAAGTCCAAGTGTTTTAGATTTTGCACAAACAGCAGTCTGCTCAGTCTGCTCCTGCATCAAATCCAGGAGGTGCAGCAGTAAAGACTGGACCTCATTAGGTTAATTAAACTGTGCCATACTGACAGTACTACAGTGTGAAGTATTTCAGCTTACTGGGCATCAGCAGCTGACTCACTGTGAACAGTAATGTGGTTTTCAGCACTCAACCACACTCGCCTCCGTCCGTTAAAGAACCACAAACACATCTGGACCCAGCCTCAACTTTCACACAGGCAGCTTCATAAAAAGCAGAACTACTGAGACTGAACAGACTGTAGCAGAGCAGAGAACTTTCACTGTAGAACCAGTGTGAAACTGAGACTCACTCCACCACACTGAACATGCAGACACTGGATTGTAATCCTAATATACTGGACTGGAGCTGGTGCTGACTCTGCACTCACTGCTGCTGCTGTAAAGACTCAGGTTTGCTCAGGTATAAACAGACTAACGTGTGCTGGTAAACAGGCAACAACAGCTGATTCACACAGCTAATGTCTGATTGGACGAGTGTTTGTGTGAAATGTAAAAACCCTGTGGACAAATAAAAACCTTCTGCTTAGAACAAAAAACTTTCTCTCTTAAAATGATGTCTTCTCTTTTTTCACTCACTGAAACATCCTGAATCTGTCGATGCATCAATATTTAAACTGCTGCTGATCTACATCTTTAAATCTAATCTATGCTCCTGTCTACACACTATGGAGTCTCTACATCACAGCTGTGCCATTCTTCTCTCAGGCCTGTGGCTCTGAATCATTTCACCTCAGATCAGGAACCACCTGGAGAATCACTGACAAGCTTTTAGGGATTGAGTCACTCAGCTCTTGTGGTCTATCTGGATCATATATAATTCACTACAAGCATATTCAGTGTGATGCTCTCCTGTCCATTTGGTACTGTATAAGGTCCATGATGCACTTTGATGGATATAAGGACACAAAACTGGATCACTCACCGAACAAAAACCCCAGACCACCAGGGGCCAACACAGCCCCAGGTTTACTTCTCATTATTTCTGTCTAGATTAATAACAGATCAGTCTGAAATCTGCATCTGAAGAAATCTGAAGCAGAACATCACCTGTACCAGGTCTTCCATCCTCCATGTGGTGGTCCTGATGGTCCTGGTTTTAAGACCTGAACTATTTCAGTTTATATTTTTGATGTAAAATTGTGTTTAATCAAACTATTTCTGTGTAGCAATAATAAACAGTAGGGTTTCAAAGGAACTCTCCGTGGGAAGTTAAGCTGGGGAATTTCTGAAAAATTCAAAGTTGGAGACTTTCCATGAGAATTAACAGAAATACATAGGAATTTACAGTAATTAATCAGAATCAGAAATACTTTATTTATCCCTTGCAGGAAATTGTTGAATGGGAATTTAATGGGAATTAACTGGAACTTTGGGGTATACAAACAGATATATACTAATTTTGTTTTGTCATAAGCCGATATACGTGCAATTTATTACAACATTGAAAAATGACATTTTTGACATTGATTTGTTTGTGAATAGAACTTTAATAGATTCTTTCACTGAACCATATTCAAAATATAAAATGAAAGCATCTGTATTCAATCTGGTTGTTTTAACCAAGATCATGCTACAAGTATGTTTTTCCAACTACATTTAAGTTCCGTTACAGGCCAAATTTGAAAAATTCCCAGAATTTTGCAACTCTAATGAACAGACCGAAGAAGTTCAGTAAGGCTGTATTATTCCATCAAAGGACAACTGTGAGGCTGCAACTGTTCGTTATCAATATGTCTGACAGTTATTTTCTTTCATAATTGATTGACTGATCAGTTTTCTCTGAGCAGCAGAAACACACACACAAAAAACTACTTAAACCCTGACTCGGTTTGTCAGACTTATGTCCAGTTGTGTTGTGTGGAGAAATAATATAAATTGTAATGTAATGAGGGTCACGGGGGCCCAACAACACATGTTGCCCCTGGTTAACCTCCCGAGGGTCCTGGGTGCTGCTGAGGAACTGTGACTGGGTTTAAATCAGCTGCTTTGTACCTGTGTGCTGCTCAGACCACTGATCCTGGATCAGCGCATCTCACAGCTGACTGACAGACACAGACAGACACACACACACACACACACACACACACACAGCGGAGCTCTCATTAGCTGAGTGGCCCAGCCTGGCCACCCCTCTCTCTCTCTCTCTCTCTCTCTCTCTCACACACACACACACACACACACCGATCCCTCCGTCTGAAACAGTGAGCGGGAACCGACAGGTGAAACAGCACCCACCTTTCTTTAGTCCGCTCGTGCGTCTTTAAAAAGGCCATGACCGCGCGCCGTCCTCTTGTCTTAACTGAACTCCGAGCAGCCGCCGCCGATCCTTGTAAACACGGAAACCTACAGGAAGCCACGTGACTCCACAAAGATCACACACAGATGCTTCACTCGGAGTCTGTTTCGGGGTACCAGCACCACAGAGACGAATGTAGTCCAGCAGGGGGCGCCATTTCTTCTTCTACTTCAAAATAACACAGGACATTTTCATCAGCAGGACTCACTGACATGTTCATCTACTCGGTATGATTCTAATGTCACTGAGCACTGAGCTTAGACTCATATATCCATGTGTCCAGCTTTGATTTATTGTCTTATTGGACAAATTCAAACAGAATGATCTGAATATTCATCTCGTTATGTAGGATTTTTATGTTTTATTTGGTTCTATTGTGCTTATTTATTTCTGACACACTGTGCCACAGAGGAAATCCAGTGATTCAGTGTTGGAGGTAGGTTCATTCTGGACTTTTAGTCTGTTATGAGTCCAAAAACACTTGATACTACAATCACCTTTCATTAAACCCTCCCTGACTGGTGAATGCTCCCACATTTAAACTCACTGCAGGCTGGTTAAAAAATAGCCTCAAAACATCAACAGGTGTCTTTCTTCAGCTTTAAAAAAGACTGAGTATTTATTTATTTACTCCTCTTGGCAGGTAAACTGAGCTTCATGTGTGAAATCAGTGGACTGTCCCTTTAATGTCAAAAAAAGTTTACTCTCACACTCAAGAAAAAAAAAAACACTCACACAAATACACTGACAAGAAAATCTACTTCAGAGAAAATGGATAAACAGACATTTGGTACTAACAGAGATTTTCATCTTATTTTGAATGTTTCAAATGTTTTAAATAGCCACAGATAGATCATATGAATAGAAACATGTTCATTATTATCATTTTTACTTCAGTTCAATAATCAGATTATGAACACATTAAACAGATATAAAGACAGAGAAACTGGCTGAGGAGCCTCAGACTGACAGCTGATATTTTCCCTCTCGGTCTAAATATCTGATAAATGTGTGATGAATCACATTATGACTGAAGTGATATGGATCAGCCTCTGGGCTGGTCCAGGCTCGTTCCGGCCTCACGCGCTACGGTCACGCCCATAGGGCACATGCAGACCAGAGAATGATCCTGAACAATAGACGATCTTTGTGGGCCAACGTCTTGACGTGTCACCGCGGACGGTGAGGGAAGTTTCCGATCTTGAAGAGTGTGTAGTTTGGAAACGGACTTATGTCTGACAGATAGTGCGGTCTGTGTCAGGAGCCATGTCCCCGCTGCAGAGGCACCATGCAGTGGAGAAGACACATCACCGGCTGTGCCTTCAGCCTCGTCTTTGTTGTGTCTTATTTCACCAATAAGGTGAGTGAGTGTTGAGCGGAATAAGCTCGGAAAACAGTGGTTTTAACGGGAGCTGAAGCTTCCCTCTCTGCTGCTGCAGAAAAACGGACTTATTCATCGGAAAATTACAATTAAACTCTCATAATCACCATCAGTAGTATCATTCTTGTGATCATGATTTAAGATCCTGATCGAATTTCTAATGAGGCGTGAACGTGACCCATCGAGGCAATGTCCCAGCTCTTATTTTGGTAGGGAACTGCTACAGGAAATGAAAACGAGCAAGCTGTAAAAGAGAGTTGTTGTTGGATGAACTGTCCGCCGAACTGAAGATTGAACCCCATCGATAATCAATAATATAGTCAAGAGTTAATAAGTGATAAGTGCTTTTGCGGGTAGGTTTGGATATTTTAAATTGGCGGAATTTTAACAGGAGTTTGGTGCTAGAGATGGCGCGTCTCCTGTTGTCAGGATGAGAAGTTGTAAAAGTTACAAGTGAGCTGATTTACACCTGTTTTTCCTCGTTTTTTCCAGTTTGTCCTGTCAGTGTTAAAGTTCACGTATCCAACCTTATTTCAAGGGTGAGTATCTGAAGGTGATCACAAATGACTGCGATAAAACTCACACTTTACACTTAAGAATCTATGGTCTCTGTTCACTGATGTTTTCAGATGGCAGACGTTTGTCGGGGCTGTTCTTCTTCTTCTCTTTGGGAAGCTGGGATGGGTGGAGCTGAGCCGCATCACCAGGTACTGTCTGTGGACCGCTGCAGGATCCATGTTGAGCTCTAAGAGCTTTGTCTGATGTTGTAATGTTGTGTTACAGATCAGCAGCTCTGCCCTGGCTGCCGGCTTCCCTCCTGTTTGTAGGAAACATTTACGCTGGGTCCAGGGCCTTATCACGCATTGTACGTCCTGACACCTCCTACATTTAATAACATGAATTACCCTTACTGTCCTCTAGATGTATACACCAGCTGCCTTCTCTCTGTGCAGGACATCCCTTTCTTCTTCACCCTGCAGAATTCCTCTCATGTTGTTAGTTACATCATCCTGAAGCTCGTCCACAGAGAGGTGAGTGCATCTCATTCATGTGAGACTAATGGAGGAAGACGACCCTCACCAGTCTTCCTCTGCACCTCTACACTGTCGTACCTCTGTAAATATGCAGCTCTCATCTCTCCTCTCTCCTGTAGAAGATACAGTGGCTGAAGTTTATCAGGTTGGTGTTTGATCCATGAAATTCATACACTTCAGTTCTCTTGTTATAAAAACAAGAAACTTGCAAAGCTCTGAATCAGCAGTAAAACAGTAACAAACAGACTGATCATAGATTCAGAGATGAATTGTTTCCTCTGACATGACACCATCTTTAAATCTGCTCACAGCGTTTGTCTCATGCTGCTTGCAGCCATCAACCTCCCCCTCTATGACCCTCAGGTAATAGCACATCATTCATTTCTCATTAACAGTGCAGGTCAGAGGGATATAGGTGGTTTCTGTTTATTAATCTACTCATTAATCATCTTTTCTATCTAGTTTGATTCCAGTGGTTATCTGTGGGCTGTCTGTCACCTGGTCTGTGTTGGTGAGTCTGTTTGATTTGTCTCAGACATATCTCTGCCAGGTGACCGGTTCTTCCCTGGTCCCGCCCCTCCCAGAACATTTAGCATAATCCTCAGCCTCCTCAGTGGAGGAAACAACAACAAAAGATTTAAAAACGAATTAACTCTTAAATAATGACCATAAAAGATTGAGGTGTACAGAATGAGACGTTGTGATCAATGTTTCAGGTGCGTACAGAGTGTTTCAGCTTTACCACAGACCCAGTAACCTGAGGTGAGTTCAGCTGATGACAATGGAAACTCCAGTTTCTCAACTTTCTCAGTTTAAAGTTGTTGAACTTCTGCTAACGCGGTGGTGATTTTATTTCAGTGATCTTGAACAACAGTGTATCAACTACTTGTTCAGGTAAGAAGAAACACTTCTACATGTTGTGGATCTGAGGTTCAGAGAAATATAATAGTTAGAATTTGACTTTGTATATGAAGAAACATAATAACTTTAATTTAGCATTCAGCGTTTTTTGAAAGTTTACTGATACCACACCTGCAGATTTTCTTTCAGGTGAGAAGTTACAGGCTTTTCACATAGTTTGACATAAACTGTCATCTCACAAAAACCTGATGCAGCATGGAGATGGTCTGTTTATGTCACAAGGAATCAGGAATTTTAGGTTACAAATTCATATGTAACTTGAAACTCCTGAAAATATTCTGAATTAAATTAAAAACTTAGAACCTCCTTTAAATGAGTTATTTGCCTGTGCTTCCAGAAACAGCTGTTAAACACCCACTAATTATTTCTAATCATTTCATGTGAGAAGAGTCCACATCCAGAACATGAATATATTCATCTTGAGGTGTTAACAGTGACTAAGCTTCTCCTGCCTGTGACCACAGTGTGCTGCTGCTGGCTGCTGCTGCTCATCCAACAGGTATGAATGACACCTGTACCGGTGTTTCATTATGTCTGATGTGGGTAAATACTAAGACAATAAAGATCAAACAGCTCAGTGGAGATTACTCTCACTAGAATCATTTCTGTCTTTACTGTATCAGTGAATGATGTAGTGGACCATATGACGTGTGATGTGTTGTAACTGTGATGTTGTCCCATGACTGTGGATGACATCATGTTTGTCCACAGGTGACCTGATGGCTGCCCTGGAGTTCCCCTCCCTTCAGTCTCACACATTTCACTGTGGCTGCTGTGCCAGGTCTGTCTCTGTTCTCATCAGTCAGCTCACAGTGCTGATTTATTCTATATGCAGTGGAGTTAAACCTCCAGGGTTCTGCACTGAGAGCAGCAGATCATCTCCTGTGTGGAGTCACAGCATAAGTACAGAGCACACTGTACGGGATCAGAATAGAGAATGCTTTAGGTGCCCAGACCTCTGAGAGCTGAACAATACATGAGGCCTACAGACACAGCTCTGATTTATATGATTGTCCAGAAATGACCAAGTAATAAAGTCCTGGAGAAGTGAGTCTGAGCTTCTGACTTACATGTAAAAAGTTGAATGTTTTCATCAGTAAAGGCAAACACTTTGGTTTGGTATTTTGCGGTGTGTCTGAATGTAACTCTGATCAGACCTGTGTCTCCCTCCTCAGTGCTCTGCTGGGCTTTCTCTTACTGTTGGTCACAGTCAAACTGAAAAGTGGTTTGTCCCTCGAGCACTTTGGGATTTGGAATTTTCTGTCTAAGGTGATTGTTTATTTTATATTTATTAATATTTAGTTATGAGACTGTGCCATAAAATATGGTCAAACTTCACTGACTCAAAACAAACAAACAATTATTATGTTTTAAAGCTAAAATGATGTGTTTTTCCTCTCAGGTTACTGCCATGTCTCTGTCCCCATTTGTTTTCTCCATGGAGGTTAACGCTCCGTCTCTGATGTGGTGAGTTCATTTATCTCATGATCATTCAATTTTCTAATTATTAGTAAATCTAGTGTTGATAAATGAATCAAATGTTTTAAATGTAACTTTGTGAAACCTACAGATATGTTGACATGATGATAATGTTTATTGTTGATATTGTCGTGTGGTTACAGTGTGGTCATCAGCCATGTTGGCGAGGCCCTGCTGTTGTACTCAGACAGAGAATCTCAGCTGTGATGATCCCAAACCTGCACTTCAGTTTTTCTATAAAAAATATTTTTTCACATTATTTTTTATAATCTCTGCTGTGTGCTCTGATGAGGACCAAATAAAATCATCTTTGTATACATGTTATCTCTCCATTGTTTTCTAATCTGAGGTCTATGATCTGAAAACACAGGCTGTGGATGTTGAACAAAGCCAGATTTTAGTTTGTAAAAGACTTTTCTTCTTGTACATTGTGGTTACTGTTATTCACATTGTCTTGATATAATTAAGTGAAATGTGGTAATGTTGAGTCTAACTGAATGAAGAATTGCAGCATTTACAACCCTCCATAAACATCAAGTTAACTTTTATTTATTTTTACTCAGTATCTACAAAAAACCTTTACACTCTACACACACACACACACACACCATGTTAAAATGATGAACTTTAAACTGTTAAATGTAAATGGACAGATTAAAACAGCCAGAGACAGACTCCCTCAGTTCTCCTCAGGTTTCGGGGAAAATAAAGCAGTGAGCGGTTGTCTTCTCCGTAAACGTACCTGAGGATTCTTCTCCTCTCTGATATAACCTACAAACAAGGAACATGATCTCAGTGTATAAGATAGTGCTCAGACTCATGTCTGCATTGTATATACTCTAATGCTGAAGAGAGTTGATGGAGCATGTGGGTGCTGTGGTTTAATAGTTAAATTACCTCTTTCGATGCAGGTTTGTGTTGATGGGAATCCAACCTCCCAGAAGTTTTCTGGGGTACAGGGAGGAACATAAAGAAATCTGTGCCTTGAGCATGAGGACAGCTTCTTCTGTTTCTCCTCTTCTGGGAGGTGGGCGTAATACTGGAGGACAAAAAAACAAACAAACAGACTTTAAAAAGGATCAGAGTAAAAATGTGTCTTGTTTATTTTGGCTTCATAGTCAGAATACTTACTATTTCACATTCCTTACAGGTCGTGCCCTTCAGTTTTCTTCTCTCGTCTTTCTTGCGAATGATGGCCACATGTGCAAATGTTGGATGTCTGACCCACACAGAGAAAATTTAGGTTGTGGAAACTACAGAATTTAGAAACTGCAGCCTGTCTGCTCTCTCTCTTGCTGTCTGTTAACCTCCAAATATAACACAAAGTGTGATGTACTGTGTCAGACAGTCAGACTTACTGTGCTTTTCTTGGACCTGAAGTGCTTCCAGGACGATCTTGTTCTAGTTCAGGAAACAAACACAAGCTCAGTTCCAGAGTCCACCTCTAATGACAAACACAGAAATTCCTCTTAGTCTGAAAACCTACCACTGTCCTCTTCTTCTTCCTCCTCCTCTTCTTTTTCTTCTTCATCATCATCATCATCATCACAGGGCTGGCTCTGGCCTAAGTGTGAACTGTTGTAAGAGTTGTATTCTCCATAAGCTGTGGTGTCAAACATCATGTCCAAACTGTCATTTGCCTTTACGCCGAGTCCTTGAAAAGAAAACCCATCAGACTGTTGTTAAAGTTTTAATCATATATCAATATGCTGTTGTCAGTTTCTGCAGGTGAAGACCTACAGCGTTATATTTACCAGACACATTGTCCCTTCTGCTGCAGCCATTTTCTCCCCGACCCTGGAGTAAACTGTGACTGACCCAAGTGCAGTCGGTATCTGCCAGCTCTCCATGACACGGTTCTTCTTCTTCTTCCTAAAACACAGGCAAAACCTTAATCAGACTCCACCTACTCAGTAGACACTAATAGTGCCAGCTGTCACCGGTTGACTCTTTACATACAATACAACAGACTGAAACCATGAAAAACATGAAGCTTCATCAACACCAGCTACAACCAGCAGGTGTAGCTGTGACAGGAGTCATGTGACTGTACCTGGTCTCCTCTCTGCTCACTGTCGTACATGGACAGGGCGAGTGCGGGGTCAATGCTCCACATGGGCTCCACTCTGTGCTTCCTCCCAGCTGGGGAAGAACAGTTAGCACAGTCACGTTAAATTATCAAGAAATACTTTTAATCAGAGAGAAGACTGACCTTTGAAAACTCACCATCCTCTGCTTCACGTTGGTCCTGTGACGCATTCAGATCCTGCAGAGGGTTTCTTTTCTTCCCAGCATGGTCCCCTTCTCCTTTAACTTTGTCCTTCAGCTTCTTGAAAACAGGACTTGCACAGGAAGAACTTGGCCTTTGACTTGAGGTCCCACTTTGTGCTGACTGAACCTAGTAAATGTTAAATGTTACATCATAAAAACATACTGAAGTATTATTCTGTCTAATTGTTCATTCAAAATAAAATCTAACTATACACACATCAGGAGAGTCTAGGAAAAAAACTGGGAGAAGATTTATTCAAAACCTGAACCTGCTGAAAACATTTTTAGTGCAATCAAAAAGTTCTGAGACTGGTCCTGTTGTAGACAGAGTGTCACATAGTAATATGCATGCAGCAGGTGCAAGCAATAACTTCAGGAGTGAGTGTTCACACAATAAACATCTGGACTTGTGTTAAAGATGTTTTTGTGACCATTTGAGATTTCCCCATAGAGCAGAAGCAGCACCATGTGGAGGTCTGTGAGGACCCAACCGTCAGCAGCTTCACAGTGGAAGAGCTGAAGTCTCCAAGACTGAGGGAGGTAAAGTAGGTTTGGAGCATGCTGATCATTTTCTTGGACATTTACAGGGTTGTGCACTGAGAATTCATCCCCCAGGGTCAGACTGTCTACACTGAGTTCTGAGGTGTCTGGGGGAGGACATTCAGTACAAACAACCTGAACTGTGGTGTGATGGTAGTTGTATACTCCATCATGACAATGAGTGTATCACTGCACATGGTGAATACTTTGAAGGGGAAGTTGGTCATACTTGAATCAGGTACGGTGTTTACTTGTTACAGACACAGTCTCTGAACTTTTGATCGCACCTTGTACAGCACCTGAAATTCTCTCTATCTGACCTGCTGCTTTTTGATACACATACATTCATATGAGTCTATAGGACACTTCTCTAACCTGCTTCATGAAGCTGCAATTGTTTGAAAGTGTGGAGGTCCGTTTGATCGGTTGAGGTTGTGTGCGTTGTACTTCCTTCTTTGTGTCCACCCCTTCCTGGGTGCTGTGTTTGTTGCCTTCTTGCTCCTGTGGCTCACTGTCCTTCTTTCGTTTTGCGTTGTTACTGGAGTCATCTTCTGGAAACCTCTTCACTCGGGGGAGAAGAGACGGGGACCTTTCTGTAGTCGAGTCTGGACTGTGGATCAGCATGGATGAAGTGGAAGAGGAGTGAGGCCTTTGGAATTCTGTACTGCAAATCTATATTTTTCAGCAGATGAATGTTTCATCCTTACTTTAAACATCGTTGCCCTGCAGTAGTTGTAGTTTTCTGGAGTAAGTGATGCTTGTTAACAAGTTCAAGGCCACAGGTTTCTGCGATCACCTCCTCCACATCGTGATTTACATCGTCTGAAACGATACAACCGACAGTCAGGACACCACAGAACTAACAGTCTGTCCATCAATCCCATCAGTCTAAGATGCTTCATCTCAAATGACAGCAGAGGGTTCCATTTCAGAGACAGTTTTACTTATGAGTTCATTCATAAATGTCTGTGTGGTCCCTCCATGTGAATTAATCTGATATGATGGGTGTGTTTGTTTTGATAAAATGTTGCCTGGTGCTGCAAAGGGAGAAATGTTCACACCAGACAGAAGACAAAACTGCCAAGAGCAGACCAGGAGAGGAAATACTGCAACAGTTTCTATTCCTGTTTTCACATATTTCAAATTCTCAAACACTGATGATATAACAGGAGTACAGTGGATAAAGTCATACTTGAGGTTTGGGATGAGTCCAGTTCACATGTGTTCGGTACCAGCACTTCTGCTCTTCTAGCCTCCTTATTCAGCTCTAAAACAGGAGCAGCAGCACATGTTAGAGGACTCTGTGCCTTCAAGCAAAAGACTCAGAGAAAATGTCTGGAGGTTACAGTGAAGGAGACTCACCGCTGAAGAGTGAGTTGTTACACTGTGGTAGAGGCAGCTCTGCATAGCGGATATGTCTGACTTTATCCAGGTTTTTACGTTTCTTCAGTTTGTTAGCCGCAGGCAGCGAGCTGGACAGGACCGGAGAATCTGGGATGATGCCTTCGTCCTGGTCTGGGGATGAGGCCTGCTGGGGCTCTGAGCTGATAAAACAACATAGACACAGTGTAACAAGGTCTAACTGGGAACACTACAGATTCTAAACTAAAATAAACCTGTCCTCCTATAGAAACATATGGAGGGGACTTGAAACCAGACCAAAAGCAGCTATATGCTTTTTATTTATTTGAACATTTTACAGCGTTGACAGAACATGTCTGTAACAGACTGAAGGAGCTCACCGAGACATCTTTAATCTTTGCAGCTCAGCCTGTAGTTTTCTGTTCTCATCCTCCAGGCTGTTTCTTTCATTCTCTGTGGAACAAACAACACAATTAACAACACTATGCTCCTCACCATACAGAGTATGACTTCACTGTTGAGTCAACATAAAGTCATAATAATAATAACAATGTCATGAGTTCTCATGAGGCTGCTGGTGGCTCTACACGAAAAGTCACTACAGTCAGTAGGATTCCTCCTCTAGGCATCATGAAGTTCAATCCTACCAAAAGCTGTTGAGATATTTCAGTCTGGACTAAAACAGATGACCAGACAACACAGCCATCTCTGGTGCCACACAGCTGGCAGGGATAAAAAGAAAAGCCTGAACAACTTGACAGACTACATGTTTTTTTTTCTTTTGTATTACATCACATTAAACTACAAACTACAGATTAATGGCATTGTATAAACATCACCTTTTTCAATATATCCTCTTTTTCAACCTGCTGTTCTCAAAGTTCTTCAAGCATCTGCTCTGAGTGTATCAGCAGAAAATAAGCATGTTCTTCCTTCCTCTCTCACAGGTACAGTGTTAATGTGTTAATCTGTAGTTAGTGTCTGCTCCATGTGACTGCAAAATAAGAACAACAGTGAGTTAACTCACTCAGTTTGGCGATGAGGCGCAGATTTTGGTCCTGGTTGTTTTTCTGGTTCTCCTCTACAATGGCACATTGATCACATTCTCCTGCTCGGAGCCTGGAAACAGTGAACACAGCTGCTTGCCTTTACGTTTCACATGGTTTCATATGGTTTCACCTTATTCTAACCTGTCCTGGAGGAAGTTACCTCTCCTCCAACAGACTGATGGTATCCTGCAGGCTTTTGTTTTGCTCCTTCAGCTGCTGGTTGCGGTTGTAAAACACCTCGAGCCTCTGAGCGTCTCTGTAGAAAACAAGCATAATCACAGTTTTAGAACAGCAATGACATATTCTAAACAAAAATACCAAGCACTGCAAAACATTTGCTGAGATTAACTCATCAGATTTGATGCTTTTCTCCATCAAACATGGTTTTAAACTGAATATCTCTGGGTTTTGGACTGTTGGTCACAGCTGAAGTTATAACAGACACTGTTTAAGGCGTTTTATAGAGAGTGTTGTAGCCTCAGTCCAGTCCAATATTCTGAAGCAAAAGTTAAAGATACTCACAAACAGCGCTCCTTCTTCAACTTGCTCACTTTTACCTCCAGTTCTGAAAACAGCAACAGATGCACAAAAGTAGATTTTATTTTAGTGTCTGACTTCTCTACAGCTGACATCAACTGATAAGAAGATGAACTGGATGTATGAGCACAGCTCACCATAGGGGCGAGTTACCTTGCAGTGCGTTCTGGTGGCACTCTCCAAGCTGCCTCCATAACTCTTCAAAGAGTTCAGCAGGTTTGTTTGTGCCGCTGCTCGGCCCTGGGCTGCTCATCCTCCAATCACTGCTACAACACAGCCAGACCTCCTACTGCCTGGGGAAAAAGATGAGGTGTTAGGATAAGGATTCAATGCACATATTGGTCTCTCAGTGTAACATACTAACTACTACATTACACTAAAAGCTCAGTCAGCATCATTCATGCTTGTCCAAATAATTTTTCATTTCAGTTCAACTCTCATTTACCAGTATCCACAGTCTGAGCCTCTCGTATGAATCTAGCTGCTACACATAGAGAACACTGATCAGCTGACTGGTTCAATGTCTACACAACAGCTAATTAACCAGCCATGTCAAGGCTTCATCACCAACCACGCCCAAAAAGCTCCAGGTTTCCTCCTCATCATCTTTTCTGTCTACACCATTTGACTGATTACATTTGTCAGAAATCTGTATCACTTGAAGCAAAGGATCATCAATAACAGGTCCTCCATCCTCCATCCTGTTGTCCTGCTCTCATTTATTGTAAAGTCATTTTTTTTGTGCATATCAGTGATGAACAGACAGAAAACCACTGTAAGGTCGTATTACCCCACAGAGAATTGTCAAGCAGCAACAAACAATTACCTTCATCATCAATACATCTGACAGGCATTTTCTCTAATAACTGATTGATTGATCAGTGAATAAAATTTCAGAAAACAAAGAAAAATGTCTCATTATTCCCTGAAGCCTAAAGATGTTGCCTTTACTGGCATAGAAAACTGAGGGAAATAATAAATATTCACATGTGAGAAGAATTTGAGGACGAACCAGTGAATTTTCCTTTAAAAATGACTCAAGCAATTAATCAACATCAGAATTGTTGCAGATTGATTTCCTGTTAATCATCTATTCATTTAATCAGCCAAGAACTTCAGCTCTAGAGTCCAGGTTAGTTTAAGGGGGGGGGGGGGTTAACTGGACCGCAGTCAGTCACGTCAGTTTACCACTACAGCAAATAATCAGACCTTTAGTAACAACCTAGCAATAGAATTGATTTTCTAGTCCCAGATGAGTGAACTCTGAGCTGATGTTAATGCTTTAACGAGGTCACGGAATTTACCGAACTAAATCAACAGCCTACTGCACAAATGAATACTTACTTTTATCAACCACGTTATAACAAAGATGCAGCATTTTTTACACACACAGATGTAGCTTCTGCAACCGCAAACATTCACATGAATTTTAAGTTATAGCGCCGTATCACCGACACAGCTGATGGAGAAAGCCGAGGCGCTTGCACCGAGGTCCGCAAGCATCACTGAAGTGCTCAAATGATGTTAAAGCACACCCTCGAGTGTAACATTGCGATTATACAACTATTATCAAAAACAGTAAAATGTTTATGGCGGAGAGACCCAGAGAGTGGCTTTACTCTACAGATGACAGAAATAACAGGGTTTTTAAACGACTTCACCGGTGAATTATCTCTGTTGACACCTGACAGACACAACCCGGGGCAGCTGTTACACACAAACACACAACAGAAAAACACAGTCCATTATATTCCTCTGGTTTAAGGTGAAACATTAACGGAGCTTTTTCCGTCTCTGTGAACATTTAACCTCTGTATCTGTAAACACAACCATCAGAGCTACAGACGTTCGTTACATTAAACTACAATTACAGTAACAGAGTTGACGTGACTTACAGCGACGAGTGTGAGGAACACGGAATTTAATCAGACCGACATGTTCATGTGGACTGGACTGAGGTCGCAGGTCTAAGGTCTCCCGGATTTGTAAATTCACAACAGACTCAAAACTGGCGCGTCCTGCTGCATGCTGGGAAACCTCCCACTTCCTGTTCTGCTTCTTCGTCTGCTTTTTTGAGGTTTGCTGGCCGTTAGCAAACACCGAACTGGTACCAGTACTGCCTCCTACTGGTCAGGATATCCAGTAGTTACATTCTAAATAAATAAAATAAAATAAAATGATCCACATCTTCTCAGTCAGTCAGTCAGATGAGTCAGTCTAAGATAGTAAAATAGGATCTGATCATATTAATATCTGTTAGATCAATCCATACCTTTATCTTTTGAATCTTCTGCCTCTGCCATTTGACTGTTTCTTCTTTCCCACATCAGTCAAATATGTCTGTATTATGTTAATACAGTAATCATTTCTGTTCTGCTGAGGCTAATTTCCAAATCACTGTTATTATCTATTGCAGCCTCCGTTAGATCCTTATCTGCTATTTCGTGTCCTTTGATATCAACATCTGTTGGTTCCCATAAGACTATTATTGAGACCCATCTTTTGAATTCTGTAAAACGTTTGGTTTACTGTCAGTGAGGCCTTAGTCTTCTTCTTTGGTTTAACAGTCACAGTGTTGTATTACTGCCACCTCCTGCTCTCAGGAACAGAACTGTTCAGGGACCCCAACTACCACTGAATCTATCATTAAGTCTAACAATTGTTCAGTGTTTGAAATGTCAAAAAATGAGAGTAATAAAAAGTAACTGAAGGTTGTGTGATTGATAAGATTGTTCCATAGTGTTTTTTTTACTTTTCCCAGGTATGTTCTGAACATGTCATATCTGCCAGTTCAGGGCCAAAAATTCCCAAAAGACAGCTTATTCTTATATTTGTTTTTATTTTTGGTCTTTCTTTAGAATACAAAACAAGAACCAAAATCACAAAAATAACATTTACAAAACAGATTATTTAACTGAGGTGACTGAGGCAACATAGAAAAGCATGTCTAAAACAGTGATACTGGTGGTTAACCTGGAGCCTTGAGGTACAACAGTGAGCAATGTCAAAGGTTGGATATCTTTACAGACTGCTTTGAATGAGTACCTTCACTTAATAGTGCTATTATCATATCATGTTGTCCTAACATGTCCACAGTTAGCTGTGATTTCATGACGTAGTGCTTCAGACCTAAAGACAAAGTGATGATTGTAACATGTGGGTTGAAAAGTCAAAGCATGTCTCACGCTGTATGGCACCATTTTTAATGGTCCTTATTTTAGTCCTCTTTCCTACACACGCACACACACACACACACACACACACACACACACACACACACACACACAGCTCATTAAATGGCTGCAAATGACTTTGAAAAAATCTGTTTGCTCCCCACCAAGAATAAGTTGTGGCTAAAATAAGTGATAAACGTTGAAATCACCCAGAAGTGTTTCAGGCAGGAAACAAAAGCTGCTTTTCCTAAAATGTGTCCTATCTTTCTCCTAAAATACAAACATGGTAAGACGTAATGCATCAACACTGCATCGCTGAAAGAAACAATAAAAACTGAGCGTCGCTTACCAAAACACAAAGCAGTGAGATTAGTACAGTTTGGTCTGCACTGGACCGTGCAGGTATGTTTTTGCATGAACAAACGTTTCTTGTCTTTTCTTCTTTCACATTTAAGACATGGTCACTGGTGATTCAGCATTGCAGATTATTACTTTTTTTAGTTCCTTTGGATGTGTGCCTTTTGTTGAGTTTGCATCTGTCACAGCAGGTAGATTGAGCTAGCATTACTTCATATATCTATATATACACATGCATTCAATGTCATATGTGTCCCCCAAATAAAAAAAAAAACATCAACAACAACAAAAACAATTCCAAACTCTCTTTTCACCACTTAAAGAGTTGAAGCTATAAAAACCTGCATGACAGTCCACCAAAAGTTTGCATGGAGGCTTTGCTGTTTGATGTGAGATATGCAGCCGGTCATAGAGGTGCTGGCGCTGGGGGGGTGGCGTGGGATGCAGCCTTATTCCATTAAGAGAGGGGGGGTCAGGGGGACAGGCCTATTCTTCACCATCTCCCTGTCTGAATGGGCCTCTTTCTATGTAGTTGGGTTTTAGATTCACATTATGCTGGAAGAAGAGTAACTGGTTGCAGACGCTGGCAGATCAGGTCCTCACCAAGAGCAAAAAACACTGGAGTAGAGTGTGAATGCATATCTACCATCCTCTGACCTACAGAGAGAGCAACACACAGAAACACACCATTTAGATCTGCATGTGTCTGAGCTGAGCTGATTCAGATTCACATGTCATACTCACGCTTCCCTCTCTTCACCACTGCGGGGGCACGTAGCTGTAGCTGGGTGTGCCAGGAGGCCGATACGTGGGCATCGTGACAGGGTGGGGGGCGACAGGCGCTGGTGATGGAGTTGTCAACAAAGTTCCTGAGAAGCAGTGTGAACACTGTGAGCATAACTTCCCTTTCCAGGAGAAAACATTAAATACATGAACACAGTTAGAGACCCTAAAGTAAGAACCAAGAACCAGATCTGTTCAATAAGACAAAGAGCAGGAGATAAATGAAAGAAGTTGACAGTCAGTGTTCGCTGAGCATGTAGGGTGTTAGAGGTATTAGGAGAGGAGGTGCTCTCAGAAGATATGAGTCTTCAGAGATTGTTGAAGACAGAGAGGGACACTCCTGCTCTGATAGTACACCATCCACAAACCACAAACCAGAAGAGTCTGGACTGAGAACGCCTTGTGTGCAAGGATGGTGATGTCAGATAACAAGCCTTGGAGGAACACAGTGGCTGAGAAGGAGCAGAAGCCTGTATGACTGAGTTCAGACCAAGAAGTCTCTCTGTAAGCAGCATTAGAGACTTGGGCTGCAGTCAAATAGTCAAAAAAAATCTTCTTTCCTTACCACTTTTCCTTGACCTCAATGGAAAATGTCATGAGGTCAAAGAAACACGCGAAGGAGAATTGATAAGGAATTAGGACAAGGGAACTGCGGTATTTAGAGAGTCTGACTGCACTTACACTAGGCTTTTTTAAACTTTAAATGACCAACTCAGCTCAGTGCTGTAGGCTACAATTCAATAAGGTTTCCTGTCCAACATTAATATTATAATAACATGAAAGGATATATACAAGTTGAGAAAGTTGAGCCATTAAAATAATGATAGAAAAGGAATTGTGTGATGGGTCCAGAGTAAATTATATTCAGACAAAAATACACAGTTTCCTCTTATGGGAGCTTTGACCTATTTCATACATTTGTTAAGTGGAGAAAATTATTTTTTTAGAGGGCGGAAAGATTTTAAGAAGTTTTGGATCGTGTCACAAACATAAAACAGGAGCTCTGTTGTGTCTACATGTACATGGATCTGCTGCTGTGTAACTACAACGGTGCATCACTTTAAATGCTGCTGCTGCAAGGAATTGTGGGACGGCATTCTCTCCTTCCTTTCGTAAAGGAAGGTCCAGTGTCTCTAGAGAATCCAGCCAGCTCTGATCATAGCTGATACTTCAGGGTCATTTACCTCAGTTAGAAACCATAAGAAAAAAACACTATTCAATCACAGCCATGGATTAGATTCAGGTCATGTGACCTTTTAGGCTGATCAGAAACCAGATGCACCACTGCATTCTGGATCTGTAAAGGGACCACCAGAAGACCTGAGAGGGAATCATGGTCTGTACCAAGTGCTGGGTGAAGGACTGAGACGGATAAGACCTGATTTTTTTATGTTGTATTGTGTAAAGTGACACGACCACAGACAGATGCATCATGGTCAGAGAGGGAGAGCTGTTCGTCAAACATGACATCAGGTTTCTCATGAGCTTGGTTGGAATGAGAGATGAAGAGAAGACTTTGATGCTGAGAAATTATACTTTATGTTGTTTTCTTTCTTTTTTGAACTCCTCCATCTCCACATTTGATTTTTGGAAATTATTTTCACAATAATGTAATAAATTAATGTTCCTCATGTATCTCAAAAATCAAAAATCCTGATATGAAATATATTTAAACATGAAACTGACAAAACACTGTGGTTTACCAGCAGACATGGCCATGGTGGTCCCAGCTACCATCCCCATGGCAACACCGTTGGGGCGGGGTGGGGGGATGGGTGGGGCGTACATGGCTGCAGGCATCCCATTGGGCTGGACCACCGTTGTGTGATGGATAACATGAGGGGGAGCAGCATACAGCGGCTGTGTGTAGTAGGTGCCCTGTTGTTGTGAGGGTATTAATGCCTGGGTCACACCAAAGAAAGAGAGAAAAATCAAACATTAAAAACATCAGAGATTAGAAGTTACACTGTCACCCTGAGGCAGATCGTAACCATACTGACCTGCGCGTATGGGTTCTGTTGGGCATAGGTGCTCCTGACAGGGTAAACAGCAGCAGGGTAGGGGCTGGGTGAGGAGGAGTAAGGAGGGACCGTCCCCGTGTTGGGAGAGCAGGACATTTTGAAAGGAGTTCCTGGAGCGTAGCCTAGAGGGGGAGGAAGACCCTTCACATTAGTTTTTAAATGTAAAGTCTCCTCCAGTATCTGACTTATTGGATCATTTTTAATTTAATAATCAGTGTCATCTATGTCTGATATGACAGTGATGCAGTTTGACTGAATATTTTTTCTATACAGTGGAGATTAGGTCTGCAGACTGAAACATGGAGTCTGTAGCTCAGTAAACTCAGACAGCTCTCTGTTGGCTGCTCACATTTTATCCACTAGCTGTAGACTCTCCATCTGAAAACCAGTCTCATTTTTTATTCTCTGGAACACAACCAGAATACAGAAAAGAAAAAGCTTTCTCATTCTTCTATGAGTGTTTTTTAAGCTTCTTGTTTAATCACACTTCCATCGTAATTCTGAAGTTCTTTTCTCTGGTCTTCTTACAGTTAATTTACACCAAATCTTTGGACCAAAACTGTTGAATCTGATCATTTTAATGAAGGACACTGTCAAGTCTGTGCGATGTATGTGGATTTCAGTAGAGTCCCCTTCGTACCACTGGGGAAGGCTGGGTTAGCTCCTGCATAGACATTCGGGGTGTACGCTGGAGCAGCTGCTGCGTAACCAACAGGGAATCCAGCTGCCACGACCAAACAGAGAACAGAAAGTCAGTACTTTTTACTATTCTGGATTTTAGGATATTTACTGTTTAGTTAGGATATTACACATCAACACATTAATTACCTGGGTAGCCTATACCCTTAGTGTTGGTGAAGGGGACCCCTGTTGGTGCAGGGCTGTACACAGGATTCATTATGGTCACAGATACTGAAATGAAAGAAACACAGACCACATGAGTTTCATCAAACTATTCAACAGTACATTAATTAAAAATTAAATGCAGAGTTGAGATTAACAGATGAAGCTTGCTTCTCTCCTGTGAAGTCACAGTTTCATCACATTGTGTCTGAGCTTGAATCAAATGAAGAAAACATGACAGATGTTGCCATACTTGCTTTGTTTGAAGCAACAACAGAGAGAAGGACTCAAACCTTCATCAGCCCATCAAACATCATCTGGATAAATCTGACACAGCTACTGACAAACTTTCCTCTTCAGGAAAAATGGTAACAAAAAATTTTAGACACATACACTGGTCTGATCACTCAGAGTCAAGGCTCCTGGCTCCATAGCTTCAACTAAAGAAACACAGGCAGCTTGTTTTCACCAATCAAAAGATGGAGCAGACTACAGTCACTGTTTATCTTAATTAAACCCTCTGCAGTTAAATCAAATACATCTAAATATACATTATTTACAGTTCTTTGTCTTATTGTATGAAAGGCTCTAACGTCCACCATCCAGAGCAGAGCATGCTGATGCTGCTGGTGGTCAGTACTGATGACTAACTGGTCCATAACAAGGTCTTGATTAAGAATGTTTAAGAATGCCATCAGTCTACACTCACTGATCTAAACAGTGGAACTTGGTGTGTTTGCCTTGTTCACACATTGAAGCTGTAGCCATCATTACTATAGCTCTCTCTAGTGGACAGGATAGAGAACATCATCATCATCATTATCACCTACACACATTAAATAAAACCTGTTAAATTTCTATGTTCCAGCATCATGGCGGCGTTCACACAGACAGGTCTGTACATGTCAGTGATCAGGTAAAAGCAGGCGTTGTACTGAGGACATGGTGTCAATATGAGGTGACTGTCAGTGGTTTATATGGGATGACCTTGGCAGGTCACAGTCACAACACATACTCACTTTTCTTCCTTTATCATTCATGAGCTGTCCTCACATATTCACAACTGGGAATATACCATTCAGTGGGAGCTGGGCTCCTGTTTTTCAGAGCATGACTCTACTGAGCTCTCACTGCAGAGCTGAGTTCACATTTAAAGCATAAGCACTTCCATCCCAAAAACATCAACTGTGTTTGGGGTCGTCCACTTAACCTTCACTGTAATAAACAATACAATGTACAGAAAAGCTGAAACCAACACCTTATAAACTCACACAGATTTTAAAACAGTTTTATATTCATTCACGTTTCAGATTTGAGTTTCACCTGACCTCTGCTACATGCTGCTCATTAGGTTTCTGTGCACCAAACACCATCATATCACTTCACAAGTCTGTCCATTTAAGGAAAACTGAAACAGTTAATGAAACGTACCATTCAGAGAGAGTACAACCCTAAGTCTACTTTATAGTCTGACAGGGCAGAGTATGACCTGACATTATGATTATTCTCACAATAAATTAATCTGCTGATGATTTTCTCAGTGAATTGATTTTTTTGTTTCTAAAATGTCAGAATACAGTTAAACTAGCTGTTCCACAACAACCAAAGAGATTCAGATTGTTATCAGGTATGACAAAGAAAGCAGCAAATCATCACAGTTGAGAATGTCTGCCATATAATAATAATACTTATTATTATTCAGTTATCAAAATAGTTTTTGATTAATCTTCTCTTGAGTAACTAATCAATAATAAACTGACAGATCTACCTTCAGCAGTGAGCAATAAACTCACATGTTTTCTCTCATTATAATAAAGTACAGTTATAATAATAAGAACTGCACGGGGGTTCATGTGTGTTCATCGTCAGGACAAACAACATGAGCTGTGTCATCATCTCGGTACCAACAACAAACCTGAAAACAACAGAGAATACAACAAAAACACAACACAGCACAAGGATGGAGCAGCAGAGGTAAAGCAGAGAGGAGCTGCAGACTCAGGACTCACGCTTTGTTTACAGGTGACGTTATGTGCCTGTAGAAATAAAGATGGCAACCTGTCTGTCAGTACCGGGGCTTTGTTACCTTAAGCCCGCTCGGCTCTCAACTAAGCAGGTCTGCAACTACAGGTAGGTTCCGGTGTCCACGCGTACCCGCTCTCACCTGTCTGACCGCGGACAAGCAGCGGACCGTCCCCGGACAGCGGACACACAGCTGGAGGCAGCTGGTCCACAGGCCGCGGAGCACACACACAGCTGTGTCCCGATGCTCCGCCGGTCCCGGCCCCGCAGGTAACACACACACACCTTAACGTGCAGTTAGTGACGATCAGTAGGTCGGGTTACCTGTCCGAGTCGGCCGTCTGTCCCTCTCTGGTTCTCTCTGAAGACACCGAGCTGCTGCTGCTTTGATCCCAGATGCTTTGCTGAACTCTTTTGAGCACCCCGCGTCACTTCCGAGTGCTGTCACGTGGTCTGTCAATATTTTATATTATTATGCTACAATTTTCTTTACCAGGTGATCAGGTGAACTGTTTTCTTCTTTTTGTGTGTTGTATTTTTGTTTTGATACGTCAAACATTTTTTAAAATAATTTCTTAGAAGAGTCTCAGTCTGTGAGGTGCTTCTGATGGATACAGGTCAGAAGAATGGATCAGGACAGAGGCCAGCATTTAACAGTATTTATTAGACCCCTGTGTTGTGTGTGTGTGTGGCTCAGGTTCCTCTGTGGTGTTGGTGTGACAGGTCGGTACCAGGTACTCTGTAGTCCTGATACACTGTACCGTCCGGGATCCTGTCACTGCAACACTGTGGCAGCTCCTCAGCAGCGCTGCTCCGCGGTCCTGGCAGGAAGTAAAATATAATGGACCTGAGCGGGGGGGTGGGTCTCTTTATGTGAAAGCTCGCCCCCACACGATTTAACCCGCTGTGTTAAACATCTACAGTCCTCAGTATTTTTACTGATTAACCTCCATGTTTCTGTGGCAGCGCTACAGTTAATGTTTTGTTCTTCCAGGACCTTGACGCATCGCTTCCATTCAGCCATTGAAGTGGGGGGAGTAGGGTCCGTACTGTTGTGGTTTCAGTACGACCTGTGTGTGTGTGTTTTCTCAGGGAAATGTTGCTATGTAACTCACATTAGGAACCATTCTTCGGTGTAAGCTCAGATTATTGTATCGGCTGGTGTCGTCGGTGCGGAGCAGGGCCATCATGTCTGGAGCTGTCGGTGGAGGAGGAGGCTCCTCCTGTCTGGGCGCAGCAGCGGCAGCCAGTTGCAGCTCCGCTGGCTCTCCCTACTCTGCTGCAGCCGGAGGAGGCGCAGGGGTGGCCGGGAGGCTGCCGGCCCGGGTTCTGGAGCATGTTTTTTCCTATCTGGAGCTATCTGACCTGATGCGGTGCGCGCTGGTCTGCCGGAACTGGAACAAAACCCTGGCGGATGAAAATAGCGAGGTGTGGCGCAGCCTCTGCACCCGGACTCTGAGTGATGAGGCTCTGCGTTCTGACATCCTGTGCAACCTGCCCACCTACAAGGGCAAAGTAGGTTTACCAGTTTACCACGGTTGTGTCTGGTCGGGAGATCTCCATTTGGAAATCTGCCTGTTTAGTGTCACCTTTGCTCTTTAAACACCTTCGCGGAGCGTGACTGATGTGTGGTAAACAGCACACCTCTTCAGGACGAATCCATAGGCTGCAGTACTGTACGACAAAAGACCCCAGTGATTCACAACCAGTGTTTGGTAGACAAATAAACAGCAATGTACAGAGTGAATGTGTATGTTTGCTGAATATTCAACGTAAATTGGCAGATCCTTAAATGCGGTTCGGTGCTGGGTTGTGTTGAGTCACAGAGGTACTGGGGATCAGACTGAACGGGTGTTTTGTTGTCAGTAGCACACGTTAGACCATAGACCTGTATTTGATCGGGTCATAGCTTCGGTTCACAGTTGTATAACTGTCTGCCTCATGTGCAGGGAGCTGATAGAAAGTGAAATCTATTTATGGAGCAGTCTGTGAATGGGACTGTCTGTAGGAAAATTGTCCTAATTTTCCATGGGACTGTGTGCAACTTGCTCACGGACTCTTGGAGGTCCCAGGGAGACCCACTGATCCAGTTCAGAGTCCATGCTTTGCAATACCAAAACCCAGTTTTAAATTGTGAGTGAAACCTTGTACTTCTGCCGAATATATCCTGCATATAAACAGTGATTCATATGAAGATACTGAGTCTAAAACTTCTTATAAAACAAACAGCCCTGACTCACGCAGCACATCATGTCCCCCATGGTGGACATGTCAAAGTCCATCACCATGTCTCATCTTGTTTATGCAGGAATCCACATCTGGTAGCAGATGTTTTCCAAATCTCTGTACCAGAGATGCTGTTGCCCATAAAATAACTGATCCACTTCCTGTCCTCTGCAGCTCAAAGCCTTTCAACACGCTCTGAGCTCCCATGACTGCTCCCGCAATGTTTATGTGAAGAAGAACGGCTTCACCCTGCACCGCAACCCCATCGCCCAGAGCACAGACGGTGCCCGTGGAAAGATCGGCTTTTCAGAGGGGCGGCATGCCTGGGAGATCTGGTGGGAGGGCCCCCTCGGCACCGTGGCAGTGATAGGCATCGCCACGAAGCGGGCGGCAATGCAGTGCCAGGGCTACGTGGCCCTGCTGGGCAGTGACGACCAGAGCTGGGGCTGGAACCTGGTCGACAACAACCTGCTGCATAATGGGGAGGTTAATGGAAATTTCCCACAATGCAACAATGCACCCAAATACCAGGTGGGAGCTGGACCCATGTCTGCATGTTGTCTGTTTCCTCATCAGGTTATAGATGATAAAATGATGTTGAAATGTTTCCACTGATTAATCTGAACATTTATTTGTATATATTTGTTTAACACCAACATGTGATTGTGTCCGTCCACAGATCGGCGAGAGAATCCGGGTTATTCTAGACATGGACGACAAGACATTAGCCTTCGAGAGAGGTTTTGAGTTTCTTGGAGTAGCGTTTCGTGGACTGCCCAAAGCCTGCCTGTTCCCTGCTGTCTCTGCAGTGTATGGTAACACTGAAGTCACCATGGTGTACCTTGGAAAACCTCTGGATGGTTAGACGCAGAATAACACACGCCACCTTTTAAATGGGCCACAGACAAGTGCTGGACTCTTTCTGTCAGCAGAGTGCCAACCATGGTCACTGCACCATGTCAAAAGGTTCTGGAGGCTGAGTGGTCGCGTTTCTTCCAAGCAAAATAACTGTTCACATACACAAAGAGAACATTTCTACTACAGCTGCACATGAACCCAGAGACAGTCGACAGGGAGAGGGTGGTGAGGGGACGTCTAAATATGTTTCTGTATCAACGTGGAAGTGTCCACTTTTACAGTTTAGCTGCTGGACTTTTTTATTTACAGGACGGGAGGAACGTAATTTAATGTAATGCGATTCAGACTAACAGTGCTGAACATTTACTTGAGATTTTATGTCTGCTTGAGTGAGGCCAAAACTATTCTGAACTGTGGCAAATACTTTAAGACATCGTTTTAATAAGTGACACAGTAGTTGTTCTAAATATCTATCTGTTGTATGAGTTAATGCAAACAGCTCATTCTGGATTAACACAGGTGACTGGATTATAGTGGTTTTATGCCAAATAAATGTGACCTAACATATTTTGATAGAGGCAAACAAAGGACGTGGGGACCAGCTGTCATGCATGTGCATGGACATGATGGACTGAAACATTTGCCCTTTTCAAATACTCATCCAGTTATGGTGGAAACTATACCCCTATCATGTTAATGTGTGTCCTTTTTAATGTGCTACTGTAGTATTACTCACTATTTATTGGTTTTATCTATGGTACTATAGATACTGTGTGGTTATAGGACCTGAAAATAAAGTCTACATGGTGCCACTCTTAGAATAAAGATGGTTTGATGCTTGTGTTTATGGTTTTATACCAGAACTTGTAAGTTTGTCTGCATGTTCACAGTCACACTGCATGTTTCCAGCCAATGCTACGTGAATCTGAGGAAAAGAAGAACAAAAAGCTCCAGAACGACTTGTTGACTGGTCGTGCAGCCACTTCACTGCAGTAAATGTGACCTCTGTTGACAGCAACAGCCTATAAACTGCCTGTTAAAAACCATGTATCTCTTCATTTTGTGATTTTAAATTTTATTTTTTAGATAAACTGTTCCTTTACAGCTGGTGATCTGTACAGGGTGTACCCCACCTCTTGCCCAATGTCAGCTGGGATAGGCTCCAGGCCCCTCGCGACCCTTAATGGATAAGCGGTGTAGATAATGGATGGATGAATGGATGTTCCTTTATAGGTTGAGAAATTCTCCTAAATCCTAAAATAATAAATTGTACAAAATTAAATAGGATTCTCTGAAAAATACACCGTCACAGCTGTTTGTCTGAGCCCATGAAAGTTTTGGAGATAAATGGTTTTTGTTGGACAGTGATGTTTTTTGTTTTTTTTTCAGAATGCAGAATTCAGAATTCAGAATCAGACTTTATTGCCGAGTAAGTTTGCACATACAAGGAATTTGTCTTGGTATATTGGTGCTAAAGGACAATTATAGTAAAAAACAAAAAAGAGCAAGAAGCAAGAACTATATTTACAAGGAACATAAATATACATAATTAAAAAGTAAAGTGTAGAGTGCAAAAATGTTAGAAGGTGGCAGTGATTGTCTGGATGTGTGTTAATGTAACGCATAGATGTACGTTAATGTAACGTGTAGTGGGGGGTGGGGGGGTTATAGTCTGTGACAGTCTGCGTGTGTGTGTTTGGGGGGGGGGCTAGATCTTGTTGAGGAGCCCAGTTGCAGACGGGAAGAAACTGTTCTTGTGGCGTGAGGTCTTGGTTTTGGGGAACCACAACCTCCTGCCAGAAGGGAGTGTCCTGAAGAGTTTGTGACCAGGGTGAGAGGGATCGATTTGCATATACAGTCACTACAGTAGCTACTGTCAGTCACTGATCTGTGTGTGAGGTTAGAACACAGACGATGAGATGAACCGTCTCGGATCCATCAGTTCCTTCAGCGTAAAACAAACTGCACATTTCTCACATCAGCTCTGACAGTCAGAGTAAATCAGATCAAGGTTTAACAACACTGCAGCCATTTACTGTATATGAATCACTGACTGGAAAGCTCTCATCTTTTCCCTGTTTTCACAGAGGACAGAAGAATATAAATACAGTGGACTTCCATTTTAGAAAACAGGAAGTTATAAGGCTGTAAAAAGCTGGACTTTACAGTCAGACATTTTAAATGAAGTAATTAACGTTGTTCAGATGTTTGTTCTCCACTGGCTCTGTTCATACCGATGATCTCTATAAGGCATATTTATTTATGATGTAGAATATATGTCCACACTAGTAGCTAAAAATAAAGCATTATAAGTAAACTATTACTGTTGAATAATTAATACAAACTATTTCTTATATCTGAAAAACATTCATTTTCAGATACAGCAGTGAGTAACATTAGACTGAATACCCTCAACAACAAATCTGTTGGTCAGTAGGCGTTTGAGATAAGACGCAGCTGCCTGACCTGCTGCAGTTACAGGAAAAGGCCTCAAAAATCTAACAACATAAGCCAAAAACAGGAAACCTGCATTAGCAGAGCACAGTTAACAGTTAACCTTCAGAATCACTGAACAAAGGAGTGATTTAGGATTTTTCCATGACAAGACCTAAAAATAAATTGAATCACCACCTCTGAAAAACATTTGAAGCTTCATATTGGTGCATTTATTACAAAACTCAGGTTTTGACCAGAGTCTACCACCTCACGACTGATACATTTGATTAAGCTTAAAGTAATCATTAACAGTATGATTTATAAAGGTGACTGAACAGTGACTGAAGCTGTATTCAAGTGAATGGAACATTTTATTGCTTACACATTTTACAACACGTCTGGTTTGTCTGTTGAGGGACAAATCCTCGGCTGCACAGGAGGAGAAGGATTTTATATTTCAGGCAGCAGCGACAGCAGGTTGTGATTCATAACTGGAGATAAACAGACAAAAAGAAAGAGCACCACTCACAGACACTCAGCCTTCATCAGCAGGAAACAAAAGCACTGGATACACTGCTACAGCGTAGGAGAGGATTACCACTTCAACAGATGATTGATTGAATATGTGCTGCCAATGCTAAGAACCTGGCTTCCTAATGTCTGCCTATTTGTGCCTTTGAGTTTCTCTATTTCTTACAGAGCACTCTCTCTCTCCCTCTTCCCATCAGTCTGTCCTGCTCTGACCTGTTGTCTGTCCATCAGTGTCAGTCTCTCCATCTCTGATTGTTTTAACCACACTGCCTGTCCGTCAGTCTGATTTCCTCCATGCTGTGTCTCTAACTGCAGTATCAGTCTATCAGTCTGTCCTGTGTCCTTTAGAGCTCCATCAAACCTATTACAGCTGCCTCACACTGGCTTTGTTCCCACGCATTGATCCACTATATCTTCCTGTAAAAAGGCACGGGCAGAGCAGCTGCTGTCCTCCAACACAACATGGATCTCTAAGGTGTATATTTGTTGCCTTATTTGTAAATGATGTTGGGAAAGTGAATTTTGTGTGTATAACACTAATGTTAAATCCTGCCTTAAATGAATGTTATGGCAGTTTTATAATAATAATAATAGAATATCAGTCTGCCAGACTCAGTCGGTTGATCCAATTCAATTCAATTTTCAATTCAATTTTACTTATATAGCGCCATATCACAACAAAAGTCATCTCAAGGCACTTTTCATATATATTTGGTCCAGACTCAACTGATGATTTTTCCTCTAGCGCCACCATGAGGTTGACGTTGGTGGTCAGGAGTGAAATATCACTCTTGGCATGTCTGTAATGAGCTGATTATCAGAGAAGATAAGATCAAACATAACACTAAGACTCTTGGCACACAGTTGTGGAGTTACTGTTACTTGATCAATCTGGTGTCTGTGTTGGGTTGAGCCAATGACCAGCATCTCACTTTTATCTGAATTTAGGAGCTGCAAATTTTGTTACATCCAGCTTGAAGATACAGTTGAGTATCATCAGCGAAACTGTGGAAATTACTGACTGTGAATAATTTGGCCTAGAGGTGAAATATAAAGAGAGAGAAGCAGAGGGTCAAGAAGAGAGCCCCGGGGTTCTCCATATTTCACATAAAAAAAATACTGATGTGGTATTATTGTAGGAAACATACTGTGTTCTTTCAGGTAAACAGAATTTTAACCATGTGAGGGACAGGTCAGAGACACCAAACTGGTTTTTCAATTGGTTGAGGTTTATACAATGATCAGTGGTATTGAAAACCTGCACTGAGATCCAGTAAGAGGAGAACAGGGGTGGAATCTGAATCTGTAGAAAGTAGAAGATCATTTACCACTTAAGTGAGTGTCAGTGGAGGGACAGACTGAAACGGTTCAAACAGATTACTGTGAGATATGTGGGATAAAAGCTGCTTAGACATCTGTGTTGTCTAGTACTTTTGGCAAGAATGGAAGGTTAGAGACTGGGTGAGTTATTTAGAGACTTAGGATCAAGGTGTGGTTTCTTATATAAAGGGTTGACCACAGCAATTTAAGCAGTTTAAAGCTGTTTAAAGCTGGAAGGGATAGTGCCAGATATACATGATAAATTAACAATATTGAACATTATATGTTCAAAAACTGGTGAGAGATCCATGGAGAGTTTAGCTGGCAGAGGGTTGAGGAGACAGATAGTGGTTTAGAGGCCAACACCAGCTTGGACAATGATTCAGAAGATATAGTCTCAAAATTTATTAAACAGAGACTATCTGGGATTCAACTGATCTGCTCGCTCTGCAGAAAAAGCTGAAGAAGAGGAGCTGATTCTGCATGAGGAGTGCATTACAGTAGTCCAGCCTGGAGGAGACAAAGGTGTGGACCAGCTTTTCAGCATCGTGGAGGGAGAGGGAGGGGTGGAGTTTGGCTATGTTTCTAAGATGGAGGAATGCAATTTTACAGAGGTGTATTTGACCCCCAAATTTGTAACAGAGGAGGGGAGGGTGATGGTGTGGCCAGAAAAAGAGGTACAGTAAGTGAGTAAAGCTAGGACTGTGCTTATTGTTATTAAGTGATAGGAATATGTTTCTCTGGCAGCAGACAGAGCTTGTTTTTTTAGTACACACTGGTGCACTTTCAGTTTAGATTTTTGCCATTTACTCTCCAGTCTCCTGCAGGCCTGCTTCAGAGCAGGTGCTTCCTCTGTGAGCTGGAGTGTAAACCATTTGACCATCCAGTTTTCATAGTGAGAGGTGCAACTGAATTTAGAAGAGTTGTGTTAAAGTCAGTGGTGCAGTTTTCAACAGGGGCACCAATGTTATGAGGACAGGCTTCAGATTTGTGAAGGTGGTAATGATGTAATGTCAGATCACACCACTATCCCAGCAGATAGAATCAGGACAGGGGTGTTACCACTGCAGTGAGAAGGTTAACACACAAACTAGGTGAAACAATATGAACAAGCACATGAAAGGTTTTATTGAGAGGATCACAGGTCTTATTCAGGTGAATACTGAAGTCACCTACACTTTTAGATTAAGGCAACTCCCCACCTTACCCCACCTAACATTTGACTAGTGGTTATTATATTTTATTCCATGGTACAAGAACAAATGGAGAAGTATTTTAAATAATTTAAAGACATAACCATGATCTTATGGACAAACTCTGCAGTCTATCTTTGTGTTCACAGTGCTCACGCAAGCAGAATATCTCCAGGCATTTCTATCAGACTTTATCAGTATTAGTCATTAGTCATAGTTGTAAACTATTATTTCAAATGTACAAGATTAAATTGAAGATGAATCAGTGCACACAAAATATTTGATTTCTGTTTATGTTATAAGTCAAACCTATGCTGTTGTACTGGTTGATATTAAACATATAATGTAGATATATCTTTACATTATAAATAGTATATTCAACTACAGTTAACTGACCTCCCTTGACTCTGAGGAAACGCACATTCTGACATGAAACTATCAGAAACCTATTTTTTGAGGGCTCCTATGAAATACATCCTATCTCCACCAGAGGTCAGTGATCATCTTGTGCATGTTATGCAAACTTCACAGCACAGGAAAGCCTGGTCATGTGCAGTGTGAAATCTCAAGAAGACAAAGGTGCTGCACCGCGTTATTAGAACTAAATGTGGCATCATGTACTGTAGATTTTTGAAAGTTTAATCTTTTCCCATTGATCTGCAGCAGAGCAGTAAATTTTATAAATAGAATCTTAAACTACAAAAAAACAAACAAACAAAAACAATAATTAATTTTAATAATTTCTGCTGTTGAGAAAACAGTTGGAAATTTTAAAAACAGTAAACCTGGGACACAGAATTCACCATCATGTTGGTAGTACTCATCCTCACCGCTGTGATGTTGTTGTACAGGAGGGTATGAGCCACCACCCCCCACCCCCCAAACTCAAGGGACTTTACACCCCCCACTCCCGTTCAAAAATAGAATGCAAATTTATATACTGTACCATGTGTTAATGAGGCTTCACATCCTGAAACAGACAAAAAATAGTTCCCAGAATTCACACTTGTGCTGCACGTGTTCACACCACTGAACAGTCCACCACTGAACATGATTAACTCAGCTACTTAAACCACGTACACCTGAAGCCAGTGAACAGGGCCTCACCTGTGGAGACACTCTGCTTCACAGTTGAATTAGAGGCCCTTTATTAAGAGGTCAGAGAGTTTTAAACTCACTGTGTGAACCTGATGTCTGCAGAATTCCTGCAGTCCTGCTGCAGTCTTCTCCTTCCCTGTATTTACCGGTGTATTGTTGTGCGTGTTGGCACATCATCGCCACCTCCTGGTGAGTAGGAAAATGTGAAACCATCAGCAGGAAAATCATGTTGCTTGTGTGCATGTGCGTCTTCATGCATGTGCACAACAAAACAGAGACGCACTCATAAAAAGAGACCTAGTTGGTTAGCATGCTAACTTCACTAGAAGAAAAGCAGTACAAGTTGAAGGATAACGTTGGCGTTGCTTGATGTTGATGTTGATTCTGCACTTTACATTCTTTCATTCTATCACTTTGCACTAAACCACTGTATATATCATACATATCACTGTACTATAGCTTATATATCACTGTAAATATCATCTATATTTTGATAGATAAAAAATAAAAATAATGACTGATTGTTTTTATTCTTTTGACTTTTTATATGTTTCGGAACAGTGACAAAAAAGACCATTCTATTCTATTCTATTCTATTGCTTTCTACTGCTGGAGACAGCTTTTGGTGAGTAAAGGGATGAAGTTTGATGCTGAGCTTATGTGACAGTGACAGTAGAGAGATGACATGAATTAAGGGGAGAAGGACATGCAACAAAGGTCATGATTGGCACCTTTAACCCTCGGTCACCAGGGTGCCCTACAACATTCTTCTTCTGTGGTGTCCTTGTATTTAAAGTTCCCTCTGTTTTGCAGTGCTGCTGCTACTCCTGGTCACTGGGGAAACTGCAGAGGTTGGTGGATGTAACTTAATGTTAGTATGCAGATTCTCCAGGGGGCCCCAACTGCATGTTTGCAATATCCTTTCTCAAGTCTACTGAGTTTCAAAATGAGATTTGCTACACATGAGCAGAGAAACTGTGAAGGCCAGAGCATGACAATGAACACAGGTCTTGTTGCCACCCAAACTTACAGCAGAGTCAGAAGTGAGAGCTAGAGATGTCCAGTGTGAAAACAGGAAGGAATCACTAACAAATCAACTCTCCAAGGACGTGACCAGCACTTCCTGTTTCCTAATTCCCTATTCTTGCACCCATGAGCAACTACTAGGTAGAAACAAGTTCATAAATAGACAAAATTGAACTTAAGGTGCTTCTGATAGCTGGACCAAAAAGAAGGGGGTGGAGGGCAGTGTTTTTTGAAGGGTGAAGCAGCCATGTTGCTTCTTATACATGTTGAAAATAAAACATTAGAGGACTTCTCAATCACTCACTTAGAACATATTGTTGTGATATGGTTTGTGCTGTCCATCAGTCATTTCACTGATTCTGGCCAATGTTATTTGGCAGAGGAACATTGTGACCCTTCAATATATGACTGTATGTACACAGTACACAGTGTGTGTGTATATATGTGTGCTTTGTAATGGCTGTTGCACTGACAGGCCGAAAATCAGGCAGGAAGGGTGTGTGTGTTGAGTGGTTTCCTCTCTAGTTGGTTGACTGATCAGAGTGAGCCGAGGGTGTGAAGGGTGTGTTCTCATTGGGTTTTTGTGGTATCAGTTATGCTACCGACCTTAGTTGCCTCCACAACAACATTACTGTCGAGCCGCTCAGAAGAGGAAAAAAACTGCAGTGCTGGTTGAAAGCTGTTAAGCCTGCACTCGCCTTCCTGTGGCCCCGGGCTTGAGAACCTCTTTCTGATTGCAGCTTGTCCATGTGACTTGGTTTCCGTTGCCTGCCTGCTTCCGTGAATAGTAAAAAGAGGCATCAGTGCTTCAGAGAGAGCAGAGGAAGGCAGCTGAACTTCACACACGAGAACGCACTCTGCAGCAGCGAGCCAACCAGCGATATGGTCAGGGGATCAACCATCAGTGGCTTGGGAAATCTACACCTAACCACCAGTGTAAGTAAATGCATCATGCACTAAACTAGTACTGTAGTGAGCACTGATGCTGCGACTGCTAAAAGAAGTAAACTGCCTGCCCTGCCTAAATTAAGAACGCTGAATTTCATTTTGTATTTTTCTTTTGCCTATTTGAGCTCCTCACTGACCGCCTGCTTCTGAACAAACTGTAAATCTGCCTGTGTTGTGTAGGACCTCACAAAGACTCTTATTAAAACAAATTTCAGCAGTTTTCACAGTATGTTTCTGTCATTTAGTTTTTGCACAGTATTTTCTGGCATGTAGATCAAGTTAACCTGAAAGCAGTGTTATAGACTATTTAAAGAAAAGTTGCATAATTAATCTTTATTAATGTTATGGAATCACTTGTATTTGCATTTTAACAGTGTCCCTTCAATTATAGATTCCACACTGTTAAACAGGTTTTAAAAACTTAATAACACAGTGTCATTTCAATGTGTTTCAAATGTTCAATGAGTAGAGTCTTTCGGTTTGTATCTCTCAATATTACATGAATATATCACATATTTTGAACATTATTCTGAAGGATTGAACCACTTGTGGTGCATTTGTGAGTTTATGTCAACCCAGTTTGTGGGTCATTATTATAGATCATGTGGTTTGTTTGCAAACAAGTGCAGTAACATCTTTCTGCAAAATGTTGTGTTTCTGTGGTTGGACAGATAACGGAGTTAAGAAACTCAAAAGTGTTATTGGCTGCAGTGTTTAGTTCATCACTGTCAGCCACACATATTGGCTGGAATAAAGTTTGTATTTGACCTGCGGTAAAACACAGCAGCAAAGTGACAGGAACACAGAGATAAGATGTCATTATAGAAGAAAAACAAGATGTCCTTATGAAAGATAAATAACCAGGGGGTGGGGGATTATTGACACCCCCCAAAATAACATTTGTCCTAAAGCTACATAAGTACGAAGAATAAGAGTGCGTGCGAGTCAAAAAGGAACACAGGGCCTCCATGTTTAGTATGCGTCACCCAGTGGTTTGTAGTGAAATTAGGGAAATTTTACCAAAATGTCCAGCTGCTGTTTTCAGGATAAAATATGACATTTTAGAGAGGATATTCAGTCAGTGACAACCAGCTAGGACTGGATCCAAATCGAAATATTAAAAAAAATATTAAACATTAAGTAAAGTATTTAACTCCAATAGTTTTTAGTCTTCCATATAGGGTCGTCCATATACAACAGAAAATGAAACAGATACAAACAATATAAGGACTACATGCTTCAACCATGAGAGATACAGACAGATAGAGCTTAAGATACAACAGGAAAATAAATTGATTAATTAATTAAAAAGCTGATTGAAAATCTCAGTGTGAATGAGTGTTTACCACTGACCTCCACACTTCAATGTTGAGCTGTTTCTTTGTTTGATTTGGTGAAGATATTGATTTCCTCACCTATTCATTCACAAGGTGAACATGGTGCTCATTTCATGATACCAGACACCACATGAAAATCATAATACACATATAACATTTAAAAAATGTTAATGCAAGAAGTGCCTTTCTAGTACATGAGTCAATAAGCCGTCATAAAAGGTCTTTTTCTTTCTCCTTCCCTCATCTTAACAGCAGTAAGGATGTTAAAATGCCAGTCCACAGCCTCACTCCCATCCTGCTTTGCTTGTTACCCGTGTGGATAATCCTGACACCAGGCTCATGTCATCCACAGCTCAGCCCATGCCAGCTGGTAAGACGTCTCTCTTTAACTCAGCTCTGCTCAATAAATGAACTGAGTAAAGTCTGAGGAACAGTGAAAAGAATATAGGTTATATGTGTTTTTTATGAATGGATATAATCTATAAAAGTAAAGTGTCCACAACAGAAAATGTTGCACTCTCAGTGACAAACTCAGATGGACAATGTTGTTGAAAGATTTTTTTGTTTTTCATCATCATGATGACACCCAGTTGATATCAGATGTTGTGTAAATATGATCTGAAGACTGAGACTAAAACTTTTTATCCTGATCATCCTGCAGGAAATTAAAACATTTTGCACACATTTTACCTCCTCAGCGAAGAAAAGTTTTCCGAGAGGACAGTGATTAATTTACCAAGTAATCCTTTGTTGGTCGTCAGTGGTAAATTATTAGTCATCTTCACACTAACACAGCCCACTGTCTAACAAGGCTGTGTACGTAGGTTTATTTCGATCTTCATCTCATCAGGATGACCCATATCCACCTAGGCCAAATCCATTTAACAAGTGATTAACATTTACAAGGTTTTAGTTTAAGTACCCCTTATTAATGACCCAGTCACTTCACTACAAAGCAATCAAGTCTGCATCTGTAAACGTGAATAAGTCCTTAATAATAATAATAATAATAATAATAATAATAATAATAAGAAGAAGAAGAAGAAGAAGAAGAAGAAGAAGAAGAAGAAGAAGAAGAGCAAAGCACCTAACCCCCCAGCTGCTCCAGGGCCGTTTTAACATGGCTGCCCACTGCTCTGGGTGTATTTGCTCCTAGTGTTTGTGCGTTCACAATTTTGGGTGTGCTAAATACAGATGCCTAATTTCCTGTGCGTGTAAAAATACTCTTGAATAAATAAAGATTCTTCTTCTCATTATTATCATTAATATAATCAGGGTTTGGTGTGGAAGCTGTGTATCAGGTTGTAGGTGTTTGTCATCCTGCTGAATAAAAGAACAAAGCAAAATAAAGGTTTCACACCCAACAACCCCAGATTTTCTAGTCAATGATTTATCATATGTCTTATTCAAGTCAATGACTTATTATATGTCATTTGATAAATGCTAACAAAAACAACTGTTACAACTTACAAAGCCTTTACAAAGTCTGCCTCAGTGAAAAAAATGCGATCAGCTAAGAAAAAGTGAGAATATGTCAAAATGTCTTGAAGATGAACCAATAATCTCACCAAAATCCGGCAGCTGAAAAAAATACATTAACTGGTTTACTAAAACTGAACTGAACCACTGAAATGATAAATTGTCTCAGTGACTGTTAATATCTGTAGCTACTGTATGAGTGTTAATGTGCCTGATTGATTGACCCTGTGAATTAAAGAGTAGAGCTCATGGTGAACTGATGCCACGTTAGAGTTTGAGCTGTCAAACATTGTGAGGGAAACAAGACAAGTCTCCAGCCTCACTAACTGCTCTGTGAGGCTGAACGTGCTGCTTTCAGAAGTGATTTTTGTTTCTGAACCTGGTGAAATAATCAATAGACAAGATTAACAAGCTTCTTGAGGAATAAAATTGCCCTGATGCAAAACACAGTAGATGGCTAATTAAGATTTATAAAAAGCCAAAACATTTTTTTCACAACCAGACACACAAACTTCAATTCATGTCCTCTCCTTTTCTCTGCAGATACAAAGATCAGCACTCTGCAACAATGCAAACCTCTCCTCTGTGCCTTCAGGACTCCCACACAACACAGAGGAGCTTCAGCTCAACTACAATCATTTTCAAACACTACAGGATGACTCCCTCCTTGGTTACCCCTCACTGAAAACCCTGAGCTTAGCTTGTAACAGTCTGGAGAAATTGGAATCAAACACTTTTCAAAACTCAAAGTTGTTAGAAAGCCTTAATTTAGCAAATAATAAACTTTATATTGGCTACACAGAAACCAGCTATGCATTAAAGAAGCTACCTGGTCTTAAAGCTCTAGATCTGTCTGAGAATGAACTTCATGATGAATTTGTCACCATACTCCTCCAAAATCTGACGTCCATAGAGTACCTCAATCTCTCTGGAAATCTCTTGCAAAGACTTGACGAGACCTCGTTCAGTGACCTACACCAACTCAAAGAACTGGACCTGCAGAGGAACATCATGTTCGAGCTCGATGGCGCCTTCGACAGCAATCCCAAGCTTCAGCGGCTCAACTTGGCCTTCAACTATCTGCCTTGCCTAACTGACTTCCACATGACCCAGCTGGTGGTCCTCAACGTTAGCCACAACTTCATTGAGTGGTTCATCTCCAATGACCTCAATGAAACTTTCCAGCTAGAGACTCTAGATCTGTCAAATAACAAACTGCTTTTCTTTCCTTTCTTGCCCAGTCATAGTAAATTACGAAACCTTTACTTGTCCCACAACAACGTTAGGTTCTATGACCAATTGGCAGACAATGGCACGTCCCTGAATTCGACTACAACTGTTGAGTTCTACAATCTGAAGAATCACATGAGAAACGTGACTGCTCGGTTGTGGGACGACGGTCTTCACGGTGACATCTCCTCTCTTGAGATTTTGGATCTAAGAGGAAATCAGGTGGAGTATTTTCCTGTAGGATTCATCCAGAAAATGCCCACCCTGTCCAGACTTCAAATGTGCACAAACTGTCTGGAAACCTTAAATCTAACTTCTGAGCAGTTCTCTGGCAGCTTGTATGAGTTGGACATCAGCAACAACAGGCTTAACCAGATTGTGGCAGATGAAGGTACGCTGACCACTCTTGGCAATCTGACATACTTTAACCTTAGCCTGAATTTTCTTGAGAGGTTACCTTCAAGATTGTTTTCCTCACTGCCAAGCCTCAGGTCAGTGGATCTCAGCTATAACCACATTAATATTTGTCTTTCTGAAGAAGCTGAGATCAGTACAGTCTCAGCTTGTGTGGACTGGAAAAACGTTGTGTCCCTTGGGCAGCTTTACCTCAAAGGATGCAACATCAAAATAATTCCATCACCAGCGTTTGCAGGGTTGTCGCTAACGCACTTGGAACTGTCCGATAACCCAAGGCTCATTATCCAACAATCAATACAAACTCTCAGCAGAACTTTACAGCATCTAGGTTTAGGAAACACTCACATACAAGACTTTGACTTCTCCCTTTTCACAAGTTTGAAGTTTTTAAACATGTCACAGAACTCTCTTGCCCATCTTCCCCCCTCTCTCCTAAATCTTGACCTGGAAGTGCTCGACCTCAGGGACAATAGACTGTCCACTATCCCCTCAGGTCTGGCTAACGCATTAGCTACAAAACTTCACATTGTTTTCCTCACAGGAAATCCATTCAACTGCTGCCAGACAGAATGGTTCAGGACATTTGAAACAACAAAAACGATCAATGTGGTTGGACTGCCAGACATTGAATGTGAAGATCCCTTAAGAGAAACATACAGAGTGCAGGGTTTACAGCCATCTGTGTGTTGGGAAGAAAGTGGGGAATCTATATTCTGGTACATTCTGCTTTTTGTACCCCTGTGTTTTTCATTTGTGGGCATTTCAATTATTGCTGTCCTCACCTTCAAGCCCAAAATGCTACAAAAATCAATCAAAAAGAGGTGTTTGAAGCCCACATCTTACTGATACTTTATAAACCCTAAAAAAAAACTGTCTTTGTACAATTGTTATTGAGAAATGTAACTGAATATATTTTGGAAATAAATAAATTAATGAAGGAAGACTTGCACAATAAGTATGTAAACAGCAGGGTACTCAGTTTTTCACATTGCTGTGTTTTGTGCGGTTTAAAGTCAGGTCTCAATCCTGATACCCTGATGTAAAAATGTGGCTTAATCTCGTGGGTGTGTGTGTGTGAGTGAGAGAGAACGCTTGTGTGTGGGTGTATGTGTGTGTGTCAACATATGCAGAAGTAATGTGATGCAAGCTGTTGCTATAAGCAGCAGAGGAAACATGAAATTTCCTGTTTTGCTAAGATGTGCAGCAACTGCCCAGTTCTGTATCTTGCAGAGGAGGGGTTTGAGGTTTCCTTCCCATCAGTGAGACTCCAGTGTGTCAGTGCTCATGAGGAGCTGCTATAGACCCATATATTGGTACTTGCTGGCTTGTTCTGCTGTGCACTTGGCAGTAAAACAGTGACAGGCCATTAAGTTTAAACTTATGTGTACAGAGACCATGATAAACTTTACATTAGACACCACCAGTAGCAGTGTGAAACACAGAGGGAAATGACAACGCATTTCTCTCTCTGTGTGAATGTGTGTAGTTGCTCAGTGAGAAGAAGAGTGAGAAGGCTGATACATCAGTGAATAGCTGTGCAGGGTGCTGGAGGCCTAACCAGAAAGTAACCAAAATACCGCTGTGGTGATGCTCAGGGTCATGGTGGTTGGAACGTAAAAAAAGGGAAACCGGAGCGAAGCCGTGTTAAAGCCTCGAAACACCATTGTTTTTACATATCTTTTACAAAACAAAGTCACCAGTCAAAGAGTCAAAATCTATTAGAGTAAGTTTTTGTTGTTCCTCTGTAGGACAGAGAGGATCAGCCCTCAGCATGCACATGGGTTCAAACAAGTGAAAAAAAGAAACACAGCTAGCAGCAGGCGTTTAGATATGAAGATCGAAGCATTTTCATTTTCTACTAACCACTAACCACCATTCAGTTATTAATAAGTTACACAAACTGTGACTCATCCTGAATTCAGTATGAATCTTGAAACTAGATGAGCAGCATGTGATATAAAATAAAGACGGCAACTTTTTGCAAGCAAGAGCTGAACCTGGAGCGATAAAGTTAAAGCTGCTAAAAGCTCGACTGATCACATTAGGAAAGAACTGCAGCCATGAAGTCATTGTTTGAGTGAGGCACTTTGCCACTGGTTACAGATTGTTGACCAAGAGGAATTTTATTTGATTACGCAGCTACATTAGGTCAGGAGTCAGGAAAGAGCTACTGTATAAAATAGGTTAGAGGGCATCCACACAACGTGGCAGCCAGACCTTAACATGGTGTGTGAACACACTGGATGCAGTCACATATTCAGAGGCGGTCAGTGGTCACCATACCATATGTGAACTGTAGGACCGCCCTACACAACAAACCTGCCAATCACTCAGTGATGCAGCTGATTAATTGTTGTGGTTGTGGGGTCCGAACTTGAGGTGAGTTACCAAACATACACCAGAACACTCTCTACAAGCGGTGTGGCTGAGTGAAACAATGTGTTTGTGTCTTTCAAATAGTGGTCACAGTTTCTCACAGATAAGTACAAATGTGAATGGAGAAGTGAAATTTGGGCTCAAGTGGTCAAACGAGATTCATTTGAGTCACACTCTGACAGCAGCTGTGTGTGTGAGCTTGATCTAATCTGGATATAGTACATGTGGCTACATTTTACCAAAGTGTGAGGACAAGTCTGGAAAGTCTGTATATTATAATTGAGAGGAACATCTTGAGTGAGCTGAAGTTTGTGGCATAAGAGGTGACATTTGATTGATTTGCAGTCATTCTCAGCTGAATGTACTCATCTTAAAAAGAGGTGTCACAACGAAAGAAAAGAAAACACAGAGGTCTAGAGAGAGTTCACTGGACTTGATGGTTTTCATGCTGAGTTGCAGTGTGAACTGTGGGTCCTCATATACTCAGGTGTGTGTCTTTATAAACTCTGTCCAATCAGTTCAATTCACTGCAAGTGGACTCAGTCAAGGAAGCAGCTGAGCACAGTTTGGAGCCACAGCAAAGGCTCTGAATACTTTAGTAAAGGAGAGATTTCAGCTTTTGATCTTTAATAAACTTTCAAACAGAAAAAAATGTTGATGAGTACATGATGGGTTCAAATTGCAACTTTATCCATTTAAACTTAAACATACAGTCTGTAAGTTTCTGTCTCGAAGTTACTCAATCGAAACAGTAACAAAAAACAGAGTTTAATGATGTTGTGAAGGAGGTTCAGGAGTTTTTTTTTTTTTTTTTTTTTTAACCAAGAACTTAATTCTCCTCAGAGGTCTCCCCCTCTCTAAAACAAATGGACCAGGTGATTAAATCCGGTAAAAACACTGAATTAAACAGTTTCACATTAAAAATCAGTATTTCTCCTTCTAACGTTTGCTCAGTTGGTTTCTTTGATCTGAACTTCTCTGAACTTCAGATCCAGATGTCTGACGACTAAAATCCTTTATCTGGTTAAATTACATAGTTAAAAACAACCAATGTCTAAAAAATGCATCTTAAAAATGAGAACTGGAGAAAAAGACAATTTTGACTCTTCTGGCATCAACAACACTAACACATGTTCAACTGGATTGTTACCTTGATTAAAATTAAAGATTTCTAAAGTTTGAAAATTGCTGGAAACACATAACATAGGTCCAGTCAATTTTAGATTATGAGATTTTAATGTGGAAAAGTTACATGTGATACCTTTAAATCTACAACACAAAGTGTGACAACTCTAACATGCTGATGTTTAGCAGGTATAACATTGTTTTTCACTCCAAACCATCTTAGTGTGACATATTAGCATGCTAATGTTTGCTAATGAACACTATGATCAAACTACACTTGAGTCTTATGGGGATGTCATTTTCTCCAACAGCTGCCAAGAGATTTCACTGAAAACCACAAATGTTGAACTGGCTCTAGAGAAAAAGTCCAAAGATTACATCCCCTGGGGACCTTCAATGTTCATACTGACAGGACAGACAGAAAAACACCATGTAGTCTTGCTGCTAGCGTGACTAATGAAGCACCCGCAGATAAAATGTCTGCGACAAACTGACAATTTGGTGGCTGCTTGTTACAGTGAGAAAGCCTCTTCAGCCATCAGATAAACTGCAGCTCTTGATTTCAGGTTGATTTCATCTGTTTTTCAGCCTGTTTTTTCCTGCTCTGACTCTGATGAGAACTGAACACACATTTGTCAGCTTGTTTTCTAACTCAGACTACAGGCTCGTCACTCTCTGTCAAAGCCTGTTTACACCACACATATTATTTTGTAGACTGTCCTCTGCAGTGACAGCTGAAGCTGAACTTTAGCTTTTATTTTGACTCCCTGTTTATCAAGTAAACTTTAGAAAGGCCTCAAATGGCAGATGTCAACAAGTATTTTCTTTGATACATTTGAAAGAAAATAAGAACTGGTGAAAGAGGAAGTGTTTTTTCTCAGGCATGCAATCACTCATCTGAAGTGTGAATTGGTTTAAAGCGAGCTTTATCTGACCGGTTGGGGTTATTTTTAGAGATAAAGATGTGAAAGATATGAAAAAGTGTGAGGTTATGGAACGAAGAAAACTGTTCAACTGAAAAGTTAAGGTCACTGCTGTGGTTTCATGAGAACTCGAGAACTTGAGTTTACTGTCCATTTGTCTCAGAAACACAGGAAGATTTTTTCTTTCTTTCTTGGTTTTACATTTTAGGCTTCACATTTGCACTCATAAAAACCTTTTTTAAGGTCAAAGGTTAGCAGTTAATGTCTGTGAAGTTTCATTACTGGGCACGTGCTGGAAAATGAAAACCTTGTCCTATGTAAGCTGGTGTACTTAAGCAGTTTGTCAGTCAACAGTCAGCTTGCAAAACTTCACTTCCTCTTAACCCTTCCTGCTCTCATGAAAGGCAGGGACGGAGCTTAGCACTGGACTTACTGATCATCCAGGGAGCACTTCATGTCTGTTTCTGGCTAAAAGTGACGACCTAAGTTTTACTGAAGCTTTTAAAAGGCTCACTTTATAAAGACAGGAGCCCTTGTGACACGAGGTCAAGTAAGGCCAATCTACACAGTTCAGGGCTCTTAAATGAAGACATCTGATCAAACTGGGTCAGAGTCCAGAGTGATTTTCTGGGGATTTGTATATTTCTGGTCCACAGCTGCTCACACTGCAGCACAAGGGTCCTCTGGGAGCAGGTCAGCAGAGACGTGAAGTAACACCAGGCCAGAGGGAAGCTGCTCTTTTATTTCTGCTCATGACACTTTTTTTCTGAATATGTAAAAATCACACATATTCAACAACAGCTCAGACATGAAATGGTTCAGAATTAACAGTGAAGACCTCCAGTCTGAGCTCCACAAGATTCCACAACCAAAACATCTTGAAAGATGTGGTTGAGAAAAATAAGAGGCACTTTTCCTCTACACGTCTGTATACCAAAGAAAAGAGATGTGGATTATTTGGGCCTTGGAGCCTGGTGGGCAGTGAGTTAACATTGACCTATTTGTCCTCTGTCTCAGGTGTTCACAGTACTTTCTACTTTAGCACTGGTTTTTATTTGTGTCTAAAACATTTGTTGCAGACTGTCAGTACATTCTGAGTGTCTGATGTTTGTGCTTAAATGAGAATTTTGGATATTGAAAATGTTCGTTAAATACTGTCACTTTGTCATTACGTTATTTCAGCCCTGAGAGCTGTTTATCTTAACTGTTCAGTGCTGAGTCTCAGTCAAATTACAGACACTGGATCGTTAAAATGTCTGTTGCTGTATGAACCAACAAAGAAACCAGGTACATTTCTCAGCACAGACACTGGTGATGCTGCCTGTTCTGCCCTCCAGTGGTTCAAATCATAAACAGGAACATGACAGACACATTTAACTCTTTATAGAGCACTGAATCTCCATGTACACTGACAAGAATAAATAAAAAGAAAATTTAAAACTCTTAAGTCATATTTTTTTATTTTAATGCACCACATTGCATATTTATCTTACAATTGTATGCTATCTTACGCAGTTACACACAAAACAAAAAGCTGCTGTGTAGTTATATACTTTAATCTCCCAGAATGGCTTTTTTTTCAATGTGGAGTTAAATGAAGGTTTAAACTGATGAGCTGATGATGACAGAAAGTTGACCAAAACCAGTCCAATTGTGTTTGTATGACCAATACATAAATTCATCATTTAATAACAGATAATCCTCTGTCTGATAAACATCCAACAGAAATGTGGAAATGCTGCTTTCCACGTATCAATAACTTATTCTTAAATCTCAGGGTTCAATACAGAGAGGAGACGACTGACGTCTCAATACTGCTGGTGTAGCTGCAAAAAGGTAAATGGTTTTAGAAAGGCCGATTCACTGTGACTGGCACTTAATGCTTGACGTGAGTTTTCTAACTGTCTCCAACTCCAACCTCAATCTAAAGCCCAGGAGCAGTGTGTTGAACTCACTGTGCAGTTAAGGCTCCATGTGAATAAAGCAACAACATGTATGATACTGTTATACTTAAAGCAACAACATGTATGATACTGTTATACTCACTGATAAAATACTATTCAGATTTAGGATAACCATAAGAGCTACTGCACCATAAGATTATCAGTTATAAAATAAGACTTAAAAATAATCAGCATCACTCTCCACTTCAAACTGAAGTGTATAAATGAATCTACTGTAACACTACTAGCAAAAACTTGAATTAACAGTGAGGGAAAAGGAAAAAAAACACACATCAGAAGCATTCAGGGCACCGTCTGAGATATACACTGTAAACAACCTTTTTTTAAAAGTTACAGTTTGGGAGATGTTGTGGCACATTGTAGATTGCATAGCGTCAAACACAAAGGCATGGAAGCAGGTTTTAGAAATGTACTGCAGCTGCATACAAATACATGAGGGAATAGGTCCGTTTCCCTTCACTCAGGTTTATTCGTTCCAGCTTGAGTCTTCTTTAAGTCAGACTCCATCTTCTTTTCATACAAATAAAAACTCATTGTAAAATGACTGAAATGGAAGAGAAAGTGAGGCCTGTCCCTGCAACACATTATAAATATGGGATCACAGCTGGTTACAGAGGGCTCAGTTAAGCAGCTCCAGGTAGGTGATTGGTACTTTGCCCTTCTGGTTGCCTCGCTCACCCATCAGCCAGTCTGAGTCCATGCCTGGGACGCTGCTCACTGTGATCACCTGGAAACACAGGGAGCGTGGATCAGGTCTCATTTAGTTCACTGTGTCATCTGTTATCAATGCTCTATTCATGTCAAGGCAGATAACTGACATAGCAAGCCTTTTATTCATCAGCTTTATAACCTCATCTCTGAAGTAGTTGGTTATAAATCCTGTTATTATCAAAGGCAGCTGAGGCCACACAGTTGGCTCAGAGGGCAAACTGGAAAATGTTTCTGGATGTGAATGAGGTAATGCTGCTTCATTGTTCGTCAACCACAGGCCTGTCATGGACAGTTTAGTGCTTTTCCAGGAAAGGGAGTGGCTTATGTTCCACTGCACACAGGCTACTGTACAGGAAGTGCTCCAGTGCTGCTACAGGACATGTTGTGATTAAACTGGATGCACAGAGAGTTTCATCAGGCTTCCTGATGTTGTTAGTTAATGTTAATGTGGGAACAACAAACAGAGCATGTAAAATCCTGCAGACTGTGAGTACTTTTACTCCACAATAATAAGAGGTGAACTTGTTTCAGTCTCACCTCGTCAGCCAGCAGGGAGAGCTCACTGCTGCTGGCAGCGTCGTAGTCGTAAAGGACTCGGGCTTTGCGGCTGCCGTTGGAGCTACGCAATTCATTGAATCCGCCCGATGCCGCAGTGCCGCTGTGGCCCGAAGACACGCTGGGCAGGGAGGCTGACACCGGGATGGTGGGGACCGAGATGCTGGCCCCGCCTGACACTGACGACTGGTTGTTGTTGGAGAATGACGAGGGGAAACTGGTGGGAGGGAGAGGATGATGATAAGCAGAGCCTGACGCAGAGCAGGGTGCAGACTGTTCTCCAGTATTAACATCAGTTCTGTTTGTTTTGTGTCATCTCTCCCTGTGAGTGCTGGATTAAAGACGATTACTCTGTGAACTCATCCCTGACTAACGTCTGTATTTGTCATTTTCCTCTTTCAACTGAAAGGTGAAATGTTTGTGTGACCTTACGTGAAATCGCACATCTTTGATTTTTATCACAAACTGATGACAACAGTTGTCAACAATACGCTTTCTCTCAAGGTGAGACAGGAAAGTTAATGAACCACTTCAGAAGGACAAATAACAGACAGGGATTAGAATGACTTCCTGCTCAGTGAAGTGAGAGTGCTGCATATTAATACTACTACTTCTGAAATGAGTAATGACTTAATGTAGGTTTGGTTTGAGAGGTTTTCAGGTGAAGTGCTGATTGACCCCTGAACCCCTCCTCCAGTGGATCTCTATGTCATATGACCTGTTTTAATGATGATGAAGGAATGACGGTGGTGTTTCACCTGCCCAGCTGCTTCTGGAGATCCACCATGTACTGGTAACACTGTGCGTAGTACGTAGTCTGAGCCTCCACAAAGTCGTTCAAGCAGCGTAGGTGGTGCGCCTGAGACGTGAGAGAATCACACAGTTTTACTGGTTTCATCAGTTTGCCTTCATGTTTAACCCAAGTACCACTACAGTAGAATTCAGTATATATATTAACTTTAGTGTTTTATTCTCTGAGGTTAGATTAACAAAATAGACATCTTTCTATGTCAAACACTTTCAGTTATGTAACTGTAATGTGGCTGTAAACTAATATTTGTCAGACAGATATTGGAGCGGTATGGAACAGCTCCTTTAAGCCTGAGAAAATAAAGCTAGTGATGTCACTGATCTAATCTCAGGTGTGGAGTCTAAAGACATTTTTCTGTGTAACCCAAAGAACTGTAAGTTGGGATCTCTCAGCCTCCACTACATCAATTTAAACCAGCCTTTCTGTCTTGCAGGTCCCCCAACATTATGAAGGTATGATACTAACTGCAGAAGACTTTCAATAAAAATGTTGCAAAATGTCACACTGATGTTGTCTGGATTCACAAACTAAAACCCTGCAGCACTACAACAACATCCACTGGTGTTAAGGTGGAGGCCTGAGAGTGAACCACATTAACACCATTTGTGAACCTGGAGGCTGTTCTGGACTGTGCTGGACCGAGCTGGACTACATACGTGGGTGCTGCTGACGCCTTCCAGCAGCAGGCGGGTGATCTCTGCCTGCCGGTCGAACTCACTCTGGGTCATCCTCAACTCCTGCTCTGCCTGAGAGGGGTGAAACAACACAACTGTCTGGGTTGGGTTGATCATAACAAGCAAAATGTTTTCTCTTTATAATCAGATCAAAGGACACAGACTCAGCTGAAAAAATCTAACAAATTGGTTTGCTGATGTTGTCCTCTGGCATGCAATATTATCTGTATCTGTGTCCTGTGGTCTAAATCATTTACAGTTAGTTCAAAAACATGATTAAAAAATAAAGATGAACAGATGAACAGTTCAGTCAAGCACAAAACAAAATGATGCCAGAATTGGTCTTTGTGCACAGTGTGATATGATGTGGAGGAGTCAGAGACAGAAAAACAAAAAAGACTGACATGAGACTGACAGTGAGGATTTGTATGATGGGACATCAGGGAACAGAACACACACTGAAAATGAAGTCTGTGTCCTGAGGGAAAGGTTTCCTTTTCCTCATACTGAGCCAAAAGATTCAATATGAGACCTGCTGGAACAATGGCTTGTTGTGACTTGCTGAAAAGTCCAATAAACATAAGGTCTGGAGCTGAGACTGACAGGGACAATGGCCTTACTGTCCTGAGCTCCCCACAGCTTACATTGCAGCCACACAGAGAGGTGTTCAGGAAGAGAGAGGGTCCACACTGTTTGGTTCTGTTGGACTTTTCCATGAGTTTGTGTCATGGAGGAGATAGAGAGAGGGATCGACAGCAGCTGGAGACACAAGTATCAGGGGGTTTGTATGTGTATGTGTGTGTTCAATTCAAATATGGCTCCAACATTCCACTCACCTCTGTCACTTCCTCTGCTCACATCTGCTGCTTTGCGTTTTGAAAACAGTGACACAGTAGTTAGAGCTACAGCTGCTGCACAGCCACAGCCAACACAACACATCCTTACACTCTGTATGTGTGCGTGTGTGTGCGTGTGTGTGTGTGTGTGGGTAAGACAAAACCACATTTTGTAGAAGGTAGCAGGACTGTAAGAATGTGGCACATTAAATATTTCTCATCCTCAGCTTTCACACAGTCAAACCACGTCCGATCCCTGTGATAGTACCATCCCTCAGAGACTGAAGTTGGTGCTAGTGTTAACCAGCAGAAACTACTATTTACACCTCTTGTGTTTAGGTGACACTTTGCTTTTTGATGGGGGAAGATGTTTACTCAGTGTTGGCAGAACACATATTAGATTGTCAATAACCAGCAGATAACCCTGCTGTTTGGAAAAGCTCAATAAAATGAGTTAGCTGACAGGCCTCAGGGATGACCTGGCTCTGAATGTGCCATATTCTTTAGAGAGGGATGTTTCTTCTTGTATTTACAGAAAATTGTGCTGAAAATCCACTCACTTACTCTAGATGCTCTGAAGGCTGCAGCCAAATTGCTTTGCTGGGACAGTGCCTGGTATTTTATTGTCCATCCCTGGCTTTGATAGTACATCACACTGTTCAGTCATGTTGTTTGTAGTAGCTGTAGAATATCTGTCCAACATATTTCTGAAAGGATTTCATCATAAATGAGCCAAATGGTGCCTACATTTGATTCATTCTGGCTTTAACAAAGAATGAATCAAATGTGGAATAATCAATAAATCAAATAAGTAAATGCTTCACCTATATTTCAAGATGTTTAAAGGCATCTGGGGCCCCAAAACCAAAACTGTGATGGGTCTTTATACTGATCCTAATCATCAGGCTCTATCAGGACACTGGGACAAATGTGTCTCTGTCAAGTTTATCTTACAAAGCTCAAATCTAAATGACCTGGTTGACACAAATACAAACCAAGAAAAATGAGACATCATAGCAAGGAAACAAGAGTCCAGAAAAAGGGAAGTCTAAACTTCCCATAGCTGCTCATGTGACTGTGCTGAAGTCACAAGAGATAAAATGGTCAGTTTTCTGTTGTGTAACGTTGTGCGTCAGTTATGACTTGTGTGACAGAGGGACAGAGGAGACGCCCAGACAGCTTCTCTTCCACTGAAAACAAGTCAGCTGACGATTTTAGAGAAAACAAGACTGACTAAGACCGCTCATCAATCAGCATCAGAATAACCAGGTGGTAAAAATGATAGTGCTGCACTGGTGATAATATGTATGTGTGTGTATGCGTGTGTTTGTGTGTGCCTGTTCTTACCACAGCTCTTGCGTCAGCCATCCTGGCTTTCTTTAGCCTGGTTTTGGCTGCATCCAGATCCAGGCGTTTGACCTGTAGCAGCTTTCTTTCTTTCTGGACACAAATAACACACACAACACACAACAATAAGACAGAACGCTCAGCTCCAGTTTTCACGCAGATCAGAGCAGAGCTTTTATTGAGCCTGTTATACCGGACTGAAATATGTGATTCATCATCAAACTAACTGTTCAGGATCAGTTAATCCTAATGATGTGACACCTGCTCTGGTTCAGGATACCTGTCAGTAGCTGTGAGGGTTATGACAGGAACAGGTGATATCCTGGAGGTTTGATGTTTGAATTTAGGTCATCTTCATCTAATCACCTTGCTATTAGGGATGTGCATGAATAATCGATTAGTCGATTAATCAACACAGTAAACATAGTCGACATCTATTTTTAAGAATTGACTAATTTTTATTTGACTAATTTTTAATTGATTGGAGGTGGGAGGAACGACGTGGAGCTAATGTTTATGGTTCTGTTCCTGCCGAGTGCTGCTTTTCTGCTGCATCTTGCTCTGTACAGTGCAAGCAAAAGACTGGAACAGATGTCCGCAATAAAGAGACGCGAATTATGGCATTATACTGGGGGATGGGGGTGAGGGGCGTTGCTTAATGGTCTTCGCAAGAGTTATTGTTCTAGTAGTAAGGACCTGGGTGCTGTTAACCGAGCTGCCGCTAGCATTAGCTCACGCTGTTTCTAGATGGCAAGCTTGTTTTTAGGTCAGGATTCCCTCACTGTTCATCGTTCAGGAGGGTTTTACTGGGAGCTGAATTATCCACAGAGGCCTCATTCAATAAAGCAGTTTCATTTTTAAAAATCAATGTTTCTTCACGACGCGGACACGTGACATTGAGAGCGGCTGTTTGCTCAGCTTGTTTCTCTGATAACTGAAGATCCAGACGTCTGATGACAAAAATCCTTCATCTGGTTTACGATTAGAGTTATAACATTATAGAAAGTGTCGGTGACGTGAATGTTTTAATGTGCGGCCATCCGGCCGACAGCTGACGCTTACTGGTTTATTGTACCTAAACGCTCATGTGACAGCAAACGACAGGAACAAATAACAAATAGCTTTGGTGACTTAAATGATTTCAGACAATATGCAGCTACAGCTCTGTAAAAGAACTTGATGGAAGCCATGATGTTAAAACATAACTGCAGATCATATCAGAGCTGAAAAAATGATGGTAATAAGCTCAAACCCACAGCAGGAAACATATTAACCTGATGATGTGATCACATTTCCAGATTGTTCTTTTTTTTTTAACAAACATTTTTAGACAAATAAAAACTTCTTTACTTCTAACTGCTCCTCCCTGAATTCCTGACTCCACCTAAATTTGTGAAAATGTTGAGTGTTTAAGATTAAATTTCTAGACTGAGCTGAGGACTGTGTTCAGACTTCAGTGTGATATCTGATTATTGTAGCTGCAGTAAGGGGCCGTCTCCGGCCATCAGTGCTGTGAATTGGATCCAAATAAAAGTTCAAAGTCCAGTGAGCAGTGAATCTAGTTGAAACCATCGAGTCAAGAGTCCCACTCACCAGAATGGTTTTGAAGTCGGCCTCTAGAAAGTTTCTGAAAGGTGTCAGGAAGTTGATGGCAGCACTTTGGATGAACTCCCGCTCCGCCCCGCCAATCTGTTTCTCTGTCTCACCACATTTTATCAGAGCATTTCCTGAAATGGTCAAAACAAAACTTCACCCTCAATACAACACTGGACAGGAGACTGTAGAGCATCAAAAATGTTTCATCTGAGACCTGAACAGTTAAGTCATGAGAAGACAGAGAGAGCAGAGGGTCAAGACAAAAAGCTGCTGTTCAAAGTCATAACAAGAATGGGGTTCAAATGTTCAACAGAAAGACTAACCTCAGTTTTATACGTCTGTACTAAACAGAACATTGAGCTAAACACACTTTATTTATCAACAAAATAATAATTCACATTCTACCATTTGTTCCATAAACTGAGGAATATTGTGAAGAAGGATTGTGTTCATCAACCATCTCCTTTGCTGCCTCTGTAGGTTTTAAAACAGAAACTGAACTCTCACCGTACGCAGCTCCGGGACCAAATTCATTCCCCGAGTCGATCATGGCCTGGCCCAGCAGTTCATGGTTGTTCATTCGAGTCGGGGCTTTTTTCTCCAGTTTCTCATACACAAATTCCTCGAGCCTGACATCTGCAGTTTGCAATAAGAAAACTCAATTATGTAGTCATAAGACTACAGTGGGTCAGTCAAATGCAGACAGTGAATGTAAGACAGTCAGTACACACAGCCTGACTTATATTAAAAACAGGAGCTTTCAGAATGACAGCCATCACAACAACAACTTATCTATCACACCTGACTGAATCTGTTTCATGTTATCACATCACGTGTGTGAGCACAGACGATGATCTGTGGCATGTGAACACAGAAAAAGTAGAACAAACCCAGTTTACCATATCCAAGATGGTTACACAAGACTGTGACTAGCAGCTGGTCTGTTGCTGTTTGTTGTGCTACACTAATGTGGCATCATGGTGTGAAGTGAGGATGATGCACAGCTGAGCTGACAGACTTCACAGCTACTGACAGCATCTCTGAGATGTTACACTTTTTTATGTGACCCACATTACTGGAAAATCTCCTGAATACAGGCACGTGTAAATCACTGAGCTACAGTTCAGTGCAGCATCTGCTGTCTGTAAAAAACAAACGCATTTGACTAATAACACGGAACCGCTGATTTTCAATACATTTATGTTTCTATAAATCTGTGTTGTCAACAGTGGTGAAACCTAAAAAGTGGCATTAAGCTGACAGATCTATAATTGAGGTTTTGGTGACTGTCCCTGCCACAGAATGGGCAACACAGAATCGGCACCTGCCCCGGGGGATGCAGTATGTCAGTATTATGTTAATTGCAGTTAATAGAGTCAGGAGTGTGGTCTTACTGGGGTTGGGCTGCAGTAAGACTTCTGTCTGCTTCATAATCCTCTCCGTCCATTGCTTGGTGTTTTCGGCTCTGACCAACAGATTCTCCAAATGAGCGTCCAACTCTGTCTTCTCAGCCTGGCCGAGCTTCTCCTCTGTGAACTGACAGAGAAAATATTGGGTTATAGTGTGACCGTGACTTATTCCCGTCAGGACATCTCCGCTAACGTCGGCAGAGTGGACGGGTTAGCACATAAACCGCCTAGCTGCTCCTGCTGCTGCTCACTGTCTGATGCTTCCTGCGGCCTGTGCGCTCATGGATGAGCTCAGCCACTGTAACACAGACTGACATGTCGCTGGTACCGTTTCAGGCCTCTCTACAGTGTGTGTGTGTTTAATTCAGCGAGATATATTTTCTCTCAGCTGATAATCAGCGACACAACAACGGTACCGTTAGCAGTTCAGATAGCAGGCAAGCTAACGCTACCTGAGCTAGCAGCTAACGTTGGTTAGCACCAACGTTCACGAACCAAACGGTTGAACGTACCTGTACCGCGCGACTCAGGAAAGTACCGGCGTCTGCGGCGAGCCGCTTAACGTTAAAATCCATGGCACGGTGGGGAAAATAAACACTTAATACAGCAACTAGCCTGTCTCACAGCCTAACGGCTATCCCCACAGAAAATGCCATTGAAGCAGCGTTTAGTCGGAGGTCCACCCAGCTGTTCTCACAAAGATAGTACAGCGACAAGATAGTTCACGTCTTCGCCCTGTTCTCACAGCTGAACGAAAATCACACGACAACGACGATAAAAACTGAGCGTCAGATTTTTGGTTTCAAGCAACAACAGTGAATTCAAAGTACACAACACAAGTGTCGGTGTAAGTGTTGCGGTTCATCTCGGTCAACTGCTGCTCAAACGTCTGGTGTCGAGAATTTCTCTCTTGGTCCACTTTACTTCCACTAATCTTTTGTTACATTCATGATATACGGAAATATCGGAATCATACCACAAATAAAACGGATCGATACGCGGTAAAAACAAAATAAATAAATAAACAAATTAAAATGGTGGGGAAATCTAAATGTTCTTTAGCAGCAGAGTCATTGAGATGTGGTGTTATAGTTAGAAATAGGATGATGGTGAAAACAACAACAACTAAAACAAACAAAAAACAAACAAACAAAAAGAACAGATCAACATCAAAGGTAAAGCACACATACTATTATTGAAAAAAAAAACTTTTAGGGATTAAGTTAAAGCAAAAAATATCTAAATGTATATTTACAAGTTAGGAACTGGGAAATTATAATGACTGTGAATGCACCATGCGTGCGTTTGCGTGTGCTTACGGTGGTTCTGTCTTAAATAGCTTTATTATAGGCCTATTTTTCATTTACTGAAAGATTCACAGACAGTAACCGACAGTTACATAACCTACACACTCAAACTCAGATGAAACATTTATCTACTGTAGAAATATAAACACTCTTATTCTCTCAACCGAGGTTTCAGCCTATTTAAACCAAACTGTATGCAGAATAAAGCGTCTTACTCGGTCAGAATTTGACCTCGCACCCCTCATTGACCCTTTCTTAGTGATTTCCTCATGTACTGACAGACTCAAGTATTGTTATACTATCTAATCACAGATCCAGTACTCCATCAAATACTAACCAGCCTTAGTTGTTTGCGTCTTGGATCTCGCTCCTTCCCATCATAACAGTACATGTCACGATTTTATTTTGATTATGCATCACGTCTGTGTGGAGGAGGAGAGAGGAGGCTCATCATTTCAGTATATATTTTTTAGCAGCAGTCATGGCAGCACTCCAAACTTTGTCATTCTAATGAAAGTACAAATTGGTGGAGGGGAGGCTATCATAGACAAACTGTTTCAATCAGTTAAAATCTCCACAGTGCACATAGATTGTGAGATTTACAGAGTTACGCCTATAATGGCGTGCATAAAACTGCAACACATACTATTTGACCTGTGATATTCTGAAAATAATATTTCCACAACATAATATCTTTTGCAACCTGCTCCTCTTTCTTAGAAAATGTCTCGAGGAAGTGGACTTGGCAGATTTTGGAAAAACAAAAACACTCTTCAGGTCTGGATGTGATTATGCCAGACAGGGCCTGCCACCTGCTGGGTGGGAGGAAGTCAGGCAGAGAGAGAAATCAAATGACTTGTCCTCTGTAAACTACCAACGCACCATCAGCCACAACCTTTCTCCAGGCTGCACAGCTGAAACATAGACTCTCAGAGCTCTGCCAAGACGACAGGTAACACCGGTAAAGATGTTGATTTTCAGTGTTTGGACAGGCTTGACTTTCTGCCTATCTATAATTTTTCAACGAGTCAGAATGAGCTGTAAAAGCAACCAAGTGATTCTTGACAGTAGCCTACACTCTACATTTTTTCTAACCACGCTGTGTCAAAGATATTAAGGCTTTGGCTGCTTCATGCCTGGCTGACTGTAAGAATTGTTGCTTTAAACATGTGAACATGGAAGTCAGCACTTTTTGGAAGGCAGAACAGCTCCTTTGAGGAAGGAATATGTTGCTCTCTCTCTGGTTGTTCCACAAGTAAATCTGTATCTGCTCTTTCACTTCACAACAACAGAAAGTTCTCAGGGGAAAGAGACGATGGAAACCTGCTGAAACCAAACTTCAGAAAAATGACATTCTCACTGAGGGAAAGAATGTTTTCATGGGATTGGGAAGCAATACACACATGTTGGGGACATAACAGTTCTTTATTTGCCTATAATGCAGCTATAGAGGATAAATGTGTTTAATATAATACTTTGCACAGACTTTCCCTCTCTAACATGATGCAGCTTTGACAGAGCAAATAGATTCGAGTTTCATTCAGTACAAGACTTTAAAATGCCACCGTCATGGACTGTCCTGTCAAAGTACTGTACATCTGCAGTATGAGAAAGAATGGCAGTCATCCACACTATAAATACTTGATAGGTTCTGAGTCAAAGCTAAACTACTGTTGCTCCTTGTTTTTGACCAGGTTTTGGGCTAACTCCAGCAGCAGAGGATATCTGAACGTCCTCTCCCTCCACGACTCTGGGATTCCCTGGAGACCGGTCTGAAAACACATTGAGATGACAGCTGAAAGCTTCGCAGGAGATTTCACAGATCAGCTCAAATACAGCACACAGCACAACTGTTACACATATGATTTAACATAACAAAATCAAAACATTCCCCTCACATTAAAATGTTTTCCAGTGGATGCTTTTTAAAAGCAGAATCAAGTATAACCTTCTTTCCTGCTCTCATTGATTTCCACTGGTGAGTAATGACTGGTTTCTACGACTACAGTACCTGCGCCCCAAAGCAGGCTCCTATGAAGGAGGCTCGGCTGGCGGTGCATCCCCCGCAGCGCATGGTGTCTCTGACGGCTTCATCCAGCTGGTTCAGTGTCAGGACTCCATGAAGCGCTCCCTGGAACGCACCGGGCAAAGCTGGACACAGTCCCAGGTTTAACAGCAGGTTGAGACATGACAAAGACATGAGACATACAGAAACAGATACGATCTGTTAACGTGTTGTTATGAAATATTTATGTTCTTCCTGTCCATTAGAAACACCATGCTTTGCTTGTCTCTTTCCATGTACAGTGGGCATGTGAACAGATCTGGTGAGCAGACCTCTTCATGTACATTAAGTATCTGAACCTTTCAGCCCTGTAAAACCTGAGGCACTCATTTCAGCAGGAGGGGGAAAACCAAGAGGAAAGAGGAGGGGGACCATTAGTCAGGAGATCAAAGGCCAGAGGACCAGCTAACTGACAGGAAGGCCACGCAGGCCACCCCGAGTCAACAGACCTGGATCCTGCTGCTGCCACCTGCCTTACCTCATGTGTTTGTGAACACAGCAGGTATGAGCTGCTGGGACGTCTTGGCTCGGTTCTCCTTCACCTGGTGGATATGTGCTGCAGAAGAGACGCAGGGAGAGAAATAAAACACTAAAACACTCAAGCTCATTGTGGCTGTGGATACCTACTGTCAAAACATACACTAAATATCTTTTACATCTTTGCTATAACATTATATTTTGATTTTCAACTGTAATTTCTTATATGATGATCATGTTCTTGCACGTACGACTTTGTGTTTCTTACAGTTTTGCCCACATTTCCCAGAAGACCTGCTGGTTTCTATGTGTGCTGTGTTGTGCCTATTTCTCCCTCAGCTTGTTTTAGGAAAGAATGAGAGAAGAATAAAAATAGAGAAATAGAATAGTTCCTGCTTTACACTGCAAACCCTTCTCTTTATACAGCAGAGTTCACACAAAATCCATCCTGATGGAATAAACAGTAAAACACAGCATATGTATACAGGCTAGCAGCAGCTCACAGAAATTTTACTTTAATAAAAAGTTTGACATTTAATTTTCTTACTGAGAGTCAGATGAGAAGATGGAAATAACTCTCAGGTTTGTATGTTACATGTAGAGCAAAAGTTGAGCTGTAAAAAACTTTTAGGTTTAAAGGTTCTGGTTTTCAAAGCTAAGATCAGTTATAAAATATTGATTACAGCAGCTTTAAAGACTGATGTAGTTGTACCAATAACAGCCCGGTCCAGGTCCTGAGGGTTCTGCCTCTTCGGGTCATTCAACTGAGCCAGAACTGCATCCAGAGCGTTTGGATCTGGACCATTCAAAATGAATTGCTCCAGAAACCTACACAGTTACACAGAGGTTAAACATCTACCTCCCTGCACTCCCTTCTACTGGGTCAGAAGTTTGTGTTAAGAGGCCTCACTGGTTGCACAGATTCACAGCTGTCACTCTCACCTTGCTGCAGCCAGAGTCACAGCCACACACATGTCATTGTTCTGTGTGACCCGTACGGCTTTTTCCACTTTCTCCAGCATCTCTGGCTGTCCAGCGAACATGGCCACAACTGGAGCCAACTTAGTGACGCCGTCCATCTGACAGTCCACTTCACTTCCTCAAAACACACACACACACATGCACAGATTACAACTACACACAAATGTCAGCCTCCAGAGGTCTTTAGATGATTAAAAAAATGTTTTATGTTTTTACGTCTTAAAAATAAAAGAATCATGAGTCAGTGACACATCTCCTTTGGTCCACAGCTATATGCAGATACATGACAGCCCTGATGCATCGTCTCTGCTACATAATGTCCACTCACAGAGCTGTCCACACACATACTTGCAGACACATGGTGCATATTCATGTGCAATACATGCCAACTGCAAGCATGAAAATATAACTCAATACAAAGAAATAAATAACAAAACAAAAGAAACATTCCGTTAAGTGTGAAAGAAAACTATTTTTCAATAAAACTAATACTTCCAGTCGACCCACCCTCACTGCTGCCCCATACCACCCTACACAAACATAGGTTTGGCAGTGTTCAAAGGGATATTGGTGCACATTTAAGTCTTACAGCCTGTAGTGGTTTTCTTCTTTCACTGTGTACCACACAGCTCCTAATGCTGTTAAACCAAACTACAAGGGCACAGATAATAAAAGATCATAAAATATCATAATAGACTAAATTTAATGCAGGAGGTAACATAGAAAATAATAAGATCTAATCATGGAAGTGCACTCCTCTTAATGACTGAGCCTCACAATCAGATGCAATGACATGACAGATGTGTTTACAGTTTCCATGGGTGGTTAAGTGTAGAGAGGAGAAAATATCAGGACTGTTTTTCTTTAGTATGATGTGTGATATTTACCAGTTTCCTCTTTACCAGCATCCACATTTCTGATGAAAGCTTTCAGGCTGCCGTTTCTCCACGGACCATCAATGGGGAGGACGGCTTTGGGCCCTGACAGATGAAACAAACAGCTGTTTTATATAGATACATGAATATTCACTGACACAACACAGTTTCATCCTTATTGACAGATGACACCTAAGTGAGTATGATCAGAGAGGAAACATTTCCCTGGACTTTGTGTTGATGCAGTGTTAGTTTCTGTAGGTGGAGTTCTTTTATTTGTCTATCACACTGCCCATGATGATGACATAAAGACATAAAGCCATGTGCCCTTTACTGTACCCAAAGGTGCTCTGTGTTGTTCTGGTGATTTACAGCAGCTTTGCATTTCTATGATATCCTGACTGTAAAAAAATATCTAGAGCAGTGGTCACCGGCGAGGACAGGGAAGTCTGACTGTGTGGAATATTTTCATGGAGAGGGAATTTCCCCTCAGCAGACAGGAAAGTCATTCTGCTTCAGACACTAACAGAAACACTCATATCATTTTAGGATTAATAGCTGATCATTAACACATCTGGACAGTACCTCCTTTCTTCCTGTACGGATCATTGAGAGGCAGGTCGTACACTGTTCCTGGGCCAAAGAACGTGTAGAAGCGTTTGGATAAGTCGTCCACATTCACATCTGCCAACACATCATATATTGATTGCATAGGAAACAGTCACTGTACATTTATAACTGGAGGAACTACAAATGTAGCTTTCCTTATAATAAGGACGACCTCTGTTTGTTAATCCATCGGCTGCCCCCTCCACATCTCCAATCATATTTCTCCATATACTCCACATCATGTCCTTTACACTTTCTTCACACTGGTTTCTGAACTATCCCTAGACTCAGTAAAAATCCTTTGAGGGTAGAGTCTTTGTTCACTGACAAACCCCCCCCCCCCCAGCTGTTTCCTCCTGCTTCTGGTCTTTATGCAAAGCTAATTAATTAACTCTAGCTTTATATTTACCACAGACATGAGTCTCATCTATCGCTTAGCAACACAGCTGTATTATTCCTTTAAAAGAGAAGCTGAAGACTTCAGGAAACTGCACCTGCTGCAAACAAATAAGACCAAGACCACCAGCATTACATTTTGCAAAAAGATTTCTTTACAGGAAGTAGAGGACAGGAAGAGGTTTGTGGTCCTCCAGGGCAAAAAAAGCAACATCTGTCTGAGGGTTTGTTCAGGTGAGAAATGACAATACAACACAAGAAAGGTAGATGGAAAAGTCTCCACCAAAGTGTTTACAAGTGTCAGTCAGACACAGAGTCAGAGTTTAGATTTTAAGGAAAATCAGTAATGATGTAAAATGTTGCATCTCGTTAACATGGATAATGATAAACTCTGTGTGTCCATCACTCCCAGGCTCTGAGAGTGTCATGTTAACTGTAACACCATCTGTGTGGGTGGATGTCAGTACCTCCACACTGACTAAGTGACTCCAGCAGGACATAGGCCTGGTCTCCGTAGCAGGTATGCTCGCCTGTTGTCCTGCGGTAGAAAGGATTCGCTGACTGAGGCCTGAACTCTGGACATGGCTCCAGATCAGAGAGAACCTCTTTGAGCCTGTCGGGGTTGTAGATCCAGTGCATGGGCTGAGCTAAATGTATACACACACACACACACACACACACACACACACACACGAAAGAGAGTGAAAAATACTGTACATACAGTCGATAGATGGAAATATGGACAGATGTGTTTTACATGTTAGAGAAACAAGAATCACATGTTCAACATTGAGAACTAATATTTGGGAAAACTGCTAATTTCTGTGGTATGTTAAGAATGAAATGTGGTTGTTAAAATAAACCTTATTCATGGTTTATTAATGTTTTTTCAGAGCAGCCGTGGCAGAAACACTGTGTGTAAGTCAACATGACTTGTGTAATTGGAGGCACCACCCCTGTACTTTATCAGTGTGTACAGATGTTGCTTATGGATGATGCTATTGATAATGTTTCTGTGCAACACTGAAAAAAACAATGACACACTGTTTAAAATGTCACATTGTGTAACAGCTAATGATCATCAGTGACCTTATAAAGATTTTCAGTCACAAATTATGGAATTGTACGGAGCCCCGGAGTGGTCACCTCATATTTTTTTTTCAAAATGTGCGCACAAAATTCATTCCCACGTTTTACTTAATTTGTGTGCCCAAGATAAGTGTATATATAGGGAGCCATGACAACAGACTGGCTTTCTCTCCGAAGCATGAAGTGCCCTGCACGTAGGTTACTTCAGCTATCAGTGTGGCCTGCAGCAGCTCAGCGGTAGACGCACAGCTGAACACTGTGAACAGATTATGGAGTTAACTGTATTGGGTTTTGAACTGCTGGAGCTTTTTAACATTAAAAACTATAGTGTCCCAACTGTATTGGACTCTCCTTCACCTCCTTATGCTGAAGAATACGGACTGAAGAGCTGGTGCGACGGGCGTATACCGGGCCTTACATTGAACAGCGCAGAGTGCTGACTGGCTCCTTAGTGTCAGGTGAAGGGGAGCCTGGTGCAGTTGTGACAGTAGTTAAATAATCTTAGAAAGCTGCATGCGAACTGATACATTCACTTAATGAATGACTTATTAATGTAAGTTACTACGTAGGCTATTTAAGTGCTCTAACTAATGTTGTCTTGCTAGCTAATAATCCACTTAACACTGATATTTGAAGTAGTTGCAGTGCACTTTATGTTGTCTGTTGCCATGGCTGTCTGAATATACACTTGTGCGTACGTTTTGCTATTTTTATTTTCACGTGACCACTCCGGGGCTCCGTAGAATTGAATACATATGACAGGTAAAATCAAACAATGACATACAAACATCATTTCCTGGGATGTGTGAGCTGAATGAGGCAGGTTTGGTTTGTAGTAAAACTCCCTTTGTTGTAATGAACTCAGTTTCAGTTTATCTTACCTGCTGCATCTGCCACTGCTGCCCCGATAATGGCCCCGATGGCTCTGTCTGATACACTCAGGGCCATCTGCTCCAAACACACACAGACACACGGTATAAACTACTGTTCCACAATTCTAACATAACCTTTAAAAAACAGTGTTGGCACAATATAACTGCTGTACTAACAGCTCGTTAACATTGTTGTAATGTTGGTCTAATTGCAACTATCAACATGAATACTATTTTCATTGTTTAAAGTCATGATTGAAGTCATTATATTTTCTAGTTAAAGTCTCACTTATATTATTTAGTTTCAGCCGCAAAAGTTTGGCAACACAGAATTTATTCAATTACATGACATCTGGTACAAAGATTAGAAGATTATTCTGCCCTCAGAGAGGGAACATGTGTTTATTATTTCATAATCATTAAGATACATGTATTCATATTCTATCATTCTATCATTAGATACCTTGAAAGTCCTTGAGGTCCTTAAATGCTAATTTCTCCTCAGCTCAGGGCTTTGTCTTCACCTTGTAACTTTCACTTGAAATGTTGTATAAAGTCGTCTCTGTGTCAGTTTTCTTACAGGGGGTGGGCACCATCAGCACAGTGATAAGCACACACCACCCAGCGCACTGGGGGGAGGCTAAGGGGGAGGTAAGGTGGAGGGTAGAGCACTGGAGCACAGTGGTGAGATATGAAGCATCAGTGGTAAACAGAGAGGAGGTTTAGTGCAGATGAGGTGATAGTTTGTTTGTCAGGCGCTCTATAACCCTGCTCCCCATGTACGTTACGTCTACAGCCATGCTAGCTGCTCTGTGCGACTGTATCAGGCACAGTGCTTTGAGATAAATGCTAATGTTAGCATGCTAAAATACTGATGTTTAGCAGGTTTAATGTTTACTGTGTTCACTATCTTCACTTAGCATGTTAAGATTTGCTAATTAGCATTAATCCAGCTGATGATGGGGATGTCATTAGCACTGAATACATATGAACGAAAAGTCTAGATGAAAAGTCAGAGGATCACCAATTCATTAGAATGCAGAGGATAATAATGACGACATTCAGAACCATTAATGCCACAGAGGTGAAGTCAGGGAAAATTATTTGGATTCATCACCTGGGACCATGAATGACCAATTTTCAGTTCCATATCTATCCCTGTCCCCTCAAAATCTTTATAGGCAACTAACAAATACAGTTTGTAAAAAATCTTATTGCTACCGGATTTTGTTTTTCTGTTAAATGTTTACAGACAATGTGTTTGTTTTCTACCAAAATATCTCATCTCTCACCTCAGTCTCCACCTGTAGTGACTCCAGCTTTAAGAAACAGTGTTCTGGTTCTGTTCAGACTCTCATAGCTCCTGATTCAGGTTCTGGGAAAGATCCTGGTCTAGTTTAAAAAGTTCATATTAACTCAGACACAACCTGTTTATTTACACTGAACCTAAACCACCATCTTTCCCTGAGCCTGAACCATAGAGCTTTAGTCTGAACCACAGACAGGACTCTGGATGTGGACCTGGTCTCTGAATGTGAACCTCTGTCTTCATTTTTCAGTGAATTTGCACTTATCTCTCCTCCAGAGGGCAGATGACTATAGGTCCAGAAATCTCTGGGTAATTTTGATTCATCATGCTCTCTCTGTATACCTTACACTCCACTGCCTCCATCCGGACGGTTCCCCAGCTGATCCCCTCCACTGATCCAGCTCTGATGAAACCCTGCAGGGCCTGGCCAGGCTCCACTTATCCCAGGCCTCTCATGGGTATCCCAGGCCATTGATTTCTCTTCTGGCCTCCTAAACCAGCAACATCGAGGGCTAAGGGTAGGGTCAGGCAATCAATAGCAGTTAGAAAACAATGAACAAAAGCTGCTACAGTCATCTTCAGTGTTACCTCTGGGTCGTGGATTTTAATCTGGGAGAAGACTGAAGGTATTTACTGTAACTGCACAAAGTCCTGCTCAAGACAATGTATTTAAAGAAATGTTACATCAGTAGAAGGAAATGAGTTGGATTTAAGAGAAGAAGTATTATTTACCTAAAGGTAGAAATACATGAGAGTCTCTTAATGAAAAAACATGACATTAAAATGAATGCAAATACATAAAGTCAAGTGGAGCTGAGCTGAGAGATAATTCTTCATAAGGAGAATCTGCAGGAAACAGAGTGCGTTTTGTTTCTGTGGCAGCGAGGTAACATGCCCTTCACAGAGAGGATAAAAGAGCTGCACAAATAGATCAGCCACTGTCACTAGATCAAGTGACACAACGAGCAGAGAGAAGCTCTGTAAATTACAGCCTGGCACAACAGCACAAAGATATTGACGGAGTGCAGACAATGTGGCAGTGCCCGGGAGGTGGGGGGGCTGCTGAGCTCTGGATGCTTTGATCATGTGGCAGGACAGTGGGGGTGGGGGTGGGGTGGGGACTCTGTTACTTGATGCCAAAACTTGCAAAGTAGCAATGTGTAACAAGGAGGACATGTATGATGACCTGCTCACAGAGCTGTGGTCTTCTTCTGCACTCAAACATTTAGAGCTGATACCAAGCAAATCAAAGAGCTAATTATCAGCTATTCTGGGTGCAGGAGAGTTTGGTTGTGTAGTTTAGGGCTGATTTTCAGATTCAGGCTCTGGAGATGCTAGTGTCGCCCTTTGTTCCATCATTTTGATAAAGACTGAAATAACTCATAACTGTGACCAGGAGAAGAAGATTCAATTGTATCACATGAAAGAGATACAGAAAAGACAAGGTTCCTGAGGGTGAGGACAATTATATTTATTAAATATACTGAGAAAATATTTCTAAAAAACAAGGTGTAAAAGGAGGAAGAGCTATAGACAAAAACTATAAGAGGGACACACTGTGTGAAGTAAGGGCTCCCAGTCAGACGGGAGCGTCGCTGTCTACCAAGCTGGGAAAATTTAGGGGAAACCCACTGTAGACAAATGCAAAAGGGTGGTGAAACACACACACACACACATATGAAACTAAAGATAAAGCGAAAAGTGCAAACACAGCAAACAACACTCAGTCATGCAGTAGAAGGAGTTGTTACTCAGGGTACCAGGCCCCAGCTGGAGCAATACCCCGACCCCCTGTCCTGGCTCAAATTTTGGCCCAGAACACAGAGGAAAGCATCAGGCTAGGCAGATGGAAACTAAAAGCACCTTTATTACTATTTAAAAAGTCTCTTGAAAACTAGCACTGAAATTAAATATTAAATGTTATATTAAGAAGCTGCTTAGAGGAGATGGATTACTGTTCTGTAACGAGCTTTTTTATCTGTCATGACTTTCAGTGCAAACCAAAATTCTACTACATGTATGTGATCAGTCCCAACCTTTCTTTATCTTTAAATAGCAGTTGTTACTCTATGTGCATTACATTCATATTTGTTATGCTATGTTCTTCTCTCGCTATTCTCTACCCCCTCTCCCCCTCTCTCTCTCCTTCTTAACCCAACCAGTCGAGGCAGATGGCCGCCCACCCTGAGTCCGGTTCTGCTCGAGGTTTCTGCCTCTTAAAAGGAAGTTTTTCCTCTCCACTGTCGCCTAGTGCTTGCTCATGGTGGGATTTGTTGGGTCTCTCTCTGTAAATACCTATTTTAAAGAGTATGGTCTAGACCTGCTCTATATGAAAAGTGCCATGAGATGACTTTTGTTGTGATTCGGCGCTATATAAATAAAATTGAATTGAATTGAATTGAACTGAATTTGAAGCTAGTGAAGCACATAAATGGAAGTAGGACAAAGTCAGTTTTTATAGGACTAAACAGGGGCTCACATAAATCTTAATCTTCTATTCAGAATCATTTCAATTCATTTTATGATTTAGTTGAACACACTTGGTTATGATGTATTCTGGCATTTAAATCTTTTGCCCTCTTTCTCAGTTGTTCTGATTTTTGCTCATCTTCTTATTTGATGGTTGAAGCACTTTAATATTGTGGCAGTGAAAAAAAAAACCTGGCAGTGAGATCACATCTGCCATATGTGCTCAGACATTATCGTGCTGTTTCTTGGACACTCACATGGTTTGTCGTTACCTTCCAATGTTGGGTGTGTTCCAGGTGAAATAACCCAGAAATAGTCTAATCATTCATCTGTGTGTTGGTGGAAAACTGAAGGTAATAACAACATGTTCTGCTGCAATAGTGCTACAAAAACATCACACACTCCTCCGATTTTGAGTTACGGCAGTATTTCTGTTTCCCAACAGTCTGACTGCCATCAACAACTGAACAGGTCATTTATATTTTGTGTGATAATGGCTCCAGCACTGAAAAACTATGTGTGTGTGCGTGTGTTTGTGTGTGTTTCCCCTCGGCCTCTGCACAGTATTAATCAGAGGAATGTTGATAATTGCCTGGCTGTGTGGCTGTCCTTCCAGTTTGAGAGAGGAGGCTGAAACAGGAGATGGGTGCTGAGAGGAACGCCAGCATCCAGCCACTCGCCACCTTTCCTGACATCTGTGCTATGCCAGCCATGGCACCCAGTGAGCAGCCAGTGGAAGACAAAGCTGGATGCTCACACGTGAAACCACACAAACTCCCTCTATTCTTTGTCAGTCTTCATCAGTATACAATATGGACAAACAAAAGAGAGTCATCGTTTCTACTCCTCTGATATCCATTCAAAGCTCCCGCACAAATATGAAGAGGAGCAGTGGAGTTGAAGAGCTGAGATGCAGAGAGTGAGAGTTATTTACATCTGCAAATGCTGAAGACTAATCTTCACTGTACTGTTTGTACGGGATTGTGCTCTCTCTCTGTATGTAAATGCTCTGTGTGATTCATCCACATACATTCTTTATATAGAGACATTTTTTTCTCTGAGGTTCCTTCCTCTGCAAATCTTAAAGCCTGTGGATCTTATTTCCATCTATAAAACCACATTAATCTGGAGGGTGTGTAGCTCTTCTTCCTCTCTCCATCATCCCTGCACATTCATACAGCTTCATATAGATCTGTTAATGTGATCAGCGGCACATTTCTGCTCACCCTGCACCATATGGAGAGTTATATTAATTTTTCAGAAAATAGATTTGTCATATATATATATACAGTCCTGTCATGTAATGCACTCATTTAGCAGTGTTCTACTTTTCTTGTTCTGTTTCTTACTTTTCTTCATGTCTGTCTGTGATCTTCCTCTTCTTCTGCTTAAGTCACTGATTTACATGTTTATATACTTATCTGTACTCCACAGTCTTTATTGCTTTTTGTTCAGGAACCAATAAAAAACAGTATCAGTCTAAAGTTCTCGCTGTACTTCTCCTGCTTTCACTTTGCAGCTCCACTGGACCAGTTGGAGCTTAATCATCTTGCTCAAGAGCAACTCGACAGTGACTGAGGAAACCGTTCTACTTTTTCACTGCCAAGTTGTGGCAGTCAGTCTGTGATTTTGGGCACAAACTAAAAGGCGACATAAGAAACTGGCACCTGGTAAAGATGAAGCACAGGCGGCCTGCTCACGCTGTAACACCCCAGATTCTTTCCATTCCCATTCCACATTTGATTTGATGCTTATTAAGTTTTAGCAGAGAAGAAGTAAGAAGACAGTTTCCTCATTTCACCTACACAGAAGTGTAGGTGAAATGATAACTGATAAACCTGGTGTCAGTCAGACCATATAGTGTCTGCTCTCAGTCAAACGATAAGCAGGTTTATACTTTTACATGATGACTGTATTAGAAATGTCCTCTTCCCTCTTTTTCAACAAAGTATATTTCATCATACATTTGTCTCTGCAGAGGAGGAGGAGTAGGAGGCAGCCACGAGGGACTAATTATGTGGTCTTAAATTTCTGAATACTGAATGTACATAGGTGAGTGTTAAAATATGCAAACACTCTGACACTGAGTCATAATGAGACGTAATGTCATCATGTAGATTTACTGAAAAATGTCTAGAAATGTAATTTAAACTGGTCTCCTGAAGAAATGCCATGTATCCAACATCCTTTTTAAAAAATACAGAATGAGGAAGCACAGAGCTGTCAAAGTAATTAGACAGTCTACCTCAAACCCAACAAACACAGATGACATTTAAATAAAGAGGCAAATCAGAAGAAGAGTAGGATCCCATTCTGTGACATTCAGTCGATTTTAAAACCTGCTCCGTTAAATCCTCCTGCACCAAAACCTCTCCAGTATCGAACACCTTCAACATATTCAGCAGAAGCTGATAACACACATCTGCTTTTTACAACATTTCCTCCCCAAACTAATGACTGACTCATGCAAATGAAAGGTTAGAACACCCATGATGCATCACTGAGCAAGAGCATGCAGCCATTAATGAATATATAAATAAATTTCATTAACAAATTACAAAATAAAGGCATCACATCACCTGTAATGTACTGATACTGTAGATACTTAATGCGGGACATTATCCACTGTTAATAGTTATACTTTATAGACTAATTTGGGTTTATAGTAGAGTCATAACTACAGCTAACTGAAGTGCAGTCACATTCAGTGGACAGTGAAATATAATGGTGCTTTGATGAAGAACAGTAAGTCTGTTTATATTAGTTTGGTTAATTATTAATTGACAAGTTTTATCACTGACCTCAGGTTAGTGCAGAGATGAACCTGGGCTTCACACATGATAAAACTGGCTGTAATAATACTAATAATAATACTAATACGAATAATAATAATAATTCATAATAGTTAATTAGTATAATCAAAATAAATTAATGTATTTTTTCACCACAGTCCCTGTTGTGTTCTGTAGTGATAAGTATTGACTCAGTGAGGCTGTATCTGTGCATTTCTTTTACTGCAGCTCGCAGCCAGCCTATGGGTGGCAGGCGGAAGAGGTGAAGAACGAGGCGAGGGGGAGGGAAGAGAGACATAGACCGAGATGGAGAGAGAGAGAGAGCGAGAGAGAGAGAGAGAGAGAGAGAGAGAGTGCAGGGTGCGCTCCATCCACAGCCTCAGTACACCGGACTGTCATCCTTGGAGCGGCCGCCTGCATCTCCACCAGCTCTCTGCTGCTTCTCCTCGGGTTTTACAGTCAGCGGATGTAACATGGAGCCGATTTGAGACGCACAGTCGAGTCTCAGCACTTTGTCTTACTACAACAAAAACAAAAAAACTCAACTAATTCTCTCAGAACTCGTCCCGCTGAAGTCAGAATAATGATGGAGTACTGGAGGCAATGCGCGCTGTGGTTAATAAATTGCAAGGTGCTCCCGGCGAACCACCGGGTTACATGGGAGTCTGCTCAGGTATTTGACTTGGCCCAGACCCTCCGGGATGGGGTCCTCCTGTGCCATCTGCTCAACAACCTGAGACCCCAGTCCATCAACCTGAAGGAGATCAACCTCAGACCGCAAATGTCACAGGTAAGAGACGAATGTACACATCCCAAATGTCTGTTCTTCGCTTCGTTGCCAAACTACAACTTAGCCCCGATAGAGAAAGCGCAACCAGACCACGGCAGAATTATTCGAGTTTAAAGTTTTCTTGGGTCTCGGCAAAAGTACATTTACAGTAGGAAATCACTGAATCTAATTGTGAATGAGAATACTTATATATAAAATTCGGCATAATATGTTCCTCAAATTAGCCCCCAGTTTCAGGAAAATTTTTAACTTTTTAAAATCTTGGTTACACCGCTCGCTACCGCCCCCACCGTGTATTCCGGTGGCGAAAAACCGTATAAATGATAAGTCAACAATGATAGTAGCTGGAATTTTATTCACTTCATTTAGTCCATGGTTGTCTGAGGAATATATGCCGAACAAAAAAGGTGATTATTACAAATATGGTGGCTCATTGTTAGTGTTTTTTGACGAACGTAGTTTGACAGTGAGTTAAGGAAACTTTAAACTGCCAAAGAATTAGACGGAGTTTGGTGCCTATCGAACTAGACCAACTGGATGCTGTATCAAAGTTATATTGTGAGCAAAAATGACAAAAACTTGCTCTAATTCTTTCTCTTCACTTTGTAGAATCAGCCGCATATAACATGTATTCAGAGACAAGGTTGGTCAACACTGAACCATTATGTTCTCAGGGCTCCTCAATCTGCCCTCTATAGGTGATGTAGACACACTATGGATGGTGAGGTGACAATAAGGTTTTGTTATGGGCAGAGAAGTGAATGTATCCCACAGGGCTGACAACACGTGTAAAAAATATGATGTTTTATTATTGATAATCCAAGCAAATAAGGTGGGTGATGTGTTTGGTTCGTGCATGATAGATAGATAGATAGATAGATAGAGAGATAGACGGATGGACAGACGGACAGAGAGCTGTGGCCACGTGTCTCCTGTTTATCAGATACCATCTGCTTCAGTAACAGGACAGCCGGAGCTCGGACCAGATTAATATTCTCCTTCATAACAGTGAATCTGGGCTTCTGGCTCGGTGACAATACACAGTGAGGTAGACACTCACCTACTGGGCCTGCAGACCTGCTGTACATTAATTAGAGCTGCACTTCCTACACATACACACAGACTGCATCTAGTCATTCATCCTAATGCACTCATCTCATTCAAAATAGGTGACTAATAGATATCATATGTTTTGGCTGGTACAAATTTATGGAGGCAGGGCTTGAGGGGCCAGGCTTGTTTCAGGCATGTAATTGAACGCATAAACACACACACACACAGACTGCATTCAGTCATTCATCCTAATGCACTCATCTCATCCAAACAGGTGACTATCAGATATCATATGTTTTGCTGCACAACTTATGGAGGCAGGCTGAGGGGGGCTCAGGCTTGTTTCCTGGAAAAAACACTCTAAACTCAATGTCACAGTGACACGGGTCAATATGATATGATGCTGTTACCACTCTGTCACAGTGGAATTGGATTATGTGCTGTTTGACTGGAGCACACAGGTCAAGTGGACAATTTAAAAAAGCACACAGGACTTTAATGTCGTCAGTGGAAGTGGAAATCATCTGTGTAAGGATCTGTTTACTCGCAGATCTCAGAGAAAACTAGATTGGGGCTGTAAGAGGAGCTGATTGGTCCATTTACTGTTAAGAGTTATGCTCGAACCAATACAATTACAAACATCAGTAGCTGAGTGTTTGCTGTCAGCCATGACATAATGACATACAATGGAACTGCCATGTGTAGAAGGGTGGTGAACCTAACGTACGCTCAGTGCCTGGCCTGGCTTAGACGGGGTTATTTATAGGCAGAGTTTGTTTTATGCATGGCTGCATGACTTACTCACACTGAGCCAGTGATAAAACTACAGTCAGAGGCAAATCAGCATTAGTAGTAGGCTGAGGCTCAGTACTGTATATTTACAGTGTGCATGTGAGCATTTGTTGTACACAAGCATTTTACTGCTATTGGGTTCACTACAGTGTTTTTCAACTGCATTTCCCATGGGTCCATCTGTCTATTAGATAGTATGTCCAGTGGGAAATATTTTTCTGATAAGGGTTGAGGTTTTTAGGTGGGTTCTCATTTCTTTGCCTGTTCAACCATGGTGGTTAAACGGTTCATCAAAACCAGCTTCGTCTTTTTTAACGCAAAAAAACGTGAAGTACATCACTTCCTGTTCACCAAAGGATTTTTACCAGGAAAAACCTGCTAGATTCTGCTCATAACAGCAGTTAGGAATCTGCCCATAGCTTGAGTCTCAGGTGTGATGAATGGTGTTAAAATGTACACACAATAATTCTGTGAAGATTTACCACAGCACGTCATATGTGTGTCAGTGGATCAGGGCTTGTGTCTTCCCCTTTCACACACATTCACACCACGTGATGTTGATAGCACCTCCCTCCACAGGCACACCACTACTCAATGTCAGAACCCCCCAGCAACTTTCCTCCCTCTGTTTCCCCCAAAGTTACATTTACATAACTGAGGGTGGAGTTGTTCCCCCCTCCCTGCATAATTCATGAGGGCCGTGGCAGATACTTTATTATTGGCCAGTGTTAACACATGGGACACTGCCATGGCCTCACCCACGGGACCCATGAAATGGAAAGACAAAGGCAGCGAGGGGACAGGGCTACAAAGAGCCCGTCTTGCCTCCACCGAGGCATCTCTGAGGACAAAAAGGGCCCTGAAGGGTTCGTTCGCGGTGCTGCGGTTAGCGTAATTAAAGCACAATGCATCAGCAGCTCTGGAGGGTTCACATGTGTGATGTTAGCATCAGGGTTGGCTGTTTATCACTCTGCAGCAATAACTGTGTGTGAGATTTGTGAGTCAGTTTAGAAATTGACTTGAAAAGGCAACGAAGGGGATGGAAACACAGATTATGTGATGAAGTAGCTGGGATAAGTCTATTTACTGGTGAAATAAGTTGATCTGTTTCTGTCTGGTGAAAAATGAAGAATGATGAGAGTGCAATGAGCAAATATTTGATGACTGGACAGCCCATGTTTACTCTGTGCATGCATGCATGAAACTGTGATGTTTACAATCTTTATGATGAAGAGTTCAAAGTTCTAGTAACGGGTTTAAGATGAGTATAAAGCAAAATATTTACCCTCTTTGATCATTGTTTTACAGGGCTGTAATGAACCATTTACAGAGTCTAGACACATCTCAACCACAGCAACTGCTGCATTTTGCTTTTCTACCAGAGAAAAAGCCACATAATCAGTGGTTGTTTTTGTCCCGCTCTCTGGAAATCAGGGCTTTAGCATGAAGAGGACTGCTTGTCAAACATGAAACATGCACACTTTCCATCCGCCTTTTCCTTGAAACATTTGGGTTGGTGTTGTGCTGAATCTCAGTTTTGACTGAGACAACTACACATATCTTTCAAACACTGCTTGTAGGAGTATTTACCTTCTTGAATGGGCATTTTTTTCTGTCTGACGCTGCTAGTAAACGGGAGTGCTAAAAACAAACCAGCTAGCAGACAAGCAGAGTGTGAGAGAATGACTAGTGCAGCCACTGATGCATCCATGTAAAACACACATACAGCTGCGTGCATACGTAAACATGAGCTTGTGTTGGGGTCAGTTTTATTACAAATGGATTGAAATAATAGGCCAGGATTATGAGCTGCAGATTCAGAATGAGAACAGCAGCTGAAACCTTCTCTCACAGACCAGACCTCTCGACATGCACAGGAAATCAGGAAATGGAATAGAGGAAGGAAGTGAAACTGAACATGCGCTTGATCAAGCTCAGACCAAAGCACAGAGATGTCAGACACAATGAAGAGAAAAGCCGCCTCTCTCTTCACTCAGAAAAAAACCCTACTTTGCTCTTGACAGAGTCGGTTTTTAAGACTTCAAGGCCCTTTCTTCATTTTTGGAAAGTGAAAGTGAGAGAAAGACAGAGCATGAGTAAGAGTCAGGTCTAATTTTAACAAGCGTCAAATGGCAGAGAGTGGTTCACAGAGCAACAGAGTACATCAATACACAGAGAAACCAGAGAGAAAACACTTCAGAAATTTCACACTGACTCTAGACCGACACAGAGCTGCCATGAAGACTTCATTAAGTCAGCTACGACTCAATCATCTGTTTATTTTAATGCAGGATACTGAAACGTACAGTACACAGACATCCACTGCTCATACATGTGATTGATTTATTATGCTGGAGCAGATGTGAGCCATGTGTTGCCATGTGAGAAGACAGCTCCTGTCATAAACTCTCTCTACTTTTTATTATTTAGATTCTGTACAATAAATGATGTCACTAATGGATGGAGGACGTTTCTTTATGACGCAGATTCACAGGTTTATAGCAGGTGTGTCAAAATGATCTGAATCTGACTCTCAGAGACCTCAGCAGGCGTATTACATCTGTACATATAGTAGACTTAGGTATGTATATTTTATCAAGCTGAGACTAAAGTTGTGTGATGTGAGACAGTGAAGAGAAAAGCTGGTTTCACACAGTGAACTCTCCAAACAGCAGGCTTCAAAGACTCCGCTCCTCACTCGCAAAGACAAAAGTTAGAAAGAGATAGTGTGGGAGAATGAGACAGACTGAGAGTCCTTATTCTGCAGAAGCCAAAGGCAAATCAAGACATTTCCTCTCTCAGTCACACAGTCTCAGGCAGCAGGAGTTAAACAGACAAATAAAATAAGACATCTAAAATATGACCATGTAAGATGTTTCTTTAATTTTACAGGTTTGGGTTCAGATGATTATTAAAGTGGAATTTACGCAGTGACTGAGGTGTAAAGTACCTGATAATAAACCAGAAGAAGGTCAAAGATAAATGAGGTGTAACCATGTAATGTAAAGTCATGTGGTGATGTGTGCATTAGTGTTAGTGTGTGTGTGTGTGTGTGTGTGTGTGTGTGTGTATCTGTGCGTGCGCACACACTCTCTTCTTCCTCCTTCATCCATATTCACTCTGGATATGGAAACTTAACACTCTGCTGGACTTCCAGGTGTAAATCAGTAACAAGCATCACCTCAGTCCAGAAAACCAGGTTTATTAGACACTATATTAGAAATAAAGTTCACATTCAAACAAACGTATAGAACCACTGCCATCACATTTATTTGACATTTTCAGGCTATTTTTTATGTGATTTTTATAAGGGACCAAATCATTGTTTTACAAGTCTGTGGTTTGTAATCAAGTGATTCTAATTAATATGTGAAATATTCTTTTATGTGGAGTTGACAAACCAATCTGACTCTCATGCAGCAGAAACTTGTCCGTAAAATTTTCAGTGCATGTGACGTTCATAAAAGCAGAATTTGCATTGGAGCTTGATTTTACTGCTGTTTCCCCTTTTTTTTGGCGTCCATTGTTTTTTGTAGAAAATTTTCCTCCTGGGTTGTTTCTGCGGAAACAATAAGGCACAAAGAATTATGGGTCAGATTTGATCATACCTCATGCCTAACATCATCTATATGTTATTCATACTGATATTTAACTCATTAAATTTGCATTAAATTAAAATAAATATGCAGTGTGTTAGAACACAGTGTGTGATGACCCCGCCAGTTCTCACTTGCTCGGCTGCGCTCATTGATTGATGTTGTAGAGAGCACTGCACCAGTCAGTGTGCAAACACCACATTACTGCAGCCATGCATGCTATGGCGGTACAAGGCATCACAGCCTCCGTTTTCTCTCCCAGTGCAGCGTAACGCAGCGACATTGGTTTGTTCCGCCGTGTCATCACAATGACATGCATATTCATGTGCTGCTTTATGTACACTGACACAGAGGCAGATATCTCCAAAGACAAAATTATGGTGCACCTCATTTGTCCGCTGACCTTTCATTCTGTCACCAAGGTAACCACAGCCAACCGGTAAAGGCTCTGCTCCGGTTCACATTAAAGTATAGATAATGTATATGCTGATTTTATTAGGTGATATTCAGTGGTGGAGAATGTACCTGCAATCAATGTTTATTATGTTACTGAGTTGTGGTGTGGAGTTAATCACAGCTGAGTGCTCTGAAAGCTCAGAGAACGTCAATACTGTCTATTGTCTTTACTGGCAAACTATCATCATCAGGAGTGACATTTAAAGTGTAGTGAGGAGTTGACCCACAGCAGACCACACCTCCCAGCTCACAGTGTGATTATACAAACACAAACAGAGACATTAACCAGTGATGATTTTTTTTGTTTGATGGAAATCTTGTAGAGGACAGAGAGCAGTCAGGAATTGTACATGTTTATCCAGATGATACCAACCTACAGCCAGCAGCAGAGTGTGTGCAGCCTTTTCCTGTCAGGTTCACTGTGGTGGAAACCTGGAGCCAGGCAAGGATGGGAGGACTGTATCAGGACTTCCTAAGACCTCTGGAGATACTGCCTAAATAAACACTGTGTGCATACAAGATACATATGTGAAGACCCAGTATGGATATGGATGAAGCCTGCTGCAGATTATTGACCCCATGTCTTATCCAGCAGGGATAGTTATGTATAAGGTGTCCTAAGCTGAGCGCCTCTGGGTGGAGGTGATGGATGACTGTTGTCTATTGGAAACAGGAATATCCTTATTTGTGTAATGGAGACAGAGAGGCGAAGAGTAAGATACCTTAGAAAGAGCAGATAGAACTGTTGATAGGCTTCCACAGGATGTTGTTGGTATTATTATACAGAAATGTACAGAGTCTGACAGAGGCTCTAACTTGCCTGGAATGAAAATCAACAGAAACACTGAGAGAAAATGAACAAAGTTGCAGTTTATCAGCTCAAATGCCAAAGCACTGATACTGTGTCAGCCTAACATCTGAGTGGGCACAGACACACACGAGTTAGACAGCAGCGGACCAGCCTCTGTCAAGCAGCACAGCAGAGCATTATTCACACTTTTTAAACACAATCTTCCAGGAGGTAGAAAATGAGGGGGAGTAGAGGGAGGAGGAGCAGGAGGAGGGATAATGTCTGCTCACCATTCACGCTTCAGTGTTGTGCATTCGTACATGTGGACGTTTTATTTAGTTTATATGATATTCAGCTCTCCAGTCTCCAGATCTCCTCACCCCCCTTACCCCCCCTTACCCCTAATAAAGCTTCTTTTGAGCTGAAACTACTTGATCTGTGTAGCCAATAGGATTCATATCTCACACAGTAACACTGATTCAATTCCCTTGTCTGGTGGGGGGTTGAATAAGCTTTGTGTATATGTGGGGGTCACCAAGGTTAAAACCAGGATTTAATGGAAAATGGCTGCAGAGACACTTATTGGTGTTGTGGAGGAGGCACAGAGGTGGAGGTGTGGGGGGTGGAGGGGGCCGGGTTTTCCCTCATGGCCTTATTCTCGTTGAGAGAAAGTGAGAGAGCTACGATATGCATCTGTCTACTCAGTCATGGTCGGGTGTCAGGCTCCAGTCCTCTGTGATTTTTCATTATAAATGTCTCAGCAGCTGATCTGCCTCTTTGTGTTTTCACCTTTATTCATGTTAATGTCGTCAGGCGACCTTGAGAACATCACAGAGTAACAAGCAGTAACCAGGCTGTGTCTGTCATCTCAGCAGATGGCTGTGATGCAGTTTGGTTGTTTTCCAACACAGAGATGAGGAAGAGGAAGAGATTTAGTGGTTCTCTTGTTGCGTTTGTTGTGTTTCAGCGTGGTCAGTGATCTTTTCAAAACTGTGCTTGGGCAACATGTGAGGCAGACTGTCTTTACCTTTATGAGAGGGTGTGGCTATATGAATCTGCTGCGCGACTACAGCCTCAGTCTGTTGTTTAAGATCTGAAGGAACAGTTTGACATTTTGGGAAACAGTCTCTCTGAGGCTACAGCCAGCAGCTGGTTAGCTTAGCTTAGCACAAAGCCTGGGAATGGGGGAACAGCTAGCATTGCCTTTTCCTCTGAAGCTCACCACTCAACACATTCTGTCTCTTTTTGTTTAATTTGTATAAATTCCAAAGTGCAAAAACAACAACTGGCTGATTCTTTTTGGAGTTTACCTCAGTGACTCTATGAGAACTGAACTGTTTGTAAGCCAGAGCTGCTGTTCCTTTCTTTTCTTTCTTATTCCTTCTTAATGAAAACTTGTGAGAGATACAATAGCCTGCTGCCATCTTTACACACTGAAACTAATCAGGTTATGTCTGTAGTCTCACAGGAAGTGAAAGTTTCTTCCATTTGAACCTGCCACTTGAGGGCAGGGCAACGAGTTGCAAACACAACACTAATGTATTGTCACGCATGCAACAGACCTGTAGCGACATTAGCATTCCTGAGGGGTTGTGTAGTTATATACTAGTTTATTCTGATACAGCCTCGTCCACTGTGTCACTCGTCAGTGGGGGCATATGTCATCAAAGTCCTGAAAACAACAATACAATAGTCGCTCATTGGAAATGTGATGAGATAAGAGGTGATAAAGAGGTTGTCACCATTGGCAGGGGTTATTCAGAGTCATGAAAGTAACTGGAAAAAGTGACTGGAAACTCCGTCAGCTACGTCAGTGTTTTTCAGTCTTCTCCTCAGGGTGTGGGTTATCGCACCCTACACCAGAGAGGAGGACAGAGTGAAAAGCTGCTGACCCCTGCGTTATGTTGACAGTATTTCATTAATTTAAGTCTGGCCAGACTGTCGGCTATGATGACCCCAACTGCACACTGAGAGACAGCATTGGTTTCGTCAGCGTCAGCAGACCTTCGCCTATGTTCCACCGCCCATTTCCTGGTTCCACGCCTGACAAAAGCTCCAATATGACATGGATGTGACCTGATCTCTTGGATTGTGATATGTCATCCAGCGGTTAGGACTTGGTCTGTGCACATGATGTCATTCACAAGGACAAAAGGACAAAAAATATCTCAGCAGGGAGTAGACACTAACAGACATGTACTGTGTGTCTGCTTAGCATTTTCTCCTGTTACATTGCTTCTGCATGGTTTCCTCCTGATAATTTTGCCCTGTGCTCCCCCACACCGCTGAGAGTGAGCATGAGAGAGACAGACAGACAGAGGGAGAGAGAGTGAGCTTTAAACACCAAATTAGATTCTTTGTCTTGATTCCTTCTGCAAGAGACTCATCCATTTGATTGTCATTAATTGATGCTCAGAAAGGTTTACACAGTGAGATGGCCAAACTCTGGCTGCGTTTCATTGCGTAGATCTATGAGAGAACAAGAACAGGATTTCATTAAGCTCCACAATGCGCACGGGGGCCATAAAAGGCTCCAGCTTGTTGCTATGGAGCTTTGACTTGGATACTTGATACTTATTGTGGATACAGAGCACGACCTGGCTCATATCAAAAGCACAGCAGTGAGATGGCTTGTCGTAAAGGAATATTTTTTTGCCTTATATTCCAGATGGTTGGTTTTAGAGATGAAGTGCACTGGGATTTTAAATCCTCCACACACTGTTCTTGTATAAGCCATGCAGTTTTATCAGAACTGAGCCAGTGTGTGTCTGGAGCTTCCTGCTGCGATGCTGCACCATAATCTCTCTTTAATTCCTTATTCTACACAATGAGCGTATTTGCTGGTTTCACTCAAATGCGAAATAGGTTCACTAACGTTGCTTATATTTACCCTGGATGTGGTTCAGTTCTACAGCAGGGCTGCAACTAATGATTATTGTCATTATCGATTAATGGGCTGATTGTTTTCTCCATTAATCAATTATCTGTTCTCTCCATAAAATGTCACATGATAGTGAAGAGTGCCTGTTATCATTTCCCACAGTCCAAGTTCAAGTCTTCAAATGTCTGTTGTGTGTAAAACTTAATAATCAAGTATGACAAAAAAAGCATCAATATCACACATCTTAGAAACTAGAACCAACAAATCATCATTTTTACCAAAAAATGACCAAAACCATTATATGTACAGTATAATTGGTTGATATTCATTTTTCTATAAATATGCAACATAAATATAAATGTTTGATCAGGATCCTGTAAATATGTAATGGGATATCTTACAGTTGTCAGTGTCAGTGTTCAAGCTGTGACAATGTTTCTAATGATCTCAAACATATCTTCATTAATCTGCAGCTGGTTGTTAATCATCAGACAACATATCCACTCTCACGTCTTTGTAACTGTGAAAAGCTGATTTATCATTCATATCATATCATTCAGTTACTCTGGTTGAAATAATCAGTTTTAGTTTAATACTGTTCAAGTTTTTTGACCTTAACGTGCCACTACCAGCTTCTCTCAGAGCTTCCAGCTACAGCTCATGGTCTGCCTCAGTGGATGAAGCTGTTTTCTTTCTTGTCTCTCATTTGTCAACATTCAACATTTTTTATGAAGCTACTGCCAGCAGCTGCGTACCGTAACTTAGCTTAGCATAAAGACCAGTAACAGAATAAAACAGCTGGCGTGTCTCTGTCCAGAGGTACTAAAATTAGTCCAACGGCACCTCTAAAGCATGAGATTTCACCAATTAATACTTACGTCTTATTTGGTTAATCAAGTGTCCCTGTTGAAATGAAGTTTGAAAACCACAAACTCTCATTTTTACACTTCAGTTTAAAAAAAAAGAAAATATAATGTGTTAGTGAATGATCTTTAAAGGTGCATTCTGTAGAAAGGTTTTCTCATAACCCAGCACATACATTAAATGACAGAAACAGTTTGACATAGTTCTAACTGTAAAGTTTAGTTGACTGTAATGACCTTTCAGACACATGCTCACACATCAGGCCATTCACTTCCTGAGAGAGTCAGCGATGCAGAGGAGCTGACAGTGGAGAAGTTAGCAGCAGACTTATGCTGCTACACTCTGCTTAGTACAATTCCCCCTCTACTGTCTTCAGCTCGGTGCAGCACAGCATTGTCTTTCATATGTGCTGTGAGAAGCTGCTTCCCTCTGATAATATACTGAGGTCCTTTGGGACTCAGCAGAGACTCCAGGCAGACAAGATGTGCCCGTGTGATAAAAGAAAGCGTAAGCGAAAAGTGTAAACATTCAATATTATTCACTCGCTGCTCGCTCGCTGCTTTATGCTGCCTCTAATCTGGAGCTCCCTGGCTGGGGGCTTTTCTCTCTTTTGTGAAGCATCTGTAAAGACTAATTCAACTGAAGTGCAGAGGCATTTCATATTAGATGCACGGACATGCGCCATGCAGACAAATCTGATCTCGCTTTGGACCACGAGGGTAAAGGTGTGTTATGAATAACAGAATAAGTTCGGCTGCTTTGCTTCTCCTCCTCTGCAGCTTTGTTTTTCAGATGACACTGACAGGTTATCAAACATGATCACACTCAGGCCCCTCAGTGCACACTCCTCATGTTAATAGTATGGCAGGGAGTGGAGCTCTTTTTAAGGAACAGGAAATGGCTAATGAAATCCACTTCCTGTAAACCTGTTGCCCAATAAGAAAAAGAAGAAGAAGGAGGGTGATGATGAAGCATTGTTAGATGGAAACTTATCTCTGGAGAATTTGAAAGAAGGTCAGATAAATTGTACTGTTAGATGCAGAAACTGTACTGAGCGCCTTGTTGAGTTGGACGAAATGACAGAAAACATTAAACGGCAGAAGAGACTGAGGTTCTCCCAAGCAACTAAAACTTCAGTAATTCAGCAGGTTTTAATGATTAAAAAAGTCACAACATTATTTCAGACTTTTCACTGGTGAATCTTTCCTGTACCTGTCTGCAGCCTCGACTCTTTAAATCCTTTTTCTTACCCTGTTTGAGTTTGTCAGTCCTCCTGTGTTTGTACTGCAGAACAGTTTCACTTGGCTTTGTTCATGTTAAAGCTGGTTCCTCGTACTGAAGCAGCCACAACGCCTCACTGCTCAAATGCACAAGCCACAACCACACAGCTGGTCGTTGTGTTTGCTGTGATATTTTGTTGTCAGTGTTGGCACCACTTTCATCATGCAGGCATCTGTTTGCATGAAGCCACTTTCCTCTTGTGTGATGATCTGCCTGTGACAGGTTAATATTTACTATATTTGCATGTTGAGGTGAAAGAAAAGCTATTTCTTTCTAACAATACTCAAATCCACATTTACAGATGAGGTCATCTTTTGAACCTAATCCCAGTGCTATGGTGCAGTGAACATTTTCTGAAACATCTCTTTCATCAGCATCCTCTTTTGTTCTATCCTGTATCAGCTACAGGAAGGCTAATGGGCGTCAGTCACTGATACTGCATGTTGGCTAACTGCAGTATGTTGACACTTTCCTCTTCCCTCCCTGCTGCACTCTTCATACAGACCTCAGAAAACCTTACCTAACACTGTGGCTGTATTTCTTAGTCCTCTCAGTGCTGTTGTGTTCTTGGGCAGCGTTCAGAGAATAATTTGGATGAATAGTTTCTGGATGAAGTCCCATTAAGATCATTAGCTGCAGGTTCAGGCTGCAGATGAGGCATTTTCAGTAAACGACCTTGTTTATTAGAGGAGTTACATTATTGATCCTTTGATTCCGTTTTTCTTGGTCAACATGCACCTGCACCTCAGGCTGCAGTTAAGCTCACAGTGTATAAAATGAGCTGAGGAGGAGATTCCTGGCCTTTTGTTTATTCTTTACGTTTGGCAACAACCTTTTTACTTCCTATGGACATTTCACTCAAAGTGAACTGTCATTAAATGTGTAGATCTTGGTAGCTTTGGTCTTTCTGGAGAGTATTTTTGTCTCCATATGCTGTGATCATCATCTTATCAATGAAATAGAAACATCGGAGACAGACTGTGACAGGTGATCAGGTGAACTCGGCTGAACTAAACTAGTTCAGTATCAGTGAGCTCTTGGCACAGGACAGTGTAAATACCCCTTAACGTCTTTAATGTTTGTAAGGTCAGTCTGAACTGGACTTTTCTGCTGCTGAATTCGGTGTTAGCAGAGTGCCTGCCTCAGAGCCTGACTAACAGGGAGGTGAGAAATCACAACTGAACACAGTGGGAATGAATTACAGTAGTACTGAGCTGTCAAACTGCAACTATCAGGACAGAGCACATATTAAAAGGAAGTTTTATGTGGAACTCCCTCAGCTCTTTTTGCTGATCCTGTGAAATTGGGTTGAACATTGTTTTAAGTGCTTGATGTGCCTGGCCTGTTCACTGACATCTAATTTATCTCTTCCAGTAAAGCCTGGAAGTTGTAACATTGTTTTTAGAAGTGAAAGTTTTTAAAGTTTTAAAGTTAATGAGGCCTCAGCAGTTTGAGTTCAACAGATGAAGTGGATATCTTCCAAAGTTCCAGTCACTTTAATACAAACCCTCTTTTTGTCAGTGTCCTTCCATCACAGCTCAACAGAGAAACACAAAGACAAGACATCATATATCCAGACAGCTGAAGCCTCCTGTCAGCTTCACATACTGAACAAGGACTGTGGATTTTGTCTCCGTCACTGACAGCTCGTTAGAGAGAGATCTCTGAGTGTCCAGTGTGAAGAGCAGTCATAGATCTGTTTGTTGATCACATTACTGTAACAGTGACACCACACCATATCAGGAGGAGTAAATCAGATCTGCATTTCTCTCCCCTCTGTTGAATAATCTTTTCCTTATTAGCCACCACTCCATTGGCCTATTTCTACAGGAAATACATCACATTAATGAAGCACTACGCTCTCATGGTGCCTGTAAAACACTGATTCATCTATCTTTCAGAGCTGTGGTCCTCCAGTGTCCTTGGCTGCATGCTCTGATTACACAGCCGCAGTGAAAGCCAGCAGGCAAAAATAGAGAAGCAGCATCCAACCCATTCAGTCATTTTAAGTCACATAGCTGTTTGGAAATGAAAATGAAAGATAATAATGCATCCAATCAACTGTGCCTGTGGTATTATATTTACATTTCTATGTGAGTCTCTTACACATGAACCCTCACCCCCACAGTTCCTGTGCCTGAAGAACATCAGGACTTTCCTGGCAGCGTGCAGCGAGACATTCGGCATGAAGAAGAGCGAGCTGTTCGAGGCCTTTGACCTTTTTGACGTCAGGGACTTTGGAAAGGTAAGGCAGTGCTGCTTAGTCACACACACACACACACAGATGGAGGTTTGGTTGTCTGCATCCTCCCTCACCGTGTGTGCCAGCTGTCCCTCCAGACTGAACTGAATTAGTCAAATGTGCTTTTACGCCCACTCTTGTCTTTGTGTCTAAGTTATGGAACTTAGTCAAAATTATTTATAAGCTCCTTTTTCTTTTTCTTTGACTCACATTTTAAATTATAATGAAGGTCTTGGAGCATGATATCCAGTGTCTGTGTTTCTTTTTGCAAACAGTCTGTCCTCCTAAATGTGGCTGATATCGCAGCCACATTATTATTATTTTCGTTTAGTTGGTCCTGTCATTGTACCAGCAGTATTTTCTATGGCCTCTGGGTTCTTCCTGCCATTACAGGTGCTAATAAACACAGTCTGAGGCCACATAGCAGATTTCCTCACACTCCTAAACTTAAAAAAAAAAAAATTTAAAAAGTCAGCATCATGACCCAGCAGTTTAATCGCTTCCTCTCATTAGAGTGAAAATGCCTCAGCATGCAGACTTTACGAGGGGTTAAAAGTCTGGCCTCGGGTTCATTACTTTGATAGGACTCTCAGTCTTTGCTTGTAATGCTGTGAAAGTGTCTGCAGCTCTGTGACAGCCCTGCTGCTGCCCACCCCAAGTCCCCAGGAGGTTTAATTAGACACTTCAGCCTTGAGCAGAGAGATGGGGGGTTGGGAGGGTTGGGGTGCGGTTGGGGGTAGGGGGGGTGGGGGTGCTGCTCAACCCTGGTGCACATGATGTGAGGCGTTTATGGGATGACAGGGTCACGTACTGTAGCTTAAAATGTGAGATGTGTGTCAGAGGGAGAAACACAGGAAGACAGAGAGACATAATGATTGATTAGATGTCATCACCCGCCATTAGAACGGCACTTAGAGCATCATGGGAAGCTAAAGTCAGATCCATAATTGTAGTAATATCAGCCCTGCAATAAGCAAATGAGTAATATCAGTAATATTCTAATTATACCAGAAGTGAAACACAAGGACTGTAACATCTGTTTTCCAATAAAAAGGAACAGCACACATATTTTGGTTTGGCTTCTTGTTATCAGCATTTTTGTGTGGTCGTCATTAGAGAAGAGAACCATCATCACAAAACCACTTGACATGAAGAGAATAACTGACCATCAACTCAGACACCTTTTATGATGAATGGAGAGAATAACTCTGAACATCTGTACTTCCCTTTTCATGGTAAATCTGCAGGTCAGGGAGTGACACTCCCCAAGCAGAGAATATACAGTTACTGCCTTCAAAATGAAGACCATGGAACATTAGAGCTCTGACGGTCACGAGCGTTCACAGTGACAGACAGATATATGTGCAGGTTGACTCCTGATGAAGCTGCTGTTTGTTCTCATTGCTGAAAATGGAAGTTGACTAATTGGCCAATATCCTCTTAAAAATTTTCACTTAATGAAGGCTTTGACTTACAAAAGATATGTTAATGCTGCCTCTCAGATGAACACATTAATGATGCAATATTGAAGAAAAAGAGCCACTTAGACTCACGGTGCACTGTAGATTATGAAGAAATATATGATCCTAAGAATAGAGATGGGAGAATGAAAAAAGAGCTTTAGATATGGTCAACAGCTCATTTTTATCCACTCCTGAATTTTCATTTTCTCTGGCGTGCTGAGCTGAATTAAGAAGCAGAGAGAATTAAGTCATCTATTCATTAAGTCTTCTATAATTAAAACACATTTGGACCGCTGGCAAGTTTCTCTCGTCATCCTCCAACGGAAATATTTTCACAGAAAATCTACTGAGGAACCAACACAGGCTTGATGAATTAGGATATGCACATAAGAATCTTTGTCCTTAATGAAAATGATACTGTTAGATTTATGATTTTGAATTCCAGCGCTTCATATTTAATAAAACACTCTGAAAAACAGGATTCTATGGACTGAAGCTGCTACTGGAAAAGCCCATATTTATAAAAACACACAATCCTCAGACTGATCTGACTGATGGGTTCCAGTTAATCACTTAAATCCAATGAGTCAACAATAAAACATTTTATTCTCTATTATTATTTTATTCATTTGATTCTCTCTAAGCTAACAGCTGCTGGCTGTAGCTTCATATTTAGCAGACAGATATCAGTAAATATCCCTAATGTCAAAGTGTTACTCTAATATTTAATATTTTCTTCAGGTGTATAAGCACACAGAGCTCTGCTTAACAAATCTGCTTTTAGAGTATTACACTCAGAGTGATTCAGAGCCTTGAATTCTCTCCGACAGCTCATATCACAACATTAATGTCAATACTTGTTAACAAGTTGAGGGTGAATCTCTCTGCCCAGTTAGTTTTTCAGATGAAATAATAAACTTTTATCTCCCCCTCTCAGCTTTTTCTGACGTCTGATTTCATCCTCGTTTCCTCCTGTGATTTCAGTTTGCTCAGGCTGCATGTTGTGACGACTCTCTTTAGTGAATCCCAAATTGCCCAGAGTGAATTTCACATCTCTGAAATTAGACAGAGAGCCCCGTAATCCTCGCTTGGCTGGTTCTGCAGGGGCTAATGGAATGAGGAGAGGAAGGAATGGGCGAAGCTGCCACTCACCTACAGTCCCAGTGTTTTTTTTGTTTTTTTTTCTTTTTGTTGTTGTTTCTTTTAAAAATAGCTGCTGGACTGCTACTGAATAAAACATGAGACGTGCTGGTTTATTGTAGAGTTTGTGTGGTGGTCTTGATGGAGTCTGTGTGAGGAGAGACAGGCTGGATATCTCACTCTGGGCTTAAGCAGTTGTTGTGTGTAACTGTAAAGTGTTTCCCAGCCTACTGCTGTTATAGTAGGCATGTTTTCAGCTGAACTCACATGAGATCCAACTTACAGCCTGGAAACTCCTCCGGACTCCTCCACTTTAAAGGCAGAGGAGAAGGAAGTCCTTAGAAAACATAACTAGTGTCAAAAGGAGATGTGAAAGCTTGTGTGTCAGAATTTGTTGGTGTGGTGGGATTCAAAATGTGGCTGCACAGCGCTGTGATACAGGAACACTGCTCTGACAAATAGAGCAGGTCTGAGTGTCTGTAGCCCTTTCCCCTCAGTGCAGAAACATCTGGTTTGCACATCTGTCTTGTTGACACATGGAGGGTTGTGGGCTCCGTAGGGAGAAGAGAAACTTGGCTGCACAGGCCATGTACACACACTCTGATACACACCTAGCAGAGAGAGAGGAAGGCTGAGAGAGCACCAGAGTTAATGGTGTGACGTCTATAGATACTGAGAGCCACAATATCCTCCTGCTGTTTCTAGTCTATGTTTGCTTTTTAATGCAGGAGAGAAATCCTGAGCATTAAAGTTGTTTTTATTCTTTGTCTATTCTTATAAACAATGATATACAACTGTAGGTTTGCAGTGGAAAACCTGAATGTAAACAGTACAACATCAGTGACATAACAAAAGTGACTTCACTTTATCCTCAAACACATAAAATTGGATTTTTAATTCTGTTAGCAAACTGTCTTAATGTCTACAAATATGGCTGCCATGCGTAGGCATTTCTTCACTTAAACCAAGGCTTTAATGACAGGAAATTAAAGATGAATCTGATGAAAAGCAAATCCAAGTACAGATGAAGTAAAAATAATATGATGATGTGTGTGTAGAACAAAACATTTGTCAGTTTCATTTCGAAAACTTCAGTGTTCTACATGTTGTTGAATCTGATCTGGTGTAAAAACATCATATATTATCCTTGGATGTGACATAATTGAAGCTACATGCTTCTATCAACATCATCATCATCATCACTGAGATGAAACTGTCTCAGCTCTGGTTTATTGCTGATTTTAGTCAGAACAGATTCACAGTGCTGACCACAGTCACAGTCACATGAGGGACAGTTGCTTCATTCTTGGAAAAAGTTATTGTCTCAGGCTGATATTAAATAATGAGTCCTCACTGACCTCAGATCTGCAGCCCTCAGCCCTCACCACACACTCTTATCTCACACTGTAATACACTGTGAAACTGTAATACCTGAAAAATGCACAGTACAACTAATACAATGAACTAAATTCAAATAGTTGTGAAAAAAATACCAATAACAAATGATCGTTTGAAAAGTTAGAATGGGAAATTTATGGCACTTGGGTAGAAATGAACTTTAAGTTAATGAAAATAAGTCTATTTCTTAATTTGAAGAATTTCCTATCGTGGAAATTGGGCAATATTTCAGTTTTAAATGTAATATTAAACACTGAATTTAAAATGGAAACTCTGAGGAAAGACCCAGCTTCAGATCTCAGAGGAAGGCTGTGTAGAAGCACATCTGGATCAGTGATGAGCGCTTTGGGCTTCATGTGGGCTGAGTCCTACCTCAGACCATCTGCTACATTCCATTGTGTAGACAATGCAAATGATGCTGCACCACAACTTCCTTTAAATATGCCAGGAGATGCCACACCTGCATGTGTTTAAGTGTATAATATGTAAATAATCTGACAATGAAAGACTGATGCTCCTGTTTTTGCAGCTGCATCCGACTCTGTTCGTTCATCTGCAGTGAAATCACCACGTTTACTGATTCTGAGATACTGAGTGACAGTGGTTTCTAGTTTTCTAACATCCTACCACCACTACCAATCTACTCTTATTGTGAAGTGGTCTACCTCCACCTCCACACTCACCTTGTGGGTGACACCTTTGAAGAGGTTAAGATGGACGTCTGCACACAAAGACAGTGTGAGCTCAGCCCTGGGGGCTCTGCTCCTCTACATTGGGCCCCCTGCATTTTTAGTTGGATGAAGATGCTGATTATGTTTTTTTTTTCCTGGTGGGGGGTAGAAAACGACAGACCTGGGGGAGGGGAAATCAAAGGAGGAAACAGACAGACAGAGAGGGTTTATTGATTGGTGTCTTCCTCCTCAGTTGACTGTGATAAATTTAACTCTGGAAACCCACTAAAGGCTGATGCATCTCCTGACACCCCCACCCCCACCCCCCATCACTTCCCCCCTATGCCTCTTTCCTTTGTCCTTCAGCTGTGCTCTCTCCAGCAGATCTGTGTGGTCAGATATCAAATGTCTGCTACGTGCTAATGGACACTTGGGGTGTATCTCTGCACTGCATGGCTAAGCTGCAGTAACAGTGGTTTTAAGAGCAGCCATTACAGCCAGATCAGCGTGTCAGGTCGTCAATATATTGGGCTGATATTGGCCTTTTATTAAAGATCACATCAATGCCCATCAGTGACCACCACCTCTGAATATGGTCAAGGTCCGTCCCTCTATCATCAAATTGATCAGCAGAAGGATCTCTCCAGTGTAGGAGGTTATACTTCATAGCTCTGTGGGTGTCTGTCAGTTAAACCTGCAGTGAAACCTTCAGCCTTCAGGAACTGTAAACCCACCTGCAACAGATTCATTCCTCCTTTTCAGACTGACTCTCTGTCCTCATACAGAACACAAGACAAAACAAATATACAGGAAACACCTGAATTACGTCATTACCACCACGCTTTGTGCTGTCCGAAACCTTTGTTGATCAAAACGTGTGCAGCTGTGCTCAGCAGGTTTATTTGCTCTGCAGAACAGATGCAAAACAACAGGTTGGATTTTACTGGCAGACGGCTGCAGAGCACAGACTCTCTCTGGCAGACATTTTTACATGTAAATGCAGGTGTGAAAATCAATATTACCAACAAATTATCATCATTCATGTTATCTGGTACATCTTTGAGAAAGCTCTGTGTAGTTGGCAGTCTGGATTATTTCTGGTAGCTGAGGTAATTATTTCTGGTCAGTAATACTGGGATGACATCTGCAAACGTGTAGTTTGATGCAGGAAGTCACAGTACGTATGTGCAGGGCTCAGCAAACAGACATTCACATTCATATCCCTTGTGTCAGAGAGTCTGTAGTCCACCCTGACTTACAGTGTTTGGGCTATAAGGAGAAAAGAGTCAAAGCCTAGAGTCAAATCTGCATCTTTCTTGCTGTAACACAACATGAGTTATTATATCACCAGAACTCAGTCGTTGCTGTGGAGAAATCTCCGTTGTATGGTTACTGTAGAAATGCTTGCCCTAAAATCATTACCTCCAGCTCCAGTGTACGTGCTGTGTCTGAAAGCACTTCCATGCTTCACTTACTTACAATTCATGGAGTTAGAATTGTCTCCAAACCAATTGGATGGAAGTTGCTCTGAAGCTGCTGGAAGCTCTGTGGATAATTCATCCAGTTCTCCCAGTGACTGAGTGCATGACAGCTGCTTCCACCGGAATCATACTTCTCCTATCAACTGGTTTTCTTCGAGCATGAATGCACGCACACATGTGCAGGAACACACAAACCCAGCCCTGGCTGGCAGAGGATGGCTCAGCCACAGAGCTCCCTGCCTCTCTGCTCAGCAGCTGTAGAGATGGATGCTCCCTTTGATTGTTTCAGGGTGTTGGAGAGAGAGGTCTTTGATGATTGAAGACATCTGTTTGATCCCTGTGTGAGCACATTGGATGTCTTAGCTGTAGCAGCCATCACCTGATGGAGGGAAGGGGGCTCTGTAGGTGGAGTTCATCTCCACCCTTTAACCGCACTGCTCTGCTTTTCACTATTTTTTACAGAGAGGCCCTAAGATGACTAGTGTGGCTGCTGAAAGGGCAACCTTTTGCCCTTTTCAACCAACTTTGTATGTGTCTGTAGTATATGTAAATGAACAGTGTTTACTTTCCCTTCATGTTGCCTATATTCAGTCTCCAGGGCTATCGAACTCCAAATGAATGACCTGTGAATAGAATTTTTCATAAAGCTGGATTCTGTAGTAATCAGAGAAGCAGTAGCACAGAAGAGTCACAGCTGTCTGATGGTGTGAATGCTCGTAAACACGGGAATCTTTCCCATCGCTACCTTCATGACATGAACACAGTAACAAGGTGAGTGAAGCGTTAGCCTGTCTGAATGGACCACCTGTACGAGCCACAGAGACGTTAAATACAAGCCCCGCTCTACTACTACGCTCTAAGGAGAGAAGGGCCAGGTTTGCATATACATCAGTGATGCTTCTAAATCTCATCTTTTCTTGCTAACAAATCAGATTTCAGGACACATGGATGTTTCTCTGTCACATCCAGGTTTGAAAAATATTAGTAAACTAGTTTAAGATAGTAATTGAAGCATGTGGCAGCAACCTCTTTGCTGCACCACTGTAACTGAGTTTATTGGAGATTAAATGAAATTTGAGAAATATTGGCACCAGCATGGCTGAGTGAGAGAGAGGCTGCCAGTCATCTCCACCGCGTTTCCAGTCGTCATACAAAAGGTAGAACAATTCTTCTCACATCGCTGCTCTGCCATTTCAAATGCCACATGGACCTTTGAAATGCGAATGAGGGGATAAGATGTTTGTGTGTGTGTGGGTGTGTGTGTGTGTGTGTGTGTGTGTGTTAGCAGTAACTCCCCTGAGGACTGACTCATCTCTAGTCTCTGTAAGCAGCAGGAAACAGGAAGAGGAAATGGTCACGACAGAGCCCCTCTGGAGCCGCTTCTCTCTGTATGAGTGTGTGGATAAATTCAAATGTAGCTTCAGGTGTAATGGTGCTTTTTCTCTGGTGTAATCTGTAGATATGACACACAGACAGAGGTGTTCCACTGCCACTCATGACATTAAAATCAAAAGTGTCTCCCCTGGTGTGTTATGTTTCTCACCACAGCCTCATGCCAGCAACAGTTCTGTCATGACCTGTATTTTGTGTGTGTGACAATTGGACTTCCCCTAAATTTCCTGAGCCTGGCTCTGTGTCGTCATGTCAGAGACTCTACTAAATGCCCACTCTCCTGTGACCGGGCCCTGGTCCCTGGAAGTGGAAGTGTTTGTGTGTGAATATGGCAAAGAAACAGAAAGGGGGGGCTCAAAATGGAAAACTGTGTGTTGTACATCGTTGCCCCATACCAGTTCAAAGGGAATGTCCCATTGAGATGTGGATCACAGCAGGTAGCTCCACTGAAGTACAGCACAAATATTTGATACGTTTTTATGTCTTCCCTCTGTAATCTTTTGCAGTAATCATTATTGTAGAGCTCTGCACACACATCATCTTGTTGACTGGCAGCATTCAGAGAACAGTGTGAGGTTAACAGTCATTATTCTCATGGGGACCTTAGTGTGAAACTTTGCATCTCAGGCTTTTGCTGGGTATTGAGGTTACCTGGCCACACAGGCATGCCAGGTATTTATAGGCCACCGCTGAGTCTGGGCCAGCCAGAGAGCATGTGAAGCTAAGCCACCGTGGTCAGGATCAAAGACGACCAAGACTGAAGCGCTGGTCTACAAACCAGCCCTCCTCCCCTCGCTGTCCTACTTTCTGACAGCTTTTTTCCCCCCAGCTTCATGACCGAGCGCTTTGCTACCTGAAACTACAGGAGAAAGACCTACGTCTCACTGTGACTAAAGAATACAGAATAAGGTTAGACTGATGTATGGGTTTCTAAGGCTGATACTAGGCTGTTGTTAGAAATGTGATCAGGTAAGTCAGTGAGGAAACTCTTTGATATAAGACCAAATCAATTTATTCAGTATCAAATAATTGTAACATTTACAACTATCATAGGATACCCTTAAACTGAACTCTTCAAATATAAAAATACACTACTCATATGTATAAATATAGGTTTGTTTACAGTGTTATTTTTTGGATTTGAGTGCAGGGTTTTACTGTTCGTTCATGGTCTAAATGTTATTTCAGAGGCTGTGACAAGAAGAAAACATCAGGACACAAATAGGTTCTAAATATCAGTCAGCCATGCTGTGAGGGTGTACTCAGGTCACAGTGACAGTACCAACATGCTGATATTTAGCAGTGTTTGGCTGAATCAAACATGTCCCCTCTGGACCTTTTGGACTTGTGTTATACAAACAGTGACGTCTTCACGATCACTGTCACAATGTCATCAACTGAAATGCTGACCTTTGAACTCATAACAAATCCAAATAATTCAGTCTGGTCATGTTCTTTGTGTGTAATATAAAACTTTGTTACATCAATGAAGAAAATGACAGAAACAAATGTCTTACATCATTACATTCATATCACTGTGCAGACTGTTTGGAAGTCTGCAGAGAGTCCACTTGAGGCCCCTTGTAGACTTGATGGATTGTGGATTTGGACAGACCTCAGCATGCGTTGCATTCCTGGGAAAGCGCCCAGTCCGGACATTTGGATTCAGCCATAAATTTTACTTTGTTCACCATCTTCAGCATCATCAGCCTGGCACTAAATGAAAAGTCAGAGAATAAACTAAAGTTATTGAAATATATCCTGTAGGGACCTTGAATATCTGTAGCAAATTTCATGACAATCTATCTATTAGATTTTGAGATATTTCAGCCTGGACAAAAGCAGTGGATGGACTGACAGACATGCTGCTAGCATGGCTAAAAAGGTTCTGTTTCACCTGCTTGAATAAATGTCAGGAAAGTGATACACCTGTCCTGGACTTCAGAAACACACCAGTCAAACTCAGCTTTACTCTTCAAACACACAGAGTGGAGCTGTAAGATCCTGCTCACAGACTGTATGATGTGCATTTAGATTCAGAACATGAACTGTCTACGGTCAGCGTTCTCTTCCAGATGGGCAGCCATACACTGAGATGAACTGATGTTTAGATTCTTCATGTTTATTTCCCTCCCCTCAGTCCACTATCTCCCTGCTTGAGGCCAGTTTCTTTTGGGCGCCTGCTGGCTTCGTCTAAAAGAAGAGGAGTGCGGGTGATTTTATTTTCAACAAGTGCAAACCGCGTCTCTGACACATCTTTAAAAACGTTCTCCTAAATCTTTCATGAGGTGCCGGAGGCTGCATCTGTCCTCTCTCCATCGTATCTGAACTACAGCAGTGAATGAGATTTCACAGGGACATTTATGTTCTTCTGATCTCGCTGAGATGTTTTTCTGCAACATAAAGATCCTGCAGGAGCCACGCAGACGACCGTATGTATGTCAACGATGCTTTTTCCAGATGCTCAACGCTTCAACTATGAGGGGGGTTGGGGTCTTCTCTGCATTGCTTCCCAGAGGTGGAGGTGGAGTGGGTGGATGCGCCGTCACTCAAAGTGTGGGCGATTCCAAAAGCTAATCTCCATCCTCCACAGTGCTCAGAAAATCTTATCCCACCTCACAATATGCCGCCTGCTGTGTGTTATATAATATCCAAAAAAGAAGCAGTTTGGCTGGAATCACATGGGCAGTCAGGAACAAGTTTGAATTTGTGCATCGGTTAAAATGAAACCTGGTGGAGGAAACCTTGTGATTCATCTTAGACAAAGAACTGTGGTTTGGTTTCAAGTTCTCTGAAATACAGAAAACACAGATACTGATGGAGAGAACAGCGCTGCAGTATTTATCACTGTCTGCTTTAGAAACAATCCATGAATGGTTTCTGTTGACATGGAAATAAGGCAGTGTGACAGAGTATGAGAAACAGACAGAAACAAAACAGACAGTGGAGGTGTTCTACAGTACAGCTACATTTTGTATGATAAATCCAAATCCCTCACTTCTTCTGAAAAGCCTTGGTCAGTGGCAGAAATTAAACCTTTTGTATAAACACACTGTACAACTCTGAAACAGCAACAAATACAGTCAAGATTAATATCTATACATGCATGTGCTACTAGCATTATTAAACAGCTTCAATAGTAAGACATTGATAAGAGACCAGAATGGACAGTGTGTAATTAGTTTCATGGACAGACTCAGGATGAAACGACTTCTAATGTCTCTCCTAAGACACAATCTATAGTGGAAGATAATGTGTGTTATCCATTACAGCTTGTGTCCTCAGGGAAGTGTTCATCAATACTAATCTCTTCATCTGCTCTGATGTGTGATATTGAACCTTATCAAGCAGCACTGGTCTGCTGTCATGCTAACATATAAACCTAAACTCTGAGTTTTGGAAATTGTCTTATATTAAATAATTCTGAAATTCAGAGCCACCATGTGTAGCATTATGTTATGTCTTAGGTTTTTTATTTTTTGTTCTAGAAAAATTAACTAATCATGTTGGATGAAAACCCAAAACCAGAAAAAGGTTAGACTGATGAAAACCCCAAAATATGTTCACAGATATTTTCTTTACTTCAGTGCTAATGTTCTCACATTTGACTAAACCATGGTTTAGGTATGGTTAGGTTTAGGTAACTAGAAAAGTCTTGGTGAAGCATTAGTGTATGGTGACAGTTAACCAAGGGGGACCCTTTTGGTAATGGTTGAGTCTACAACCATGCCAGGCAAAATGCTAATGTCACCATGCTAACAGCCTGACGTTCACCACATTCACCATCTTAGGCTAATGCGTTAACATGCTAACATTTGCTAACTGGTGCTTGAAGCAGAGCTGAGGCTGATGTCAATTGTGCAGGTATTTGGACAAATTAAAACTTTGACCTGATGATGGCGCTGAAGGAAAAGTCATCAGGTTTTCACAGGTCAGAGTCCAGCTTTGTCCTCGCTTGGCCAATAGAAACACTGCTGCTCTGTGTTTGAAATTTTTTACTTGTTTTTAGGACGTTATCACATGACCAGACAACAGGCTGTAACATCATTCTCATACACATAGTAGTTAAATTTTGTTGAATGGAAACATAATGTGATTGTACCTTGTTGCCTTCCTACACATAGAGGAGGACAGTACTCTCTGCACTGGCACCTAAATTGTCAGGTGTAGATTGGTCCAGTATGGATGTAATTCCTATACTGGGCTGTGTGATTCTTGGGATCAAAGTGTGTGTGAACATGTGTTCAAAGAGGAGACGTACAGAGCAGGTTTTTGAATAAAACAATAAAATCACTGCTCCCTCGAACAGTCGGCTGGAGATATTTGTGTTCCAACAGCTGTAAATACATACTGCAGTCTGATGTTACTCTAATGGAAACATGATGCCTCTAAAGTGCCGTGTTTGACTCTGACAGGGAAAAGTCACTGAGAAATACTCTAACGAGATTGCACACAGCCGCATGACTAATGTGCACGATCTGCACAGTGAGACTGAAACAGTGCGTATTTAATTGTTCATGATTATAATGGCAACTCCTCAGGGTATGCTAAGTGAAGCTAACCCACTTCTGCCATATAGATGTGACAAGCTGGCTATTTGTGGCCCAAGCTGTAGTAGCACAGATCCAGAAGTGAGGAACACATTTGTTTTATTGCAGCGGGACAGTGGTTAGACCTCTCTCTCTCAGTGCCTGTTTGCTGCTGTTTCAGAGTTTTGGGTTTCATCACTTGGTCTTGATGTGTCATGATCTGTTCATCAAGCAGATTTCCAACACTTACTACAACTTACATCAGAATTTAACTAATAGGATGAAGATGAGTGAGTGGACCCTCTTTTCTGCTGCAGTTCCACTGTTTCATCTGCTGATTATCTGCTTTGCAGCTTTTTACATATTAATCCTGCCTGTTGCTTCTATATTATATTATACCAAATAATAAACATAGACCAATAAAAGCCAATGAGGATTAAAGGATTGGGATGTGAGAATTCATTTACTCTCCTACAACCTGAGCCAATGATGTCAGATGTCATCATGTTTACCTTTTTCCATGCAGTTCTGGATTTATGGCGCTGCCTCAGTGACTATTTGCCTGTTATGGCTCTGGTCAACACTATAATCCAGAAGGCAATAAAGTGGCTGACATGTAAACTACCATGATGAATAGTGGTGTGAGATGCAACAAGATGGATAACCCTGCTTCAGCCTTTTGTTTACCTACAGTCAGTGTGGTTGTAAATCAAGCAGAGCAGAGACAAAGATGCTCTGTCTTTTGCTGGCCAGAAAACTGCTACACTGGGGGGCTCATAAACTGTGAGGTGCTGTGCTACCTGTGAATGTTGTATCTAAATGTGTTAGAGAACTTTGGTTCTCTCTAATTTAAACAAGTCAAACTGATAGAAAACCTTTCTGTTTTTCATTTACTTAATGTGAAAACCAGGCCAACATTCATTTTCTGAGCGAGGTGCACTGTCTCTCCTGAGAGCCTGAGTGTTTGGCTCGCGAGCACTACAGACCTGCTGGCTTTTCTATCCTTCCAATGAGTTAATTACATTCACCTGGTGTCCCAGGTGTAAATCAGATCCTGATCAGATGACTGCAGCAAGAACCAGCACAACTCTGAGCCCTAAATTCAAACTGTTCTTCCACTGAAAACAATCAATCCTTGAAATATTTGACTATAACTCATGCGTAGAATGTTTTTTCCAGTTAGACTTGTCTTTTATTGAGAGATTTAATGTTAAGGCTGTGGAGAATTTACCTTTGTTGACAGAGGTGGTGCCACTCTCATCATGCAGCTGAACAGTTTGAACACTTTCTGTCCCCTCCTGTGAATCTTGAGGTCCCACAGGGTGAGACTGGGTCTGAAGCGTGGGGGTCCATGACTGACACATTGGGATCAAAGGCTCCAGGAGGAAAAAAAAATCCAGAGGAATGTCCATATGGATTTTCACTGACCGCCTCAGGACATCGTTTACAACACACACAGCCCACTCAAACTTGCTCTTACACTCAGTTATGGTTTTGGCAAGTCTTTCAAGTCCTGGCTCCCCTCATGAGTCTACAAGGAGCTGATATCTGCAGCTTTTAAACAGTGTCCTGGTAACTTCACTACAGTGGATGACTCTTAAAAGCAGAGTTTATATTTTGGGCTTGAAAGAGACGCTGGGGAGACTAGTTTTCTCCATTTGCTTCATTGCATCCTCAGTTAACTACAGGATAGTGTTTCAGCGGCGAGGGAATGAGATCGTCATGTCAACGTGATGAAACAATGGAGATTGTGTTGTAGATTGGTTGAGGAGTGGGTGGAGAGAGGAGGTTATGTCTTTAGCATGGCTGCCACAGTGGAATCAATTATAATAACAGCAGTGAACACAATAGCTGTAGGATGCTTTGTGCTCTGTGCGTGGAGGATTCTCCTCAGTTATCAGCAGGCTGACACTCCACATCAGTCTGTGTCCTGGTTACAGTCACAAACAGCTGCTTTTCAATATGTTAACAGTTTAGTTCACTACAGTGTGAATGCAACACGGATGAAAACACAGTGATGTAAAAATCTGGGTGAAAATTGGCCTTCCAGTTTTACTCAGTTTCTTTTCTACTGTTCTGAAAACATATTGTGAGGAAGGAAGTGCACTGAGGGAGGAGTAACTGTCTGAAGAAAAAAATAAGGTTGAAGGTCATTTTAAATTGATCTATTAAAGGGTCACTCCTGATTTTATGTTTGCCTCTCTGGGAAATAGTTGTATGATGTCTTCTTTGTCTCTGAAGGGTTGATGGGATGAAGTCACCAGGGTTGTCCTGGACTTAAAACTTCACATTTTTGAACAGAGAGCCTGTGTTACATTATGGGAATTGTAGAATCCAGTATTTTTTGGGTTTGACCCAGAGATTGAAAGTCAGAATATCTCTAACATTTGTTTTCATTATCTTTTAATCTACTGATTTTCTTCATCACCTAATTCACTGTTAGGTTTATAAAAGGTCATAAAACTATGAACAGTCCCCTAAAACAAAACAAAATCATCGCAACAATCCCTTTTATTCTGACAAAAGACAAAGGACAGACACATATCCTTACAGTTAACAAACTGGAATTGGGCAGTGTTTTGAATTGTTGCTTGAAAAACAACTTTAACACTGAGTTGGTTATCAAAATATATACATAACCTACAATCACATCTGTGAATGTTTTGTGTACAGCAGAGGTGTGTGCAGGTGTGTGTGTGTGTATTGGTGTGACTGACTGCTGGTCAGTTGTGAGCAGCCTGCTGATTCAGACAGTGTGAAATTCAGCTGGAGTTAGTTCACCTGTCAGCACAGTGAGGATTTGGCAGATCAGATGTGTTTGTGCATCAATGCCTCAAGCTGTGTGGGAACATCAGTATGCTTGTTGAGTGTTTGTGTATGTGTGTGTGTTTCTGTCAGCGTGTGAAAACCATGCCAATGTGTGATCACTTGGGTGATATGCTTGCCTATTAATGTGGACATAAAACATTCAGGGAGCACAGGAGTGAAGGTTTTCCAAGATCTGCTTTGATTACTGGGAAGGGTGTGAATGCATGTGTGTGTTTGTGTGTGTGTGGGTGTGTGTGTGTGTATCCTGAGGGGCTGCAGTCTGTGGAGGTTGATGTGATTTACCTGGACAGCGAGGATGACCTTGTCTTTGACCTTACACTGCTGAGACAGAGTTATTGGAAGGGAGAGAGATGAGGATCATACTGCTGTTAACTCCTCCTCAGATGGAGAACATGAACTGGACTGAGATCAGCTTGAGTCCAAGAGATGGAGTAAGAGTGTGACAAAGTCTTAGGAGGACTGGGAGAGTCCTCAGCTTCTACTGGGACAGATTGTGTCCCAGTATTTAAAAAACCCCCAGAAATCTCAGATACAATCAGTAAACAGTTATTGCTGTGCTGCTGCTCTGAGATGTCATTTAAATCATTATTACAAAATAAACATCTATACAGTAGTGACAGAAATGTGGCTCAGTTCAGTTTTTCCCTCCCCACTTAAACATCTGTCCAGTATCTGGATGAATATTTTCAGGTTTTCCTGTCTTTGTGTGTTTGCTCTTTACCATATAAATACAGCAGTGTTTGATGAGGAGAGTGGTGGACTAAATGATGCAGGGAATGAAGACTGAGGAGAAGTGGCAAACGTGTGTTGCATTCCAATCAGCTATACGTCTGTATATCCAAACACTCTAATTAAGTATTATGGCCGTTAATGAGCCGTGGCACTGATTGCCAAACATCAGCTAATCACTCTCACCGAGCCAATCAGGCTCTTATTTGCTCCTCTCTATGTGGATTGAATTTAACTCACCGGCTGCATCTGTCAAACACACACACACACACACACACATTCATGTATGTATGTATCTATATGCAAAAGTAACAATAATCAATCTCACTCAATTTTCACATGCAGAAACAGAGGAAACACAGGAGGCAAGAAAAATCAATTAGTACAAACACTCTCACACTGACACCCACCCACACACCAACAGCCATTGTATCCACTATCTTAGTCTGTATTTTTTATCTAAATGTGTGTGTTTCAGAAGATGCCCTTAAATATTCACGTCCTCTATTTCCAAACTGTTTCAGCAGCAAAATGCTTTTTGTCTTATGACTTTCTCTCTGAAAGACAGACACAGACAGGATTTCACCGACTCACTTTCCTGCTTTTTATAAATAAGGCAGTGGCATTAAAAGGTTAGAGCAAAAGCAACTTGTTGATTGAAATTTTACATTTACAATAAAAAAGACATCATTCATAACAAACCTTTGATAGTTTTCTGTTGTGTTTTCAAACTTCAGAGCCACAGCCTGTTATGTGGTGCTGTTGGTACAACAAAGTCAAACAGAACACCCTCAGACTCTCAGGGACAGTTTCAGGGTTTGTGCAGGAAACATAAACTGTGCCACGCACAGTGTGCCAGCTGTGAAGAAACTTCAGGTTTTGACATAACTGCTGTAAAACAGTCGAGTGGGAAACTCAAAATGAGAGTGAGGGCTGCAGATGATGGAAACGCTGACTGAAGGTGCTTTCACACCTGCTCGCTTGGTGTGGTCTGATTGACCCCTCCAGTGTTTCCCTCCTGGTTTATCTCATATGTGGTGGTGAGAAAACCCTGAAGGCAGCGCTCACCTAACAGCTGATCCCTGGTCAGTCAGTGATGCAGTGATCACTTATGTTGGATAATAAAGGTAACTGAACACAGGTCCTGTATCTCTACATGTCTACAAGACCACTGTATGGTTGTTATCCAGCAGTGTAGCTATAAATGACAGCATCTAATGGATTTAATTTCATATTCACACCCTCCCCTCTAACAAGGTTATAAAGCCAAGTGGGTGTTTGTCATTTTGATGCTGCAGTTCAGTTTGTTTTCCAGTGAAGTGCTGCAGTTAAGACACTAATTTCAGAATCTGTAAGTGGGTAGATGACCTCAATTACAATCTGTAAACAGGAATGAAGAGTTCTCTGTCTTGGTTTGGAAGAAAAAATATCATTTTACCAACTGTATGTGTTCCGCTGGATTACCTGACTGATCTCTATTTTTAGCTGATAATCATGTAGAGAAAAAAGGAGAGAAAAGAAAATGAGCCACAGAAAAGGAGGAGTAAAAGCAGAGTGCAGGAAACTGGGACAGCTCTCTGGCTTGTGTATGGAACCAATAAAACTGTTGGCACGTTACACATCTAAAATGCATCAGCCATTTTCTGGAGGTGCCCTCTACCAGAATGGTAGAAGGACGTCTCAGAATAAATAGAGAGGAGGAGGCTTGCATGTTGATAGGAGAAATATTTTCTTCATGAAGATCAAACTGTGTCCTCTCTGTGTCCCTGTGTGCTCTCTGCTCCTGTTAAAACCTGATCTGTGGTTTCATAGTCTGATAATGTTGTGCATCTGATTGTAAAGTTAATAATACTATCTGTGATTTCAGAAGAGTTTTAGTTTTCTGTGACACAGTTATTGTTTCAAAGCTGTTTCCGCTTGTCAGGTATAAAATTATGAAGATGAAAAACTAAATAGCTGCAGTTTTTTGCCTGAACCTCTGTCAGTGTGGAAATAAACACCTGGACAGTGAGCAGACAGATTTCTACTAACATTAACCTGAATCCAAGCTCACACACATACATCTCCCTTTCATCTGTGCAGACACATCCCTCATCCTGCTTTAATCGCTGTGGTGTGAATCATTAGATCCGGCAGTGCAGCCGTGGTCAGATTGAGCAGGTTTATTAGCCTCCATCAAAGCTCCACTCTTCCTGCATCACCACTTATCTGTACGTGGCTGCTGAGCCTCTGACCTCAGCTCCACGTGAACACACCAGAATCCTCTGCTTTTTATCTCAGAATTCTCAGACGTAGTCCTTCTTGCACTGAGCTGCTTTTTGCCATTTCAATCCTCGCTCAGTGATTTTGGCCAGTGACACAGTGGTTCAGTTCAGCTTTAAAGAACTGATACTGGACCGGTCTTGCAGTGGAATCCTTGTGACAGATGAATCATGGTGTATTTTTAAGTCTTGCATAGTGAAGCGCTGAGAACAGTGGTAATCTGTATTTTTTGCTCTGCTGACTGATGAAGTTTTTCAGCTAAAATTAAGTCTCTGGCCTCTTGGAATTTCAACCTCTCATTTCCTTCCTGCACATTTTCTTGACATTTCTATTATTAGTTGTGCGTCCACTGATGGATGTCATACTCCTCAGAAAGTTTCCTTGGCCATGTGCAGATGGTCAGTTTTGTTACGAATGTGTGTGACTCACATTTTCACTGAAGCCAAAAAGCACAACGCAACACGACTCGTCCCCAGAAAAGCCTGCCAGCTACAACTGGAAAACCTCCAAAGCTCTGTTCAGCACGCAGTGGATCTTCAGCTTGTGGACATGTTGTACCTGCCAGCTGGCCACCGGGTGTCGTGCCCTTCATTCATTTTTGGAGAGAGTGCACCATCAACTCTGTCTAACAACTGTGTGGAGATTAATAACTGGAGAGAGGATGATTCTCTGTGAATATTTGAGGATTCACTCAGAAATAAGATGTGTATCAGTGTCTGTGTTTGGACTGCAACACTGACAGTGATGTGCTTTTTAATATTTGAACACAACACGCGTTCATGAGTGTGTTGCGTTAATGGGAGGTTGACACGTTGAGTGGTGTAATCATTGAATTAATGTAGTGCAAAAAGATGATATACACAGATCACACGTAGTCTCCACAGTTATGCTGAAAACTGCCTGAAGTCTAAACGTGTTTTTTCTCTTCCCTTTTCTTGCTGAAGGGCACGTCGACAGCAGAGGTGGTTTAAGCTCTAGGTGTCTGCTTCAGGACCTGAGCCTGTGCTCAGCTGATATTTAGACAGCTCTAAATATGCTCTATAGGTGCTAGTTTTACTTCTTGTTCCTCATGTAACGTGGGAAAAAATGTTTCCATACTGTGCCGCAACTCGTAGGGCACAATCATCCTAAATGAACTGCAGGTTTTATTTGAAGATCAGTAGCAGTTCAGTCAGAAGAATATACACAGCTGACTGAATGTTTGTTATTGTTTTATAATGAAGACTTTGCAGCATTAATAAATGAATTGTATTTGGACAGAACTTTATCTGGAGATAAGGAAAATCCTGTTTTTGTTCCCACTCACTTTTATCATCACAGGTTGATTTTCCTACTAAAGTCTGTCTGGACCTCAGGGCGTCCAGCTGTTCTAATCCAAATGAGAGAAGATCTGAGTTAATAAAAATGTTTCTCCTATAAGATGCCTTCAAAACTCAAAGCAATAAGCTTGTCCTGGGTGTCTCTCAGGGTACATGCAGGCTGCCATACCTTATTTAAGGAGGTGTTCAGGGAGAATAGAAATAATAATAAGAAATAAAAGTGCTGCCTCCTTGAGTCCACGTTTTTTAGGTCAAAGAAAAAATTTGAAAGAAAAAACAAACATATTTAGTGTGTGTTTTATTTCCAGCCAATAATCAAACGGACATTGAATTATCCATTATCTGTAATTAAGTGTTAGGGACTTGGGAAACAAAAGATAACTTTAAGTAGGGTTGTTAAGAGAAGCACAGTAACTAATGTTATCATCATTTGTTTTTACTAAACTAATTGAAATGTGTATAAATGCAGGTCTGTTGCCTCCTCTCACACTGTTCAGCTGCTCATCACTAATATTTCCCTCTGATGATCTGGTTTAATGCTTTAATTTGTGTTTGATGGAGTCACTGCTGCCTCTGATGTGTCTGATGATAAAATGCTTTGTCTTTGTCAAACTTTTATGAAATGTCAGTCAGTGTCATCCACCTTCTGTTTGATGGATGTAATACTGGTTGATTGATCACATATCGTACAGTTGATCAATGAATATCTACAGAGACCCTTACGTTAGAGACTGCTCTGGTTAAAACCAGCTCAGGTCTATCTGTCTCCAGCATCCTGCACTGAAGAGAGGATGAATTTTCCATCAGTGATACACTGAACATCACATTATTAGTCCCAGTGGTGAACTGTGTTACAGTTAAAAGGATGTCAGCAGAAACAACATGTGTCCTCTTTGAGCTGTTGGTTATTGTGTTGTGTACTGGTGGGGGAGGGGGAGGCCAGTTGTGTGATCAGTATTGATCTGTGAGAGCTCCAGGGCCCATGTATCTATGTTACATCAGTGATGCGTTTGTGTTAATGGTACAGCCATGTTTTCACCCAGACGTCCGTAAGATGTGTCAGTGATTACAGTAGATGACCTACAGACAGAGGTGTGTGAGCTGTTTACCAGGTCACAAACATGAATGAGCAGAGCTCCCTACTGAGTGTTGACTCTGATAATAAAGCTGTGTTCAGCAGGTGAGTTTAGCTGTGACCATTGCAGGGTCAAGGGCACCGGCAGGACTGAGCACAGCAGCGTGAAATTACATGTCGTACTAATAGCAATCATGTCAGCCCACGAGAGCTCACGGTTAACTTCACAGCATGATCAATTACCGATCAGGTCATGTGACTCTGGCATGCACTTAGCGCACTGCTAACTGTTGACCCTGAGTTTTCATACAACACTAACACACTTTCCACATCCAAACACAGGTGAATGTGTGTGTGATGATTTTCAGCTTTAATTCTTATATTTATGTTGCAGCTTGGTTCACTCTCCTGGGATGTAACACGTGGGTGTGTATTTGTCAGTAGTAGTGTTGGAGTGTTTGAGAATGCTGCCCTCGTGTGTCTGCTCTGAGAACTGCAGCCACAGACTGAGATCAGTGACAGGGCTTGTTGTTTGTTTGTTAAGATGTAAATGATGAAAATAACACGATCTTGTTTCTGTTGCAGGTGATGGACACACTGTCCAAACTGTCCCACACAGTGATCGCGCAACAAACTGGAATCAGGTGTGTTTCATGAAATGAGACACAGTACAACACAGAGATGTGCAACAATATGCATATTTTATATAAACAATAAAATGTGACACAGTATGATATAGTGTATTATGGCAGACTGCAGTATACTGTGATTATGACATTTGAAGTCTTAAAAAATAAAATGTTTTCTCTTCTCTAAGGCCTTTTCCAACAGAGGAGAGTGTTGAAGACGAGGATATTTACAACCACCTGGAGGATCTTATAGAGTAGGTTTCCATCTCTCCTCTTCTCTCATCTCCTCCTGTTGTCGTGGGTGCAGGCAACATTTGTTCCCTGAGTGTTGACTGGAAGGCAGCCACCTCCTCCGAGCCTCTCGGCATGAGCTTGCCCGGCTCTTTTCTTGGTTAACCACGAGTTGTGTGGGTTTGTGGCGCAATTGTTTTTTCAGCCTGTTTTCACACCCTGTTCCCCACTTGTGAAAGTGTTACCAATTTAAATGACAGATTTTCATCTACACAAATTCCCTTAAATCCTGAACCTGAGTCAACTGTTTCAGGGCTTGACGTTAACCTGATTTAACCTGACATTTTAACATGCAGCTGGAGGCCAAGCATGATTAGAGCTAACCATCTTATGCTTTATGATCAAAACAACAAATAATGGATTTTTCATTTTTGAAATGAACAAAATCATCATGTTATATAATACTCCCACACTGCAGACAGGAGCCCTGGCACAGGGCCATTCAGAGCCCTTCATCTTAATGCAGTGCAGAAATATAAGAAGTGAATCTGACTGTGGTTTGGTTAATATGGATTTTTTTTAAAGAGACTGAGGCTGTCAGTTTCCATTTTGTGCACATATGTTTCCTTTCACCATTTTTATATTCATAGCTTTTTATATGAAAACATTACATTGAAGTTCAGGTGAGGGTCGTCCTCTAGTCAGCCAGCGTGGCTGCCTTTTCATTAATAAGGTTTGTATTTGTTCATTACAGCCCACAATGAGTCAAAAGTGACTTCTTGGATTGAAGCAGAAACCATTAACAAATATGTGGGGAAAAGGGCAGTACTACTGTGTTGCAATGTAAGTCAGTGGAGAGAGATAATCTTCCAGTTAAAATACTTTATGGAGGCCTTGCTCCGACATGGTGCTCTGGTCTATGTTTAGTGCTGACAGCTCGCAGAGTAGGAAGCAGCTCGCTAGTCAGCAGTGACAGGAAAACAGCCGCCTGACAGCAGGAAGTGGCAGCCTGGATCACAGTGAACAGAGCCGTCCTCAGCTCCCAGCTCCATCTGCTCAGTGTTCAACATCTATTAGATGGACAGAACATTTACAGAAACACACACACACACACACACACGGAAACACACCTATCCACCTAGTAGAAAAGCTTCCCTCCTTCTTTCAGTGTAATTTACCTTTCTCCTGTCTGTGCAGAGCCAAATGTCTGAACCAACTCTAACTCTACTCTAGTTTTTAGGCTCACAAAGAGCAAAGATTAAACTGAATAAAGAGTGAATTGTTACGTGACATGTCTGAGTCAGATGCATAGAGGAGGCTCCACAACAGGAGCACACATTTTCAAACCAGTGGTTAGTCACTAACTTTGTTTAAAATCTTATTTCTCTCTAAGGTTAGATATTGATAACTAAATAAGTAAGAATGTAGCTGGAAAAAAAAACATCCTCATAAAGAGTTTAACAGTCAAAGCACAGTTAATCTGCATCATCAGTTCTTTGTGGGCAGTGGCATAACACAAAAATCTCTTCTCAACATGACTGTGTGAAGCTTCACTGTGAGGTTTTACAATATATACAACATTATTTCTGTCTTATCTGTGAAGATTCTCAGTCATCCAGGTCATTGTTGAATCTTCAGGGATCTAAAACCAAGTCTAGTTCCCTTGACTCAGTCCTCCGTGGATATTTCTGTTATACTTTATTTCTTTATTAAACCTTGAGAATACGAGGAAGGTGGAAAGTCATCTAACAACATGTGTGCATAAAATAAGAGATAGAAGTTACAAATAAGAGATACAGTTACTGTACCAAGGTATCATTAAACAAATGATTTACCAGGAACATGTGTTCCTCGTATAGTCAACAGTTTATTGTGTTATTTGTACTGCTAGGGTCTGTATGAAGGATTTTTTTTCAGCCTACACAGTCCCCTCACCTCACCTTCTATTCTTCACCCTAACACACCTGCACACTGCACATGTCCTGGTCTCTACATGCTCTGTGTGCAGGCTCCTCTGTGAGGCTCCTCTGTGTGCAGGCTCCTCTGTGTGCAGGCTCCTCTGTGAGGCTCCTCGTGTTTCTTTCCTGTGGGGGAAATTTGGTTCTAAGGTTCACATATTAAATCCACACACACACTGAGTCATGTCATGTTAGCCCAGTTGCTAAGGTACAGTAATTGGCTGAGATGTGAGCAGTCAGAACAGGCCTGTGGCCTGTAGCGTCTGAGTGTGTGTGAGCTCCTGAGCCACTTTCACAGCCATGGATTAAGTGTTGTCCCTGACTAACAGGATTTGTAGTATAGTATTAAAATCCATGTCTGCTAAACCAGAAGAGTGTGTGTGTGTGTGTGTGTGTGTGTGTGTGTGAGTGAACCTCTCATGTGGTTGTCATGAAGAGATCAAACAGCAGCATGACATCATGTAATGTCTCTGCCACCCTGTCCTGTGTGCTACAGTGAGAACGAGGTGGAGGATGAGGAGGATCTATACGACTGCGTGTACGATGATGAAGATGGTGGAGAGATCTACGAGGACCTGATGAAGACAGAAGCCATCCCTCCTCCGGTCAGTCCTCTCTCTCACTCAGATCTTTACCGCGCCTCAGTTTAACACAGGCCATTGATCATCGATAGGAAGATTGTTTTTTCCAAAATGTCAAACATTTTAATGTGAGCTTGACTGTAGTGAATAAAATGAAAATGTATCCGGGCATCAAAGTCAAGGAAATGTTGATGTTGGCTTTGGTTTCTTTTGGAGTTTTAAACTACAAACGTTATGACTGTTAACTACAGAAAAAAAAAATCAGCATCATCCTCGACACTCAAAGTATCTGTGACTTATGATGATTAACTCTACCTCACCTTTAATCACAGTGCGAAAATACAGAGTAGTACATAAAGAGATACTCTTAGTAATTTCTGAAGTAAATTGTGTTTTTAGTCACATTAGAAATGTTTGGTTTGATTAAAAAAATAACCTGACCTGGTTCACTGAGTGTGAATCTCTGACCTCACTCACAGAGCTGCACCGACCACATCTGGTCCAAGACTCAACAGTTTGTCAGCCCACAGCGTTGACACATAGTAACAGGTGTGTGTGTGTGTGTGTGTGTGTGTGTGTGTGTGTGTAGGCGTTTCACAAGCAGGCGGAGACTGACATCAGGAGCTGCTGTTTAACAGAGATCAAGCAGACAGAGGAGAAATACACTGAGACCCTGGAGTCCATAGAGAAGGTATTGACTGACCTCTGTGACCTTTTTACTCTGCACCGATCAATCAACAAACTGAGGCTAGATACGTATCTGAAATATTTTAGCTCCTGCATTTATCAAAGTACCAGTTTAAGAGTAAAACAGTTGTTGGACACAGTTAGGACACATGTATCAGTGACTACAGCTGCCACAGCATTCACTCTTAGAAAAAAACTGTTTATTCAATAGGATTCAGTTATTCTGCAAGAACATAGAGAATTATTCTTTTTTTTTAAAAGTTCATTTTATTTGTGCGAAATCTTTAAATCTGCAGGATTAATGAACTATAATCTAATACATTTATTAGGTATGAATATATAAACAGTGATGAAACAACAGAAAATTGAAACTTAATTCTGCTGTTGGTCAACGAGGAATGTCTCACAATGCAGCAAAACAAAGAAGAAAAAGTTCTGGAACATTCTATCAAATGTTTAAATTCAACTAACATACAGCTTCAGCTAGTGTAGTGTTATTATTATTGTAATCATTACCAGACAGAAAATGTGGACGTGCTGTGTCTCTGTCTCTGTGCTGTAGTCATGGAGGATCTACTCTGAACCAACTGAACAGACCAGACACTTTTTAAAACTAGTTGTTGTCAAAATGTTTCCCTCTGAATATCTGACATCAGACTGAATCATTCTTTCTGAGTTGAAAGTGAACTCCCGTGGGTCAGAGATGAGAGTAAAGTTAACTTTCTGTGGCTGGAAGTCATATCACTGCTTTGATTTCATTCAGTAAAAGGACCACATTAGAAATCAATTTGACTTCTTTATCACCTGCAGCATGAGAAACTGTAAAACTGCCTGTAATCAGCAGCTTTAGGCTATAATGAGAAAAATAATGAGTAGTGTAACAAATCTGTGCTCCCAAAGTGAAATGACAGAAAGAGAAATGTATTTTTATTTTTGAAATTAGTGTTGGGTAATGAGTAATCCCAGTGCTGTAGCAGAGGACCGGAGCTCGGAGGAAAACCCTTTGTCCTGGATGTTTTCCACCTTACCCTGCACTTTTACAGGACCGTGGGAGGCACGCCATCTCTCTCCCCCTCAGCCACAGCTACTTGTCTTCTCCCTCTTGTGTATGTTCATGTCTGGAAAAAGACCCGGCCTGATTTCCCAGCGGAGTGTCTCAGTAGATGACTTTCGATATGAAGTGGATGGTGGAATTTAGTTTGTGCTCACCCGCTCCTTTGAGATGTAGAGGTGACTATGCGGTGGGAGAGGAAATCATTAAATTGCAAACTCTGAAAATGAGATTATTGTCGTGACCCAGACAGTCCTCCTTGTTTTTGCTGACTGCAGCTCTTTGCAACTTGGCCCCTATGAAATAATAGCTTCTCACAAAATGACTTTCCCACTCTCACTCCAGAGGGACAAGCCTCATTCTCTTTCTCTCTCTCTCTCTTCTGCAGCACTTTATGACACCCCTCACCATGTTTTTATCCACGGTCGAGATGGAGAGGGTGTTTGTGAATATCCCGGTAAGTCACCGTCAGTCGTAACCCAACAGCCTGATGGTCACAGAACTGTTCACTGCATTGAAACACAGGGATTCATGCAGCTTTAAATATCCAGTCACTGATATTAGTTAAAAAAAAGATCTCATTATGTACCTGTCCAGGTTTTTCCTACATGATAATAAGCTGAATATCTCTGGGGTTTGGACAAAATAAGACCTTTATCAGCTCAATGCTGAGTTTTTTGGAAGCTGTGATGAACATTTTTCATTATTTTCTCATTTTATGACCAAACAATTATTGGATTAAAGGATAGTTTCATGCTTTTCAAAAATAGTCAGGTGCTCATGTGGATACTGAAGCAGGTTTATCCTGCTGTAATTATTCCTCCTGTTCATGTTGAACACTAACAGACTCCTGTTTCTGAGCTGGTTCTTTGATCTGTTGTGTTTCAGGACCTGGTTAAAGTTCACAAATCTTTACTGCTGGAAATCCAGGACTCAGTCCACCACAGAAGTGCCCAGAACCTGCACCAGATCTTCATCACTTTCAAAGAGAGGTAGAGATCACACTTTTCCTTCTTCTCTGTGTATTCTCTTCCTCTACACCCCGTTGATACCCCTGAAACTATTCAGACTATTCAGAACTCAGCTGCCAGAACCAGAACCAGGAGGAGAGACCACATCGCTGCTGCTCCCAGTCTGATTTAGAACTTTTTAAGACCTTACTATTATCTTTAAGCCTCTTCACAGCCTCTCTCACAGCCAGTACACAGTCTGAGATCTTCAGGCACAGTTTTTTATCTGGTCCAGAGACCCAGCTGAAAACTAAAGGGGGGCAGAGGATTTTCAATCATACCTGAGAGCAGATCAGGCCGAGTCAGTGACATCTTTTAAATCCTTCTTAAAACACACTTTTATCTCAGAGCCTCTCCTGATCTTTTTTTTTCAGTTTTTACTTTATTCTATTTGTCTTTGTTTTCACTCTAAATCTCTGTTTTATAATTTATTTTATCTCACATCACTGAATTGGTTTTTATCTTTTATCTTATGATTTATTTTGCTGCCCTGTGTTGTGCTGCATGTTCACATTTAAGGTTAACACAAAACAGACCTATTTTTACTTCTACTGTTAACGTCTGGGTTCAGAATGCTGTATTCAGTTTAGTAATAATGTGTGTACCAGTTTAGTTTGTTCACCTGATCATGTGTTGCAGGTTGTTGATCTATGGGAAATACTGCAGCCATGTGGAGACAGCCATCGCCACTCTGGACAACATCAGCAAAGACAGAGAGGACGTACGCATGAAGCTGGAGGTAAAGCTTTCTCCTCTCTTTCTAATAGATGATCATTTACAGCCACAGGGACGAGCGTTCATCTCTCAACATATCAGAGTGGTCAGAGAACACCCTCAGGTGGTGACCTGAAGCACTGCAGGTGACAACACCACAGACAGCATGATGTACATTAGTAGTAGAGTTTGCTCCTTCAACCTTCTGTCTTCACTGAACTAATGTGAAATTCAGGAGAAACTGGACGAACACTGCTCTGTCACTGGTTTTTATTGATTAGTTTTATTTGCGGTGTGTGTACAGGAGTGTTCTAAGAGGGCCAACTATGGAAAGTTCACACTAAGGGATCTGCTGGTGGTTCCTATGCAGCGAGTCTTGAAGTACCACCTTCTCTTACAGGTACAGTAATCAGATACTTTCACTGATTTACACAGACTCTGAGTGACAAAGGCACAGAACAGTCAGGATATATCCCATGTAAATAGACTGTGTCATAGTTTTATCTCTTAAATCTGTCTCCTATATTTGTGTTGATAAAAAGTGAAACAATATGTTTTCAACCTTGTCAGACATCAGACTTTCAGCTGAGGTGTGATGAAAAAAGGGTACTGTTCATGTGGGGTAGGGACAGTTTAAAAGGGGCTAAACAAAGACAGATATGAATGCACAGGCCAGTGAGTGAAACCAGACTCCAGGTTCAAACACTGTAAACTGCAGATGTGGTGATGTGATCATTTCCTGGTGTAGCCTCATGTTCTTGGTGGAAACAGAAACATGAACATTTCTGTTATGTCCTAAAATAAATAAAAAAAAGACCTCTGGTAAAAGATAACTAAGTACATTTACTCAAGCAATATACTTTTTTTACAATTTTGAGGTAGTTGTACTTTACTTAAGTATTTTCATTCAATGAAAATACTGTTTAGTGAGAGAGGGAGGAGAGAGTTACTTTGTAGGTGAAGGTTTTAAATATAAAACATTAAATCAATTATAAAATATAATGCATGTTACAGATGAAACTACCCAACAGGTAAGTAGTTAAGTAAAAGATCTTATTATTTTTTCCACCACTGTGCAGAAGCAGCTGTGTAAACATCTCTACTGATCTGTCACCATATATTTGAGGTGACAGAGCCTCATCAGGGAGTGTTTGGTTCATTAAAGACTCCATCATTGCTCCTCCTGTATGAGCGGAGGGGTCCCTGTCATTACCCCACCCCATACCTCCACAAGAGGCACTGTAGTCCACGTTTCACTCCTCTCTCTGCCTTTGTCCTTCAGACTCCTCTCATCTATTTCTGTCTCTTCTTTATGACTGTCGCTCTGAAATGACCTACACATAATTGTCATCTGATCGAGACAATCAAAGAGGAGGAGAGAGAAAATAGAGTGAGGTGAGGACTGAAAGTGAAGGAGACAAACAGCTGAAGACAGACAGAGAGGGGAAATATTTTTTGAGGAGGTGAAGATGTGGCAGGGAGAAGTTACTTGTGTCTCTGTTCAGATGTTAATGATCCACATGATAAATGTTGAACTCACTCCATTTAATATATTTC